>JAKSZT010054341.1:16208157-16279936 GCA_026826555.1 Tolypeutes matacus | reverse complement strand
AAAACACAGAGAATAATAAAACATTAAAGAAAATGGAAGACTTAAACCCTAACCTATTGATAATACCATTAAATGAAAATGGTCTAAACAAATAAGTCCTAACTGTATACTTTCTACAATAATCTCTCTTAAATTATAGTGACATAGGTTTGTTGAAAATAAAAGAATGGAATATATGTAACATAAAATATTAGAAAAAGGAAAAAAAAATAAAAATAAAATGAATGAAAGCAGAACAGTCTTCTAAATTGTGTGGTAAAGAAGTGAAATAACATAGTTCAAGGAGAAGATGGGCCAGAGGAGAGCTCTTTGAGAATCAGAGAGGGTGAACTGAACATATTAGTATGCAGGAGGCAAAGAGTCTAGGATACTTAGAAGGAGTTGCTCATCTGGGATCAGGCAGAAGGATTACCCTTGAGAAGGAAAGAAGAATCCTTATTTGCCCTCCCTGTCTTCTAAACCCCTGCAGCATTCCCAGCCTGTACCATTCACTTTGGCTCTAATTATACACTCATATCATTCACTGCTGCTTGATATGCCCTCACTCTTCATTTAGATGGCAGGCACCAAACCTTTGGGACTTCCCATAGTAAAATCTCTATGAGGTTTGGTAATCTGATACCCAAATATCATAGGATAAGGACCAAAGAGAATAAAACTACAGGTTATTAATATATACATGTACTATTAAACAGACACTACTGCAAAAAAAACTATTTTTAAAATAGCACCTTAACATCTTTCTTCCCTTTTTCTTCCAGGTGTCTGACAGATTTTTTTTCTCTAACAGCCAAACACCCCATTATACTTGAGCAAAGGAGTTATTCCCCAGGATCTATGCCAGCTACTTGCAAAGCAATGTTTCACACGGGCCACCCTACCATTAGCTACAAGTCAGATGAGGTCAGGTGGTTGAACAAGCAATGACTGTTTTTAGACAAGGCTTTTTTGCAGGCAGATCTCTGGACAGCCCTTTAGTTTGCATAGGCTGATCTCCTATGATTGGCCCGTTCAGACCCCAGAGCACACACTTAAGACATTTATTTGAGAGACATATCCATCTAAGGCGCTCCTGAAACGTTGCAGAAAGCACCAAACAAGTCCAGGAATGAAACCCTGGACTGGAAGCTGATTCAGAACAGACCTGTAGAGGCAGCTGCCATCCTCAGCCAAGCTTACCCTGCTCCTGACCTAAATTGGAACAGATGAGACCAGAGCATTCCCAGAATTTGTGTTATAAACTAAAGATTCCTATCAAACTGGCACCACAAGGCAACTGAAATATCTACCAGGATCGCATCAAAAGGAAGTCAGGACAGAGGCAAAGGGACTGCATTTTGCCTTCCATTCCCACACGCTCACACAAATCATTAAACATCATTCTACCCATACCTTCTGCTGAGTAAAACCTTGCTTGCCCACGTGTATTTTGCAATAGGAGAAATCAACTATGCCTATTTAGCACTTTTTTCTAAAGCTTTAAGATGCTTACATACACATAAAAATATATATATTCATATACTTCCAATCAACCAACATAGCAGTATAAGACACCCCAGGATGCTATTTTCCCACATAATCTTTAAACAATCACAAAGACTCACAGAGCCATCTTCTCAGAACTCTGGAAAACAGTTAAAGGGTTTTAGTAACTGGGCTAGTGCCAAATCAAGAAAATACAGCTTCAAAAACTGATAAGAAACTGTGCCACACTAATGAAGGATGTTTATGTGGGAGGGTGTGGGAGGTGTGGGGAGTGGGGCATATGGGAATCCCTATATTTTTAATGTAAAATTTATGTAATCTAAGTACCTTTAAAAAAAAATAAAAATAAAAATAATCACAACAGAAACTTGTGGTGCCCTGGCTGGCCCTTTCCCACCCTGCCCCAGCACCAGTGTGGGGCCAGCCTGGACTCCCACTTTAGATCACTGGCCCTGGTCTGGATGGAGTAGCATAACACCACTGCATATACTACAGAGCCTGCATGTCAATGCCTATCTACAGGTGGCAGCCTGAAAGACTGAACTAAGAAACTCTGATTCACCCTCCCAGAATTTGCCCTGTAGACAGAAGCAGTTTGCAGATAGCTAAAGCAGTGTAAGAAACAATTAAGTCAAAGCAGCCTGGGTCAAAGGATTACCTGCTTTAAGTCATACAATTGAGCATCCAGGAGGGGGTGAAAGTCTATTTCATAGGGAGTACAGGGGATATTCAAATTCTTGGACACATGGATTTTCTAAGGCAAAAAGCTAGCACAAGCCCTACAAGACACTAAAAAGACCCTGCATTTCACATTTGTCTCTGGCTGATCTTCTTGATAGTAGGGCTAAACTCTGAAGGAGAGCACCAGCCAATCTAAAGCCAAAGTGCAAAGACTATGAAAGATGTTTTTTGCATTGGTTTGTTTGTTATTGTTAGCTTCTGACACTCAAGGAAATCTCTGTCATAACAATAACTGGATACAAACTTAAGGCACATATAGCTCAGGGACTAAATCATAGAGTTAACACTTTAAATCTAAAACCAAAGTAAGCTGGGAAGCGGCTGTGGCTCAATCAGTAGGGCTCCCGTTTACCATATGGGAGGACCCGGGTTCAGTTCCGAGGGCCTCCTGGTGAGGGCGGGCCCGCCGGCATGGCGTGGTTGGCTGACCCAGTGAGCGCCGGCGGCAGGGGGGGATGAATGACTAAATAAATAAAATCTTTAAAAAAAATAAATAAAACCAAAGTGAGCAGAAGGAAGGAAATAACATAGATTAGAGTGGAAATAAATGACACAGAGAATAAAACATGCAGAAAACTAGGAATAGAAGGAACCTTCCTCACCATGATAAAGGTCATATATGGAAAACCCACAGCTAACATCATACTCAGTGGTGAAAGGCTGAAAGCTTTCCCTCCAAAAATCAAGAGCAAGATAAGGACGCCCACTGTCGTAACTGTTACTCAACCTGTACTAGAAGTTCTAGCCAGAGCAGTTAGGCAAGGAAAGAAAAAAAGCCATCCAAATTGGAAAGGAAGAAGTAAAACTTTCACTATTTACAGATGACATGATCCTATACATAGAAAATCCTGAAAAAGTCTACTACAAAGCTATTAGAGCTATCAAAGTGATTTGTAGATCCATCACAACCTCAATTAAAATTCCAACAGCCTTCTTTGCAGAAATGTAAAAGCCACTCACCAAATTTCTATGGAAGGATAAGAGCAACCAAGTGCTAAAACCATTTTGAAAAAGAACAAAGTTGGAGGACTCACATTTCACAATTTTGAAACATATTACAAAGCTACAGTTATCAAAACATCATGGCACTGGCACAAGGAAAGCCTATAGTCCAAAGGACTCAAGAGTTCAGAAATAAAGCATCCCATCAATGGCCAAGTGATTTTTGACAAGGCTGCCAAGCCCATTGCCCTCAATGGGGAAAGAACAGTCTCTTCAACAAATGGTGCTAGGAAAACTGGATATCCATATACAAAATAATGAAGGTAAAACCCTACCTCACATTATATACAAAATGGATCAAAGACCTAAATAGGAGAACTGAAAGTATGAAACTTCTAGAAGAAAAAACAGGGGAGCATCTTCAGGAACTTGTGTTAGGCAATAGTTCTTAGACTTTACAACAAAAGCATGGACAATGAAAGAAATAATAGAAAAATGGAATTTCTTCATAATTTAAAACTTTTGTGCATCAAAGTACTTCATCATGAAGGTAAAAAACAACATACAGAATGGGAAAAAATATTTGGAAACCATAAACCTGATAAGGGTTACATATCCAGAATATATAAAGAAATCCTAAAACTCAACAGTTAAAAGACAAACAACCCAATTTAAAAATGGGCAAAATACTTGAACAGTTCTCCAAAGAAGATAAACAAATGGCCAAAAAGTACATGAAAAAGTGCTCAAAATCATTAGCCATTAAGGAAATGCAAATCAAAAATCATAATGAGATACCATTTCACACCCACTAGAATGGCTACTATTTACAAAAATGAAAGAAAATAACAAGGGTTGGAGAGGATGTGGAGAAACAAGAACACTCGCTCATTGTTGGTGGGAATGTAAAATGGTGCAGCCACTGTGGAAGACAGTTCGGCGGTTCCTCAGAAAGTTAAGTACATATGGTATCACCATATGACCCAGCAATCCCATTTCCAGGTATATACCCAAAAGAATCGAAACAGGGACTCTGAGGTATACCTGCACACTGAAGTTCACAGCAGCATTATTTTACAATTGCCAAAAGATGGGAGCTACTCAAGTGTCCATCAACAGATGAATGGATAAACAAAATGTGGTATATCAACGTAACAATGGAATATTTTTCAGACATAATAAGGAATGAAGTTCTGATACGTGTGACAACATAGATGAACCTTGAAGACATCATGTTGAATGAAATAAGCCAGACAGAAAAGGGCAAATATTATATAATCGACTTGATATGAAATTATTGGAAGAAGCAAATACATGGCATCAGAAAATAGAATACAGGTTACCAAGGGCTGGGTGAGGAATGGGGAGTTAATGCTTAACTGTTACAGAATTTCCATTTGTGGCGATGAAAAAGTTTTGGTAATGGATGGTGGTGATGGCAGCACAGCATTAACACCACTACATATATATTTGAATTATTAACAGCACTATATATACATTTGAATGTAGTTAATGTATAGATGTTACCAGAAAAAATATTTTTTTAAATCATGGACTGTCCAACACAAACAGGGAACCCCAATGTAAACTATAGGCTATAGTTAGCATGGTTATAAAAGTAATATTTCATCAATTGTACCAAAATTACCACACTAATGCAAAGTGTTAATAATAGGGAAAATTTGGTGGGGGGGTATATAGGAACACTACATTTTCTGCATGATTTTTCTGTAAACCTATAACTTCTCTACAAAAATTAAGCATATTATAAACATATTCATAATAAGCTTCAGAAATGATTTTTTTCTCAGTGAGATCTTTCCAAAATGTTTCATAAACATACCACCATTAATTCATCTTCAAAACTGGTCTTGGTTTTCCAAGCTTCTCTTAACACAGGTTTACATTTTCCAGAAAGAAAAAAGTGAACATATGGAAATTACATGAATGCTTTTAGAACACTGGGGTCCATTTAATGTACTGAAGCAATAATTTGTCAAATAGGACCCAAGTGTCCAGAAAAGCTCATGGCCCTGTCACTTACACCTAACTTACTCCCACAAGACTAGCTTATGAACTAAAGGAATCTGCATCATTAATTAAAGAAATGAAAGGGGCTACACACTCTACCCTGCAGTAGGAGAGATTAGAATATTTGCTTTAATTGGAGAGTGAACAATTGAGATGAGAAGAATTAAGAATTAAACACTTAAACTAATGTGTGTGATTCACCTTACTTGCTAACAAAACTAATGTGTGTGATTCACCTTACTTGCTAACAAAGTGTTCAATGAGTATGGAAATTTAATTCTCTTATTTCCAATCATCTTAATTTGGCCAAATTTTCTGTAGTGGATCATTCTGTGAATTAAAAAAAAAAAAAAAAAAAAAAAAAAAAAAAAAAATTGGTGAAGGGCTTCTTGCTAAACAGTAAGATGTGGGGGCTTGCAAGGAAAGAACACGTCTATCCATAGAATTTTTCAGATCCTGGAAATTAGTCTAAGTAACAAGGATCTAAGATTTTAATGTTGCCAAACTAGCCAAGAATTGCCAAGTATTATACAAAATTCATATGCACATTTTAAAAATACTCACTGTTTAGAAACAATCTTCCGTATCTGTAGATCTGTTGGATAGAAAAGCACTAAGTGACAATTAATTGGCTGACTTCTGGAATCTGCCATTAATTGCTATTTTCAAGTTAAAATTATTCCATTACATTTTATTTTCCATGCTCTATATCAAACTCATTTATAAGAAAATTTCTATTTCTCCATGAGATGTAAAATAATTCACTTAATGTTCCCATTTATTTATAGAAACGTTTTAGATAAATTGCCCTGTACTCTTCATTATTAGTTATTTTCAAATATACTTTCACTTTTTATAAAAGAGAATAAGCTTCCCACACCCACCACACCCTACCGCACTATGAATCCAGTTTTCAAAGGACTCAAGTTTATAAGTTTAATTCTAAGGTCTCTGAACAAATATAAGTCCTGACTGAAACACACCCATACACACATGGTCTGAAACTTTGTGTTTTGTCACTATATATGAGTCTCAACCATAGGGAATCTAGCTATTAACCCAAGTCATAATGTTAAATAATCAAACATAGAGCAAAAAATTTCATCTAATGATATTCAATGTGATCTATGACAGAGACAAACCAAGTCATTATTCAAAACATTTAAATATGTTTCATGATGACCTTTCCACAAGTTCTGGAAAGACCACATGCAAAGAAAAACACATTGTATAAGAACAATCTGAAATCAGAGAGCAATTTGCAAATAATTTAACATTTACAGAGAAGTCACGAAAGTATGAAAGCATAGTAAAGGTTTATAACAATGGTATATCTCATATGAAGTTCACAAATAACTCTTCCTGCTGTTCCATTTTTTAAGACAAGTGAACAATTAGTGCCACTGGCACCAGAAAAATAATTGTTAGGTTTTTGAAGCATTGTATGTAAAAATTCAGACTGATTTCTGAATTTCTTCTAACAACATACCCCAGAGTTCAATATACTTACTCCCCAATCTGGATCCTGGGTTTCTGGTTTTTGCAAAGGGTCTGTAAAATGTACAGATGGTAATAATCAGTGGCTTCCTTTAAATCCTGACGACCGCTGCTTTTATTCTCTTGGTTTCCTTTGGTGCCAAAGATGTCCTTATTCCAGAGTTACCGCATGTTAAGTGAAACTGCTGTCAACATTTTATTACATTCGGTATTTCAGGTTTCCTGATAGCTAACTTAAACATTAAAGATAGCAATGCTCTGTATATTTTTCAATCCTCTTTTTTTCTTTTTCCCTCCATAGAAAAGTGCTGGGCTCTTTTTGCGACCCCGAGATTTGAAGTTGTACTTCTCCAGAATGCATTAAAATAAATACGAATGCAATTCATTTTTACCCTCAGACAATTTTTTTCCTTCCCAGGTTGCTCCAGCAGTGTTAATTTTCCCACACTCTCCTGTAGCGGTGAATGGCTTGTCTGGGCAAGTAAGATAACACTTGGGCAGGAGATTAAAAACCCACACTGAAGTCATTAAGTGCCTACAGGGCTGGGCCCTGAATCCACTCAGCACAGTCTCCAAACAACCGTCACCTTCACTTGAAAAGCAACTGGAAAAGCCTAACAACTAAGACAATCTCATTTTGGCATTTGCAGGACCTTAAACCACCTGCATTTTATATGGCCAAACAGTACTTCAACTTAGATGCCAGAACAAGGAGGAAATGCCTTATTTTCATTTAGTTTCACCTTGAATTATATGAACTGTGAACCACTATTAAGATCTAGAATTAAAGTGACCATAAGTCCTAGTTTGCCCCAAATAATTTGTGTATAGTTATTCCCTAATATGCCTTTCTCTCTCCAAAGTGTCCTAGTTACACCAAGAAATGATTTGGTCACCTTATCTACAGCTTTGGCCTCAGTCCTGGAAGGTTCTTTGTGTTTGCTATCTGGGTTTAGAAAAAACCAGTTGGCACCCATACTCAAAAATCACAGGTTCAAATAACACTTTGGCCATTTGGACCATTAAGAACTTAGAGCTTTCTATTACATATTACTTATACTCTTACACTGTGTTAGGAAGCCATTTATTATTTTACTACATAGGTTTTAATTATTTTTCCTTTTTCTTATTAATAGAAATCCTTAAAATCCCACCTCTAACTTAGCACAGAAATAAAAAATCCTTCCTGGTTTAAAGAAATGCTCCTTCTAAATTACAGGGTGTGGCCAGTTGGTTCAAGCTAAAATAGTTGTGATGGGGATGTGATAAGACAGTACCTTCCTTTTTGCCATTTACTGCATGATTAAAGAATGAAGGAGAAGGTAGCAACATTTCTTTTTGACATTTTTGAATAGAATATTGGTGGACTATTCATAAATAACAATTACTATAAGTGGATATCATGAAGCATAATAAATACAACTCTTATCTTAGGGATGGGGACGACGGTATTCTTTGATTTTTGTGTGTTGGGGGAGGGGACAGGGCCATGAAGAATCTAAATATATCTTGTAGGCATAAGAAAACGCAGAAATTTGGAGAAATTGAGTATAGCTGAAAAACATTAGGAAAGAAGAATCCACCAGAAATCTGAGGGATCTGGGGGAAAAATCATGGGGAAATAAAATGAATAGGAAACAAATGTAACTATTTTATTTGCTGAACTCCTCTTCTTCATGGTACATAAACAGAAACCTCCTGCTGAACCCTTTCTCCATGCCCTTTCCCTGTCCAATCTCATCGTCTTGAGATAGACGCCTCCAGACTTTATTTCTAGTTGTAGCCTGTCTCCCAAGTACCAATCTCATATAATCAATGACTAACACCTCTACCTAGATGCCCTATGTATGGCTCAGACTCAAGGAATTCCAGCTTAGAAAATTACTCTTGGTTCTACATTCCATATTTTTATTATTGCCAATTACCTAGGTTCAAACTCCAATGTTGTCTTCCTCTTGCCAAGTCTTATGAAGGCTACCTCCAAATTATTTCTTGTGCTCATCCCCTGTGAAGCTGCTCTCATACACCTTCTTTCTTCTCTCTCCCAGGCAGGGACCACCTGACTCCTGGCTATAGTGGGCTAATCTTCAATCCCACCCTGAAGCAGGAGGCCTTCAACCTGAGCCAGCTGCACACCGGGGTCTGACATCAAGTAGCACATCCTGCTAGTCCCTCCCTAAAGTCCCAGTTCCAATCAAAGGGCTCCTAGTTCCTAATCCCACCCTGCCTCCAACCCTCAAATGACAGGGCTTCAGCTCTAAGCCTTGTTCCCCAGCTCCTATTTTGGTAACTGCCCAGTAAATCAGGCTCCTCCTGGGTCTAGGACTTTTGCCAATTTCCCAAGTTGGCCCTGGAAAGCCCTTCGCTCATTTCCAGTTCAACATGTGGAATCCGCTAGCCCCTGCTACACTATCTTCATACTCACAGTTAACTAGATATCTAAGGACCTGGAGAGTACCACACCCTTCAGAAACAGCTTATCATCTCTAAATGTAACGTAAATTCCCACCAGGCAAAACCTAGAGTCAGAAAACAGTCACTCAGCAGAAATGTTTTTACTCCTTCTGGGCCCTGACATGGGCTCTGGGCTCCAGTTCCAGCTTTGGACATGCTACAGGCCTTGGCCAACTTTAGGTCTGAGCTGATACTTACGGCTTCACTCCTCTTATATGACTTCTGGTTTCATTCCTGTCTCCCACTGCCCCCCCATAAAGATGACAGCCTGCTACAATTCTGACATGGTTCAGGACCTAGCAGCCACCTCCTACCCTTACCCCTCCCAGTTTCTGCCTATGGCAACCTTTAATAGCTTGTCCTCCTTTCTTCCTGGCTTGAAAAACCCTGATCTCATGAAGGGCAAGCCCTTCCTCAGCCCTAAAGGAAAAATCATGACTAGTCATGGTAATCTCATTCTTTTTGGCCAGTGATTGTTCTAAGAGTAGGCATGTGACCAATTTATATCTAATAAAATATATAAAGTCTTCTGAGGCAGGGCTTACAACTTAAGTTCCAACTTTTTTTAAAAAATTACTAGGAAAAAGCCTTTTGCCAGTTCTCTGCCTTGAATGCAGAGGAGATATCTGGAGCTGCAGCAGTCATCTTGAGGCCAAGAGACAACAACTGAGAATGTCAGAGCCAATATTCTAATGGCAGTGAACCAGAAAGACAGGTAGGGACTGAATTCTTGACAGCATCACTGGGCTACTTTTCTAGCCCTTGCCTGTCTATCCCCAGGTTTTTCTTTATTCCAGTCAAATAAACTATCTGTTTGAGCCTGTATGAGTTAAGTTTTCTGTTATAGGCATCCGAACTTTGTCCCACTAACAGAGCAGACATTTGCCCTGCATAAATTTCCAGGAAGGCTGCAATGATTTTGGTGCCTGAAGCTGGATCAATATTCCCTCACTTCCTACTCCCTTCTTCTCATTCAATCTTTCTCTTCTCCAATTCACTTTATACGAAAGTAGTAAGGTAGCATTTTGCACCTAGGCCACACATATACTTCTTTTTATATACACAATATTTTTAAATGGACTGTGTACAGAGTAGGGAACTCTAAGGACTCATCCCTCCAAGACACAGGGAATAAAGTAACAAAAACTGTCAGAATCAACTTTATATGAACTCTGGAAATTAATCAAAGGCTTACAGCAATTAGGTAAACACTTAATTAAGAAAAAGGTGGCTAAATCTTTGTAGGAGAGCTTTGTGGCATTTTAACTTACCCTACCCCATCCTATTTTTCCCTTTCCAGCTCAGCAGTATCTGGGGGGATTAAGGGGTTTGTAAAGCTCCCACCTATTCCTGGAAATCAAATAGGCCACGTGGTGCCCAGAAGAGTCCTAAGCTCTTACCTCTGGCTGACCTTCAGGCTCCACACAAGCAGGAAGAAAAGGTTAAAGCAGAGTTATAAACTGCCCATCTGAGTGCTGAAGGCATATCTCAACACACACACACACACACACAACCCACCAGCAAAGACTGGGAGATTATTTTTTCTTTTCTTTTTTTCTGAAATCTCTGTTGAATCACTGGCTAACCAGTACACTTCAGTAGTCACATACAACAAAGAATACAGACTTTACAATTTAGTTCAGAAAAGTCATTAAAACAATCAACAGCAACCCTAAGTAGCAATAATAAACTTTGGGGAATTCCAGATTTGCACATTATAATATCCAAAATGTCTCATTTTCAACAAAAATCACAAGATGTGCAAAGAAACAAGAAAGTATGACCCATAAACAGGAAAAAAAGAAATTAATAGAAATTGTCCCTGTGGAAGTCCAGAAATTGTACTTACTGGACAAAGATTTTAAATCAACTATTTTTAAAATGCTCAAAGAGCTAAAGGAAACTATGTACAAAGAACTAAAGGAAACCATGAAAACAATGTCTCACAAAATACAGAATATAAATAAAGAGATAGCAACTATAAAAAGAGGCCAGATATAAATTCTGGAATTGAAAAGTATAATAACTGAAATGAAAAATTCACTAGAGGGTTCAATAGCAGATTTGAGCATGCAGAAGAAAGCATCAGCAAACTTGAAGATAGATTAACTGAGATTACCCAATTTAAGGAGCACAGAGAAAAAAAGAATAAAGAAAATGAACAGTCTTAGAGACCTGTGGGACACCTTTAAGTGTATCAATGTACAACATAATGGAAGATACAGAAGGAAAGGAGAGAAAGGGGCAGAAAGCATATTTGTAGGACTGAAAACTTTCCCAATTTTATAAAAGACATGAATCTACAAATTGAAAAAGCTCAATGAACCCAGGTAAGATAAACTCAAAGAGATTTACCCCAAGGCATATTACTATCAAACTGTTGGAAGACAAAGAAAGAATCCTGAGCAGCAAGAAAGAAGATAAGATTAATAACTGATTTCTTATCAGAAGCCCTGGAGCCTGAAAGAAAAAAGTCAACCAAGTATTGTATAGTTGGCAAGATTACCCTTCAAAAATGATGGAGAAAAAAAAAATGAAGGAGAAATTAAGACATTCCCAGATAAACAAGAATTGAGAGAGTTTGTCATTAGTAGACCTGCCCCAACAATAAATGCTAAAGAGACTTCTTCAGGCTGAAATGAAAGGATTCTAGAGAGCAAATTAAATCCACACAAATAATGTAACTACATAAGTAAATATAAAAGTCTGTGTTAATGTATATTTAGCTATTAACTCCTCTTTTTTTTTCCTATATGATTTAAAAGACAACTACATAAAACAATAATTACAAATCTATGTTGATGGGCACACAAGCCATAATGATGTAATTTGTGAAAATAAAGCACATGTACACAAGGTGAATACTAAATTATCATCAGGATGAGAAGTTGCATTTCAAATCAATGAATAACAAAAGTTCCAAAGAGAAGACATCCTCTCTTTTTGCCACATTTTTTTCCACTTTACTTGGTTGCCTGTTTGGCCTTCATAGGCATTTGAGCTTGCAACTCCTGTGCATAAAACTGCTCCCAGATTAATCACACTTCTGCTTAGAAATCTCAGATGGTTCTCCATTTCCTTGCAAATAAAAGTCAAACTGCATAGCCCGCATCAAAGATCTGAAATATGTACACCTTTGCCTTTTTTCTTCTTTATTTTTTATTTTTTACATTGTATCTGACAATTCCCTGTGGCACATTCTACATTCAAGATAAACTGAACCATTAACTGTTTCTATTTCCATTCTCCCCACTTGGCCTTGACTTAAGATTTTCCAGCTCTGTATGGAATGACTTTCCCCAGCTCTGTAAGAGCAAAGCCCATCAAGTCCTATTCCGGCGATAGTCCTTTCCCCATGCCCCATCCAGAAGCCAGCTCTCCCTCTTCTGGTCTCCTGTATCACTTTAGCTGCACTTCTCTGATGGCATGTATTACAGTCAATTTTGTGTTTAGTAATTGTAGACATTTCTTAGCTCTCTTTTTAGACTATCAGAGAGTCATCTCTATGGCTTGAAAAGATCACCTGATTGAGAATCTAAGAAACTACATTAGAGATAGCCTTGGATGGACTATTATGTGTTCTAACTTTGGTTGCTCTTAAAATGGAACCAACATCTGCTGCAGGAAATTCTTGTTTGAATTTAATGATGTTAGTTATAATCTGTAAAGCACTATGCACTTGTGAAGTAACATTTTATTCTTTGGATCAGACTCCATGCTTTAGTCCCACTAATATGTCTAACAAAATACTGAACTCATAGTAGGTGAGCTGATCAATAATTTTTTTTAATGAATGAATGAACATGCTATCTCTTTAGTGAGATGATGCTAAATAGTTCAAAGCATTTATAGGCAAATTTGTATTAATGATCTTAGCATCCTATCCATAATTTCTACCAGAGGTAAGCAATACAAGAAATATTTGGATTTTCTTTTTTAATGACACAGTTCAATGACTCTCCCTGAATTTTAATGCAAACAACGGCTTATTTACTACTAACATGACTTTTTTGCATCACTCAAGGTAAAATTTATCTGTACTCAGGGCTCTTTTTCACAGTTCAATAATCAAATTATCAAACAAAAATGACAGAAAGGAAGGTGACAGTATCATATAATAGAACTATACCCAATTTTAAAAATGTTTAATACAAAAGGATTAAGTGAGTAAAATTCCTAATTTTAAATAAAATAAAGCAATTGCTCACCTTGGTTTCACTAATCTACAACTGCTAGGCAACCTAAAGAGGGAAATGAGTTCACATTGTTGTTTTTCTAGGAAATCAATTTCTCCTTTCCTGAAGACATTTCTGAGTGCCAAAATATCCAACTGGACAATGGGAACTCTAAGACAGTGTGAAGGGTTGGTGAGGAAAACAAGTGACTAATTACTTGTGAGGGTGTATCTTTTGCAGAGATTTCTATCTCAGAATACCAACAAATATAAATTCACCAAATTGAACAATGATTTTGGTTTTTCTATTTTTAAAAAACCTATTGGGCTGTTTTCAGATTAGAAGTCAGAACTGTGTATGAAAACACTGGCATAGATAAGATTAAGGAAGTAAACAAAATTTTATCTCAGAATTATATACCTACACCATATAAAATAAGATTTACATATAAAGAAGCTGAGTTAAAACACAAAGTACAGAACTATGGGTCAACTATAATTACAACGATTAGAAAATATGGTGGCATATGAAGAAAAGAGCATAAGATAAATGGATTGTAGAGTTCTGAGTTTTTTTCTTTTTGAAAATTTCTTTTACATTATTACCTTTTTAATATATTACGAATACATTATAAATTATTACCTCTATAATAACTAAAACTCAAAGGAGTAAAGAAAATAGATATGGGTGGTTTTTTTGTTTTTGTTTTGTTTGCTAAAACCAAGAAAAATAAACAAAAACTAAAAAATGCTGAAGCACTCAAGTTAATGCATTCATCTCCAATTCTGAAATATGAGTATATTTGTCGGGGACCTTTAGGAAAATAACTCTTCTTCTGCCAATGCTATAAAAAGTTCTTACAGTTTATTTTCATTGTTGTTCTTTAAATTGTCTCCAAAATTAAAATTTAAGAAGTGTGAAAATAACTGACAAATCATGCTCTCTATTTTTTAATTTGGAACAGAAAAATGCCTCAGTACCGAGGCTGAGTATAATCAAGAATTCTTACGTTTCAAGTGAAACCCCTAATGAAGTGGGTAATTAATCTTTTTTTTTTTTTTTTTTTTTTTTTTTTTTGTCTCAATATTGGTGATTTCCTATTTAAGGAAAGCATTTTAAATTATTGTGTTTTTTAATAACCTCTCTAAGCAGCATTTCCTTTACAAATAGAGAAATGTATATTATTTTAACAATGTTTACTTTGATTTTAGACAGACAATCTGACCAGACACTCAATAAACTAATTGCCAACATACATCTTTCCTCTCATTTGCTTGTGTGTCTGCTCCCGTACTACTTCCAAAAAAATCAGAAAAGTAGGATTATTTTAAGCACAGGACCACAGCACGAATGTCCTTAATGTGTCACTTAATATTTAGTGGTTTCAGATACAGTCTTACTCTAATAAACATTAACAAAATGGCTAAAGGGTTTCACAAATACATTTTTAAAAATCTGAAAGTCACCAAGCCCTTCCTTGCCTGTGGATTACACACTTCTACATCACTGAGACTTATATACTTGGAATTCTATTATATACCTATAATACTATATATACTTACATACTTGCCAAGTTCTACCCTAAAATATCTGCTAATATTTCAAAAATAATTCTCCTTGAATATTAAAGGCTTCTATAAAGCTACCAAATAGAGGTCATCAATGGGTATTGATATATTGAATTGGGATTCATTTTACTATTTAATTTTTGTCTTAAAATCTCTACCTCCCTTAAATTGTACGTACTTAAAAATCCACCCGGACTTCAGCCAAATGAATTGTTTATTCTTTCTTGCAATGTTAAATCTCACCTTGTCAGTGAGATTGCAGAAAAACACTGAAGTTATTACATGATAAAGTAAGTTCCATGAGGGCAAGAACGTTTGTCAGTTGTATTCATCATTGTGAGTCCAGCTCACAGTAAAGTACCCGGTACACAGTCGACATTCGATCTTTGTCACATATTTGTTGAATTCATAGAAGTGAATCACAAGAAGATTTAACTATGTGGCCCAAGAATTGCAAGTGGCAATGTTATCAAGTTTGCTGTCAACAACCAAAAAATAATTTTCATAATTCCTTTCTAAAGTTGAGCCCCTGTTCTTTCACACAGCCAGACAGGTCATCATGTTAATCAGTGTGGGGATAGCTCACCTTGCTGACATACAGGGGTCATTTCAAAGCATAAGCTCTAAGACCCATTTAGTAAACTGTCACTTAATATACACTTCATGACAACCTATTCACCTGTGGGAGTGGATCACTCTCCAAGAGGTGAACAATAGTTCTCTCTGCATTGATAGAAACAGACTCGGTGCATTTTAACAACCTTCGTATTTATAATTAGGAGTACTCCAGCACCCACGCCATCGCTGGTGTCATCAGAGTCTGTAAATATAAATGCCTCTCTTCTGCCTTTCTTTCCAAGTCTTCGCAATCATTCCTTGTAGCTCTCTTTTTAAACGTTACGAAGACATTTCTTCAGAGTTGCTGGAGTCTTCTAGTGGCTCAAGGAAAGAGCATCACCTTATACTACAGATTCTTCACCCCGACCCAGTGGACCCGAGATGGAACTCACCTTCCTTTCCCTTGAGCTCTTTTCAAGGGTTGACCCGGCTGTCTAAAGAAAACTAGCCGAGGTCTCCTTGTTTGGGAGTAAAACTTGGATGAAATGCAAGGGGAGAGCGAATGTAATGTTGACTGTGGAAGAAAGTCTTTTCCTCCTTCGGCACCACCCCTCCCTGGTGCTGTCCTCCCTCCAGGTGCAGCTGCCCGGCCTGCCACCTTCCAGTGGGCCCTTGAGCATCCTCCCTCCAGGACACAGAGTCAAAGCCCCACACTGTCACGGCAAGTCTTCGCACTGCCCCTGAAGCCTACTGCAGGTGGCTGCGGCACCACAAACCTTCCCCTCCTGCTGCTGTCCCATCCTGGAAGCCCTTCTCCTCCCACACCTTACCCACCCGCAGTGAATGTGCAGGCCACCTCCAGTCACCAGGACAGAGGTGGGGGAACTTCCTAACTGGTGAGCCACAGCACTCTTTTCTCCTGTGAACTCCCATAGAGCTTACTATGTGGCTCCACAATGCCTCGCCTGGGCGCAGTGCGGTGGGGGCTGAGACGGGCAGAGTTCCAGGCCCCCTACTCCAAGCTCGACCAACACATTTCCTTGCTTATCTGTTTTATTTATTTGGCTCCAGGTAAGTTTTAATTAGAGAAAGAGCTCTGCAACTAATTAAAAAATCCAAAAACCATTGTCTACAGTGCTAATTTTGGTAAACAACTGGTTACTAGATTATTTCATGGTTTAGTCCTTTCTTGCAAATCCGGAGGCTCTGAGGATAGGATGGATTTTACGTTTGCAGGTATCCTCCCTTGGTATGTAACTAGTGCTATGAGAGGTGCTATACAAAACAAAATGACTTTTAAAGTAAAAATTAGCATATAGATAATACAGCCACTGCTTCTAAAAATGAACCTTAAGGGGGTGGCAGGAATTTCTATAGCTCAATTTAGATGGTTGTTACATGGGAGTGTAAGAGCGTGTGTGTGTCTATGCACACACATAGGTAGGTAGGTAGATTTAAAAAAATCACTGAAGGAAGCGGATGTAGCTTAAGCAGTTGGATGCCCGCCTACCACAGGGGAGGTCCCAGGTTCGGTTCCCAGTACTTCCTAAAGAGACAAGCAAGACAGCAAGCTGATGCGACAGGCTGGCACAGCAAGCTGACACAACAAGATGAAGCAACGAGGCGACACAATGAGGAAAAACAGTGAGAGACACAACAAGCAGGGAGCAGAGATGGCAAAGTGATTGGGTACCTCCCTCCCACATGGGAGGTCCCAGGTTTGGTTCCTGGTGCCAAGATGAGCAGACACAGAGAGCACACAACAAATAGACACAGAGAGCAGAAAGTGAGCACAAACAACAAGGGCGGGGGGGAGAAATATATAAATAAAATTAATGTTTTTTTAAAAATCACTGAGCAGCACACTTAACATTAGTGCATTTTATGTGTTCTACTATATGCATGCTAGCCTCAATTTATGAATAAATGAATACTAGGAAAGAAAAACAATTAAAAAGTAAGAAAAAAATCATTTACTCAACACGCATTGAGTCCATATTATATTCCCAGCTCTGAGCAAGGCATTGTGTTGCTCATTCATATGACAGACTTTTTCGTTACTGTATCCAAGGCGCTGAGTGCATATCTATGAATGAGATTAATTTGGTCCTTCTCACAGAGATTATAGTCTTGCAGGAGGATAAACTAGTGAATAAGCAATTGTGGTCAAGAACAATTAATATGTCCGAAACCTGTAAACTGCTATCCAAATACAGGTTATCACTAAAAGCGTCTAATTTTATAACAGGTGCCATGTGTTCATAGTGTGGAATGGAGAGGTCCAGATTCAGACCCAGGCACTCACTTCTAGCACAGAAGAAGTAACAGTCCTGCTCACTCAGGGACTTCATCTGGCTCCAGCACAAATCCAGCATCTCCTCAGATGGTGGGAAAGGACAGGGAGGGACAGAGCTGCCCAGGAGCCCCTGGCTCCACGCTCCTGGCTCACTGGCCAGTTCAGGGACCTTTAGATTTCCTTTGTACCTAGAACAACATGGAGAGAGCTGATGCAATGGGCTAGCGCAGGGAACTGATACAAGATGACGCAACAAGGTAACACAATGAAGAAAAACAATGAACACATGTTCTGTGCCAGGTACAGCACGAGGAAATGTGTAAAATGTACTCATTAATTCCCAGCCTGTGGGGAAGCGGATGTGGCTCCAACAGTTGGGTACCTGCCTACCACATGGGAGGTCCCTGGTTCAGTTCCTGGTGCCTCCTAAAGAAGATGAGCGAGCTGACACAATGGGCTGGCATGGCAAGCTGACACAACAAGTTGGCACAACGAGATGATGCAAACAAGGAGACACA
Source organism: Tolypeutes matacus (assembly GCA_026826555.1). NCBI lineage: Eukaryota > Metazoa > Chordata > Mammalia > Cingulata > Chlamyphoridae > Tolypeutes > Tolypeutes matacus. The sequence goes on along the minus strand of JAKSZT010054341.1, from coordinate 16,261,671 downwards.
ATGAGGAAACACAATGAGAGACACAACAAGCAGGGAGTGGAGGTGGCTCAAGTGACTGGGCGCCTCCCTCCCACATGGGAGCTTCCGGGTTCAGTTCCTGGTGCCTCCTAAAAAAAAAAAAAGAAGAAGAGAGCAGACAGCAAGTGCAAACAATGAGGGGGAGGAAATAAATAAATAAAATAAATCTTTAACATAAAAAAAAAAAAAATTCAACCTGTGCAGATTTTATCATCCTTGTTCATACATATGGAAAACGAAGATTACAGATTCTGAGTAGCAGTGAATGACAAGGATTAAAATCCAGAGCTGCCCACCAGGGCTGGAACTGATGCTCCCTTCAGGAAGTTTAAGCAACTCTTGGGGACCCATGTCTACCCTTTTTGGGAATGCTGCACCCAGTCCAGCTTCCCAGCTCATAAAAACCAGGGAGATAAGCGTTTACCTTCTGGGCTTCCCCATAGCAAACTGGGCTTGAGGAACCAGCTGGCCCTCCCCTACATTCCAAGCTTTGGTGAGATAAACACACTTGACCTGATCGAAGTAGTTTTATATGTGCAATACCAAAACTCCAAACATTATAAGAAGTACCAGCCTAGAAAAATAATTTTATTTCATAAACAGGAAGGTTTTTTGTTTTTTTTTAAAGAAACTCTTTTTATTTTTTTATTTTCTTTTATTTTTACCGGGAGGTCCCAAGGATCGAACCCAGGTCCCTCCATACAGGAGACAGATGCCCAACCGTTTGAGCCACATCCGTCCCCTGAAGGTATTTTTGAGATGCTATTCTCAAGAAAAAAACTGACTACTTATCATGAATATTTTCTATTAGAAAATTGCTTCTTCATTTCTTGCTTTATTTTCTCGTTTTTTGTTTTTTTTTCCATCAGCCATTTTGTTTTTTACTCTCCTATACAAGTTTCTGCCTCAACTGGCATTTAAAGAAAGCAAAATTTAAATTTTAAGAGGTTTTATTTTAGACCTACCTGGTCTATATACTAAAGAATCAGTTTTAATTGTCTAAATAAAAGCTTGTCCCTAAAGTCCTAGAGAATTTAGTCTTAAATGACTCCAACAGAAAAGTGACACTTGCTCAAAAAAGGAAAGGGGATTTACCCCCTAAAAATCCCCAACATTTAAATTGAGATACAAAGTAGTCAGAAGGTCAAATGTAACAGAGCTGGCAGAATGATGGAAGCTGAAACCCGAAAGCCTGTTATCAAGCCTCAAAAACAAGTGCTTTTCAGCTGCCAGGAGGCTGGAGACAGTATGAAGCAGGATGAGTCCTAGCTTCAATCCCAGCTCTGTCACTAACTTGAGATGTGATCTTGGGCAAGTCTCCCAACTTCCCACACTGCTGGTCTTGATCGCTACAGTGAGGTTCCGTCCATAACAACGCTGGCCTGCGGACCTTGACAGGGTTGCTGTGAAGAGCAAATAAAATAAAAATCGTGCATCATACATACACACACGGGCAATGCAAGCGCCAAGATTCATTATCATTGTGGGAATGCAGCTCTGTGCCTGGAGGGGTGGGGTAAAATGCAGCATTCTGCATGGGAATTTACCGGCAAGAGAAGTAAATTTCATTCGACATATGAATGGGAAGAACTCTTCTCTTTGCTTATCTTTGTCTTCTCCCTTCTGCTCAGCTCAGAGAGAGGTAGATTGGATTCTAACCTTTTGGTGATAGAGGATGTGGGCTCTTGCCAGAGCAAATTCAGCAGTCCAGCGACCCTCTGAGAATATTAACTTCAATTTTGCCCTTCTTTTATGAAAATGGGAATTTAAAAATTGGAGATGATTCAGAAAATAGTAATAAAAATGTTTTTTGGGGTTTTTTTTTAATAATCAGACAGGGCAAGTGCAAAGATGAAGAGTCTGGAATTTTTCAGTAGCCTGTGACATGCCCCGCGCCTTTGCTGATTTATAGCTGCCTCTCATTGAGCACTTACAAAGGACTGTAAATATCACCACATTTAACTATTCGATGAGGTACTATTCTTTTCCCCTCTTTACAGCTGAAGAAACCGAGGAAGTGCTGGGTTCAGTGCAACATGCTCAGTCACGCTGATGATAAATAAACTGCAGAGATTTGAGCCACCCTCCCCTCCCACCCCACCTGGGGGTTAAATGTCTACCCTATGCTGGCATACAAGAGTGTTTATCAAATTTGTATTATGATCCATGTGAGTCATGAAACTATTTAGTTAGTTAACAATTAGCATTAACCAAAAACAAAGGAAGAAGAGAATAGACTATAAAATGTAGAGGACGTTGCATGTACTGAGAGTGTATTTTTGTTTTCAGTTACGTGTGCCTTTATACATGTGTGCTGCAGGTCACAAAGTGTGTGTCCGTGTGTGTACTGATCCACAATGTACAGAGGTTTTCCTTCTATGGATCATGAACAAAAGACTGGGAATGCCCCAGAGGTCCCCTCTGAGGGGCCCTGCTCGTTTGCTCACCCCCATCTCTTGTCTCTCCTGTCTCACACTAGAAGCTCAGCTCTCATCTCACCAGCCCAATGCCCCTGCCTTTGAGTCTTTTTTTTTTTTTTAAGATTTATTTTATTTATTTATCCCCCCCCCCCCATTGTTTGTGCTCGCTGTCTGCTCTCTGTGTCCATTCGCTGTGTACTCTCTGAGTCTGCTCGTCTTCTCTTTAGGCAGCACTGGGAACCGAACTTGAGACATCTCATGTGGGAAAGAGGCACTCAATCACTTGAGCCACCTCAGCTCCCTGCTTTGCTGTCTCTCTCATTGTGTTTCCTCTTTGTGTCTCTTGTTGCGTCATCTTGTTGCGTCAGCTCACTGCACTAGCCCGTCGTGCCAGCTCACTGTCTTGCTCATTTTCTCCAGGAGGCACCAGGAACCAAACCCGGGACCTCCCACATGGTAGGCAGAAGCCCAATCGCTTGAGCCACATCCTCTTCCCTGCCTCTGAGTCTTTAGCTTCACCACTTCCTAGGCCTCCCGTAACCAGATCCTTCTCCCATCTACCACCTCCCCTCCAGCTGGCTCTCTGATACTGGCACTCACTTATGCTTTAATATCACTTTTCAGGCAAAGATTCCTTAGAACTCTTTCACTCCATCCCACCCCATGCAGGCTGGGTCTACTGTCCCATCCCAAGTGCCCCCACAACGCTGATGTCAACTCTTGTACGGCACCTACCACACTGTGTTGTAATTGCTTATCTGCAGGTCAGAGCCCCTCCTAGACCCTAAGGCATGCCAAGCTCCCTAGACATTCCCTATAAACCTAGCCCCTATAATAATAAATGCCCAATAAATGCTTGTTGCTTGAATGAACAAATGAATGACTGTCCCCAAGGTCTCAGAGAGAGAGAGTGGGTGGAGCACCCAGGGTATGACCTCAAAGCACCTGACTTCAAGGACGATACTCCCCCCAGAAAAGCAAGCTACCATTACTTGGAAAAGAGAAAGCCAGGGTATAACTCCAGACTGACTTTTTTTCTCTCTCTTCATATTCAATCCGTCACCAAATCCTCCCCATTTTCTCTCAAAATCACGTCATCCATTTACTCCCTCTTATGTCCAGCCACCTTCCTAATGGGTCGTGAGAACTGCCTCCTAATTCTCCTGCTTCCTTCTTTTGTAACCCATCTTCAGTGTAAACTACAATGTAAACTATAATCATCGCTTAGTGGCAGTGCTCCAAGATGTGCTCCTCAATTGTGGCAAATGTACCACACTAATGAAGGATGTTGTTAATGGGGGAAAGTGTGGGAGGGCCAGGGAGGAGGGCATATGGGAATCTCCTATGTTTTTTGTGTAACATTTATGTAATCTAAGTTTCTTTTAAAAAATAAAACTAAAAAAGTATATATATTAAAAAAAAAAAAAAAATCAGAGTAAATCTAACGTTCTAGTTTCTCATGTCACTCCCAAACTCAGAGCCTACAGTAATCTGTCAATTACTTCTGATTTACAGTCCAAAGCCTCCTGCCACCATCCTCCTCTTCCCATCTCCTCAGCCTTACTCAGTTCCACCTGTCCCTGATGCAGACAACGAGCCTTGCCTCAGGAGGGGTGTGATGGTTAGGCTAATGTGTCAACTCGGCCAGGTAATTGTGTCCAGGTGTTTGGTCCAGCAAGCACTGGGCTAATTGTAATACAAGAACATTTATGGACTTCTATCACCAGTGAGTTTACTGCATGGATGGCTGATTACATCTGCATCAATCAGGGAGATTGCAATCAGCAATGGGTGACACTTTTATCCAATCAGTTGAATGCCTTAAAAGGGGAAGTGATTTCAACATTCAGGGAGAATTTCCCAGCTTGTCATTGGACAGCCAACGTCTCCCAGTAACTCATCAAGGACCTTCATTGGACTTTCATCGGAGCCCCTGGCTTGCAACCTGCCTGCGGAACCTGGACTTGTGCATCCCCACGGTCACGTGAGAGACTCTTATAGAATCTCATATTATTGACAGAGAACCCTGACTAACACAAGGGGGCTGCCCTGTCTTGTAGCCACCGCCGAGTACACCATGCTTTAGGTCTCACGTGCTCTCCAGACTCCTCTTTTCCAGACACAGTGCTTGAAAGGAAGTAAGGGGGATGAGGAAGATGAAGAGAGCTGGATAATCCCACAGAAGACTTCTCTAAGGCTTTCGCCTACTCCCTAAAACTCTAAAGTAAGGGGAGGGAGTTATAGGGTTGGCAGAGAAGAGACGGAGACGAGATAGGAGAGGGCTGAAACAGCTCCTCCGACAGCCACGATGCCATTATTTATTGTGTTTACTTCCTGTACACTTTATTGCTAATTATGTCTCCTCTTCTTATACTTTTTCAACTCTTGCATGCTTTTGTTCTGACATGGGTGGGTGGGGCTTGGGAGAGAAACTCAGGCAGACCCAGGTACACATTTGCTAGTCTGGGTTTTGACATAATATTCTGTAGAAAATGGCTGTTAGGAATGACACTGGGAAGAAATTTAAATCAAATATTCGATCTAGAATTATAGCTTTTTAATTTTACATACTATGATTTAATTTGCAGCCGAGGCCAAGAGCCTGTTGTCCTCATCTATATTTAACTGCCTCTTAATGTACACAATGCACTCAGAGAACATTTGTATCAGGATTCAGCTGCCTCTGAGACACAAAGCAGCCTTATAAAGCAGTCGCAGCAAAAGGGGAAAGAGGTCATCAGAGAAGCTGAAATAAACTACAAATGCCTTTACCCAAATTTCAGATAAACACAAACCTGTTTCTGTTTTTGTTTTCTCAAAGGTAATACCTATCGAATGATCTAAAAGCAGGTGTCAGCAAACTACAGCCCATGGACCAAACCCAACTCGCTGCTCTATGGCCCATAAGCTAAGAATAGTTTGTACATTTTTAATCGGATGGGAACAAAATCAAAAGAATAATATTTCCTGGCATGAAAATTATATGGAATTCAAATTTCAAATTTCTGTGCCCATAAATAAAGTTTTATTGGAACACAGCCGTGCCCACTCATTTACATATTGTCTGTGGTTACCTTCCCACTAGGATGGCAGAATTCAGTGGTTGTGGCAGAAGCCATATGGCCCACAAAGCTGAAAATATTTACTATCCAGATCTTTACAGAAAAGGTTTGCCGACTTCTGATCCAAATGCTTCTGTATGACATGTGACTGAACAAGTATAAAAAGTGAGTGGAAAATACGTAGTATGTAAACACAATAACTATTTAATCTTCTATTTCAGTGTTTTCACCCTGAGGTCTGAGGAGCTCTACAGGTCAGGGAGATGCCTCTGTAGAAGTGAGTGGGTCAGGTTCTGAGATTCTCATCCCTCCTCCCAAAAAGAATAGTTCTACTTTTATCCTGAGATATCGGGGTCCTGTGTAAAATTTTATTTTGCTTCAAAAAGGTTTTGTTTCAAAAAACAAATATGATGTTGGGAAGCCAGTTGGGCATCCGCCTAGCACATGGCAGGTCCTGGGTTCAGGTCCGGTACCTCCTAGAGCAGATGCCGCACCTACCACAACAGAGCTAGATGCCGCACCTGCCGTAACGAGTAGACACCTAAATGAGCAGATGCCACAAGCCAGCAAATGTCACAGCCCTCGGGGAGCGGATGTGGCTCAGGCCTCTGGACACTCGCCTCCCATGTGGCGAGAAAACATGAGCAGACAGACCAGAGAACCATCTGGGGGGGTGGGGGGATGGATAAATAAATAAATTAAATAAATAAACAAACAAACAAATAAATAAATAAATAAATGTAAATGAATAAATCTTTAAAAAAACAAATATGCAGTCAAAGAGTTTGATGCCCACTGAAGCCTATTTTATATACGAGAGATGACTGCAACCTCAAGCAAATCTCAAAGACTATTCACGAAAAGGAACCATTATGTAGCTAAAACCACACTAACCAGGGCTGCAAGCCGTTCAGCCCTATTTGCTAAGCACATATATTGTGCAACATGACGTAGATGGCCAACATGGTATGTCCTAAGAAGACTTGATTTTTGTCATGGGGCACTTTCTCCCACTTCAGCTTAACCCCATTACCACATAGCGCTGTCACACACTTCATTAACTATATAAAATTACCAGGCAATTTGAGGCTCATACCTGTATAATTGCCACACATCCACTTTCCTGGTAGTGGCCAAATAAAATTTTAAAGAAACTGAAACAGGGTTGCGGAGTACCTATAATTTATTTTTATAAGTGATGAGTCATTGATAGGTTCTTCAGGAGGCAATTAAAGGGAAGTTGATCGGCGTTGACTGGAAGACTTGAAGTTTTCATGTTTGTTTGTTTTTTTTTTTAGTAGAGAAACAGTCTTCTACATTCCATTCAAAGCACCTGAAAAATTACTTTAGTCATGTAGTATGGAACTAGGAAACTGACATAGGCTGGGTTCCATCTAAAAAAAGGCAGTTCTGATACATTCTTACAAAGACTGAGTTTCACTGGATGCCCGGGGCAGCAAATAGTGAGATTGGCTTTTTAAATACTCAAATCACTAAAGGCAGTAAGAACTAGTAGAGAAACGGAGAATTACCTGTTTGTTATATTTTAATGCATATATGTTGTAATGAGCGTAAAAAGATCAAGTGGCTTCATTACCCATCTAACTTTTCTTACAGGGATTATCTGAGGGAATCTATTACATAAGCCGCACACTGGCAAGAACAGAACACTTGCTGAAAGGAATGCCAGTACTCGGAATGCCACAGTCACTTTTTTTCCCCATATGAATTTCTCTCTGGAACTGGATGTCTCTGTGGGAAAATAAAATTCCCAATATAAATATTTATCTTACCCATTATCTTTATTATCTTGATTAATACAGGGTCGACACTTTTGTTTTCGATGTTTGTTCCACAATAAATTCTTTTTTTTTTTTTTTAACAATAAATTCTTAAAACATAGACCTCTAGAGATGATTTCTGGGGGTTCTGATATACACAATTTGTTCTCTACAATTATCATATATATATAATATAGATTCCTATATATAGGAATCTATATATATATAGGAATGCTTTACTAGTTATTTGTTTTTACTGCCCCTATTTTCTAAACATCTAACTTATCTCAAAAGTTTTTCTGAATGCTTTACAATAGTGAGTGAGGAACCTTCCAAGTGAAACTAACTTTAAAATAAGCAGATTAGACACTGAGAGACCAGGGAGGGGGCCAGCATGGAACAGAGGGATCTGATGATTTAAAAATATTACGTTTAAAACTCTCTCCCACTAATCTACAGTGTGCAACGTCTCGAAGAACATACCAGAACCCAATTCCTAACCATTGCTGGAGCCAAATAAATACATTAAGGCCAAATCTCGGAACACTGAAGAGAGGCTTTGGCAAGTCTGAAATACGGGTATTAGCAAAACTTACAGTATTACAATTTCCTTCAAGCTACCAGTGTTACAATCATTTTTAAAGGATTTCTAAAAGGCCCAGTGGAAAATGAGGCAATTTTATGCAGACAAAATAAAGCAAATAATTACATATACACACACACACACACACACATATACACACACACAACCTCTCCTTGCTGCAAAAATGCTAGGAAAGTGTCACTGCAGTGAGTTGCAGTCACGAAGCTTATATCAGAATGAGGTTTGTTGATTCAGCTTTTCTTCGCATGCCCCCTGGTGGGGAGACTAAAGCTGAGCCAACCCATTAAGGGAGGGGACCAAAACAGCCAAGAGGGAGCAACCCTGGACAAGAATTGACTGGTTTACATTAGGGTTCCCTGTTTGTACTGTACAGTCCCATGTGTTTGTTTTTTTTTTCTTTAATTTTTATTCTAATAACACATATACAACCTAAAATTTCCCCTTTTAACCATATTCAAATACATAATTACATTGACAATGTTGTGCTAACATCACCACAATGTATTAGCAAAACTTTCCCAGCACCCCAAAGAGAAAACTGTACAATTTAAGCATGAATTTCCCATTCTCTACCCCCAATCCAGCCCCTGGTGACCTTTATTTTTGTCTCTGATGTAAACCATGGACTATAGTTAACAGAGCAATTATAGTAATATTCTTCAATTAATTGTAACATATGTACTACACGAATACAAGGTGTTAATAATGGGCAGAAGTATGAGAACTCTATTTTCTGCATGAATTTTCTGTCTAAACTTACAAGTTCTCTAATTAAAAAAAAAAAAGAAGAAGAAAAATTGGCTGTAAGTGTGCAAGGACAAAGAAAAGTTATTTGAAGCACAACAGAAAACTTTCCAAATCAGTTAAGAATCATTATTTTAAATCCCCTCTGAAAATCATTCTCTGGAAATTCAGCCTTTTTATATATTGCCTACTTCTAACGATAAGGTATTAGAACATTCCAATCTGGGTACAGAAGACTTGATTCAAATAAGCTAAATTATTATATATTTTTTTACAGTACAGCAGAGAAAAATTATAAGCTTCCTGTTTGGCATCCTCTTCCCCTAAGCTCCTACTCCCCTCCAACCGTGAAAAAGAAAGGAGTCTTTCCATGATTGAGTCTTCGTGTGCCACAAGCCTCCTTTTTGTTATTCAACGGCACTATTTCATAAAATGAAAAACAAACAAAATTCTCGGCGTGTTGACCAAAACTATGGACTCAAGAGCCACATAATTTGGCTCTCCTGAACCTTTGTCATTTTCATTCTTAAAAGCTTTATGATTTTTTTGCCCCTGCAATCTGCCTGATTTGTAGATGCCACTTCATGATATGTAACTTATAAAAACCAAAGCAGCTCATACATACTTCAAATTATTTCCAGTAAATTATTAATATAAACTATTCAAGCGTTCTAACATGGAAAGAACGAGAAAAAGGCCACAGTTCTATTTGGACCTGTTTCATTAACTTACTCTCACCCTTGCATGGCGAAAGTAACTTCTTCAAGTACATGGTTAGGGACTAGGGTTTCTCCCAGTGCTAATATTCGTCATTCTAAAAGAAACAGCAGATGAGCCACATCTTCCATTTATTTCCCTTGTTCACAGTGCCCTCCAGTGGTTTCCAGGGGGAAAAGTGGTTTTATTGTTCTTGCATGCAGGAGGAGATCAATGAAGTCAGTAGTGTCCACACTTTTTAGATCAATGGTTCTCAAGTGCTTCCCAAAAAATTCTCATGAGCCTGTCTCTCCAAATTGAGGATTTCTGCAAGCAATGGGACATGCTGATGACGGGAGTGTGTAACGCATGTGAAGGAGGGGAGGCAGTATAAGGGGGTAAAAGGCACCCTTTTGTTGAGAAATAACTTGAGTGCCATGCTCCCCAGGCCCTGTACCTAACAGTCTCCACCCGTCATGAGGCGGGGCCAGCATACTGAGAGACCAAAAATTCTGAAACTCGGAGCACAGTTTTGAGCAAAGGTATTCCTGTGCCGAATTTGTATAAACAGGGTCTTTAAAAAATAAAAAAATATATAAAAAACTGTCCATTTATAAGAAGCACCCTAAACTGTCCCTGCCGTTGACACAGTCATTTCATTTCTAAATAAATGGCAGAGAGTTCAACAAAGGTTTATACAGAAGATGTTCATCTCAAGGGGATTTAACATAAATCTCAAAGTGATCCAAAGGAGTACTTAAATAATAAATTATGACACAACCACAAAATAATCTTTAACAATCATTAAAAATATTCTAAATAATTTTAATGATCCTAAAATAATGCTAAGAGAAATACATCACTCAATGTAAAAAGTGTTTATTTCTGAGAATTGGCATTACAGATGGCTTTAATTTTAATTCTCTGTATTTTCTAAATATTTAGAGCAAAATTTCATAATTTAAAATAAACTTTTTAAACATTGACTGCCATGGGATGCTTTTTCCAACTCCCCAAGGCAGCGTCAGGGATTTCCTCCCCTCTGCCTTCTGAGGCTTTCCTACAGCTACTGAAGCACATATACCTCCACTCCTCAGAATAATTATTTCCCTAAACATTTGTCTCTATTTTTATGCTGCGAGTCCTAACAAACAGGGATGCGCTCTGATTAATTTCTGTATCCCCAGCACACAGCACAAAACACCTGGTATAGCAGGTGTTCAATAAAACATGTTTCCCAGGAATTACTATTATTATACACCTAAAAATGGCTAAAATGGCAAATTATATAATGTTACCACAATAAAAAACATTTTTTTAAAGTCTCCAACTCTCAAAATGGGCAAAGGATTTGAACAGAGATTTCAAAAAACATATACAAATGGCCAATAAGCACATGAAAAGATGCATTCTAACTATTCAAAAACCCATAACTTTAATACACATCAAGTACTGCAGCATTCTGGCTATCATGCTTGGCTGTGAAAGGGACAGAAACAAAGGCTGGTGCGATGCTTTGTCGTCACTTATGAACTGCTCTCCTCTTGTGAAGCAAATAACACTATTGTACCCATTCTACAGATAAGAAAGCTGAGGCTTGAGGAGATCAAATGGCTTGCCCAGGGAGGCTCAGTTGATTATAGATGGGAGATGTAAATTCATGCCTGGATCTTTTAACAACAGATTCTCGTGTTCTTTCTACCTGCTTTGGTCCAACTGTTATATGCCTGGAATGAAAATAATCCTCTAGAAATACAAAGGTTCTCTCCTGCTTATAACCTTTTCATTAGCTCATACTCCGACCCCCCTGCCCCCCCCCCTGCCAGTTTTACTTCTCTGTTGTGGCAACAAAGTTGCTGCGTACCTGGAAGATTTTTCCTGATGGGCTTGGCTAGATTTGTGCTTCTGTGGTAACTTTACTATTTAACCTGAAGGTTTGCAATGGGTGGGGAGAGGGGGTGATAGAGAATAGATTAAACAGCATGTAACAAATGATCTTATTTTGTGGGAAAATTATCCATGCTCTGAACTCATCTGGGGAAACAACTTTTTAAGAGTAACTCAACAAATCCCACCAGCTTCAACACCAAAACAGTTTGAATTTGTTTGGTTTTTGTGGACCTGAGTGCTCTGCTGAATAGAGTTCTGATAGGTCACTGATAAACACAGATCAAGTTGCAAAGCATAAAAGCTCCCATAAAATCAGAAAGAGATTCCGGCCCTTTCTTCAGGCTTAACTTCCTGCAGGCACTGATTAGATGAAGAAAAGAGGGCTTTAGGTAAATTCAGAAAGACTATTAAGAACTTAATAGTTCTTAATGTTAAGAACTTAAACTTAATGTTAAAACCTACTAAACCATATCCATCTCAGGAAAGAAATTATAGGATGCCTATTTGATAGCTAATTAGCAAAATATTCTTAATAACTTACTAATCTTCCAATGTCATTTAAGATTGAAAAGAGACAGCATGGCATAGTAGAAAGGTTTTTTTGTTTGTTTGTTTTAATGAATAATTGATTTTATTTTGCTTGTATGGATGGAATTCTTTTTCTTTTTTTTTTTTTTTAACATCTTTCATTAGTGTGGTACATTTGTTACAATTGATGAACACATATTGAAGCATTTCTACTAACCATGGACTGTAGTTTACATTATAGTTTACACATTATAGTTTTATAGTTTATAGTTTTGTATGTAGTTTATACAAAATGTATCGGGGGCTCTATCGATCATTGCAATGTCATGCAAGGCAATTCCAATGTCCTGAAAATGCCCCCATATTACACTTATTCTTCATTCTCCCTCCTCTCAGAACCTCTGGTGGCCACTGCCTTTATAGCAATGGTAAAAGTTCTTCCATCGCCAGAATAACAATAAGTCTATAGTAGAATAATAATAAGTCTATAACAGAATAATAATAAGTCTACTTTAGTCCATTGTTCATTGCCCAATCTTGAGGGTCTGGGGATGGTGATGGCCACTCTGTTACTAATTGAGATGGAGCTTAGACCCCATGGGGCAGATGGATGGAACGATCTTGCTTTGCAGTTGTAGACTCTCTCTGTTCCTTGTGTCTGGTCCACAGAGGTAAAGTTAAAAGGTGACGTCACTATTCCTTAAGGATAACAAGGGAACTATGTATGGAGTTTACCTCTTCTTCATTCTGAGAAAAGATTCACAGGAAAAATCTAGTGAAAATAAAGGTAAGAAGCCAGTAATAGGCTACAGTAAAAAAATGCAGAATCCAGTTTTCTGGAGTTTTTAAAAATTTGACAAATTCTTACACTCTCTAGAAAATTTCAGTGATGTATTCTCTAAAAAGAGACAGAGTGTGGTTAAATGCCAGAATGGGTGGTAGTGATATTAGTACCATTACTTTCAGAACCAGAAATCAATGAGCTCCAGAATGAAGAGAGGATGCTTCAGGGAGGAGAGGAGACAGTGGCTGAACCTTGGAGACCGGGGAGAGATGGGCAGGGCAATCACAGTAAAGAAAACAAGAAGAGCAAAGACTCAGAGGAGCTAACAGGAGTGTTTGGGGCCATATATATAGAAAATAACAAAGAATGGGGTCAACAAAACTTATAAAAATACCATTGACTGAAACAGGAGATGAATTCACTGCACCACAAAAGTCCAACGGCTCACGAAATACTTCTAGATCAGTTCCCCCCATAATTGAAGTCCACTATTCACAAAGCATTTTCTTTTTTTATTTTTTTTGCTGTTAATTCAAGGGAAAAAGATTACATAAAATCCAATCTGTTCTAGAAATATAAGTGGCCTTTCCAGTACATAACATTTCAAATATCAAAGTATATGGTAAACATACAAATAAGGAGAAGGTAAATACCTCCTATGTACAGTACAGTATTTTAAATCATAAAATAAGCTCCATAAAGTACAACTGGCAAGTGATTCACAATGCAGTCCATACGTGGTTTATCAAAACTCAACTACAGCTTAACAATTAATTTAATGTGGTCCAAAAATACCCAGATCAAATAAAATATATTTAATCAAAATAATTTCCTTTACTCAAACTTTTTTCTTTTTAAATTAAAGCTTTCATCCACCCCTTCAGTCCCACCCCTATTTCCCTTCCCCATACCTCCCACCTCTAAAACAAAGTTTCAAAATGTACATTGGTGCTATAAATATAAATGCTACCTATGCAGCATTAAATTTAGCTTTTTTCTTCAAGTTTTTCTCCTTTTGTCTAGCAATCTGTCAGGCTTCTGAACCAAGACCAGAGTTAAGTTCCACTGCTGCAAACTCCATCTAACAAAAATCTTCCATTTCTGCTCTTTACTGAGGAATGGAAAAACAAAAGCACCCCCCCACACCCACACACACCCTGTCCCAACTTCTTAAACCTATGACTATACAGTGGTAATTGTTCATTGCTGTTGAATGCAGCAGTCACCAAAAAATACACCCAATCTTCCAGATAACCTTAGTGCACTTTAGGAAATCAAAAATCACCTGGAAGCAATTTAGTACATAGATTGGCTTTAAAAAACTTTTTTTTTTAAACAGCAGCATTAAACTTAGTGACATGACACTGACATGATTAATACCATCTTAACCCACTCAGAATTCAGTCTTTCACATTATAATCAAGTCTAGTGGTAAACTGTTATGAAAGTGACTTTGCTACGAGAGGCAGGTTAGGGAACAAGTACCTGACTTTTTGTAGAAACCCATAGCTTCTGTTTAGATTGAAATAAACCATACACATTTTGAACACAGCGTAACACTGTAACAGTTGGTAGAGAAGAGGAGAAATCTTTACTCAAGTAGTGTCTCTTTCCCCAGGACATAGTAGTAGACCAGCAGACCACAAGAAGTAAACTTGGCCATCAACTTTCATAAAAAAGCATTTTCATATTTCTAAATTTTCCATCAAGGTTGTCAAAAACTGATTTTCACGATGCACACCACTATCTACATTCTCAGAAACCATCTAACCACCTGTTTCCTGACAAGGGCTACAATTGGCAAAGCAAGGGAAGAAAAGATTCCAAGTTCAAGGCAGAACCGGGAGCAGAAATGAGTAAAGGCAAAAGAGCCGTGCTCCTTCCTGCCAAACCTTTCCCTACATTTGTACAATTCCTGTGGGTGTATTTTTTACAGGACAACCTTTTTAACCTTCCATATCCTGCCTCTCATATCCTCTTCTCGCCATGTAAACTGTTAACAGTAAAAAAGCTCCCACTGAAATCCATCATCCCTCCACTGCCCCCAGAAAGCAAGCAGACACCCCTCCAATGCAGCTGCTCAGGCTTAAAGTTGAGCCTAGAATTCCATGACCACTCTCAGGCCAGCCTAGAAATAATCGAAACACACAACTCTTTAAATGCACCCCCCCAAAAAAAATTTTTTTTTTTTCTGAAAACACAGACCTGTTACAACAACATATGACTGCTTTTTGTATAGCATTTTTATTTGGCAGTCTATTATTACTGTGACTTTCCCAAATGCGCTCACGGTGGATTAGGTGACACTAAAACCATAACAAATATCCTATTCTTGGAGGCGGACCCTTAATTATTGTTTTTCAGCTGTGAGTGAAGTGCATGACTAATTTCTTTTCGGTGAGCCATTGGTCTATGATGAAAGCTATGTTTCCACCCCAGCTAATTTCAACCAACAAATATTCCCTAGATCACCCCTTATTCAATATTCCCTCCTTTCACCCCACACTTGAATACTAAGGTCTGGCCAGCGCAGCCCTGTGTACACTGAGAGAGCAAAGCCAAAGGTGAAGCCAGCTCCAAGATCACACTGCAAGACCCATCGTCACCGCCTCTCCCAACCCTGGCATTTAGGCCTTCACTACACACCATTCTTTCCCCAAAATATTATGCAGGAGTCCCAGGACTTGCACAGACACAAAACGGCTAATGCAACTGTAGCTACATTTCATTGCTCGGTGGAATTCAGTAAACAATATCAAAACCCATAGAAGTAATGCTCAGCCCTTCTAGAATTGACTTCAGCCAAGTGTGAGTTTAATACACCACATCTGCTGGCATTTGGCTAATGGGAGGGAAACTTGTTCTATTAAGTTAAAGCATTAAGATACATGTGACCCAATGTTGTAACACGTGCAAGGAAAACAGGTTAACACAAAAGCAAATAATAATGCACCAGGCGAGGGAAGCGGCTGTGGCTCAATCAGTAGGGCTCCCGTTTACCATATGGGAGGCCCCGGGTTCAGTTCCCGGGGCCTCCTGGTGAAGGCAAGCCCGCCCACACGGCGTGGTTAGCTGACCCAGCGAGCACAAGCAGCAAGGGGGGGGATAAATGAATAAATAAATAAAATCTTAAAAAAAAAAAAATAATAATAATAATAATAATGCACCAGGCGACCCTGCAAACCCTTATCAGGGGTGGAAGTGAGCTTGGTTGTCCTCATATACAGAAGCATCTTACAGAGGCGCGATGCCAGAGCCAGGTAAAATCCAGTGAGAGACCAGAAATCATCACAATCAGCATCACTCCAGCCATGCTGGCAAGTGGTGGGAAAGGACTTCACAATCCTACCTCAAGCTGCAGGAACAGGTAAAACAGACACAAAAATGCCCACCTCCAGGATTATGTAAGAAAATGGCCATGAAACACCCAGCATTGACCCTGACACATAGCAGATGCCCAGTAACTGTTCACTTTTCTTTGTATCTCTTTGGGAATATAAATTCATTGGCCCAGAGAGAATTAACTTGGTTTCATTTTATACACAAAACAGAAGATCTGTTTGTAAAGTTTATTACAAGGTGAATCAGTTCAGTGTTTTTGGATGCAAGTAACAGAAACCCCAAATCAAGCTGGCTTAAAATTACAGGGAATTTATTAGCTCTCATAACCGCAAGTTCCAGAGGGAAGGCCAAATTCAGAAGAGGCTTGGTTCAATGGCTCTGATGATGTGACCAATTTCCATATGAAATTTTAAAAAGTTATGTTACCTATATCAGTGAATTACGGTTTAATACAAAAGCACAAGGGAGATTTTTTACCCAATGCAAGGGGAATGAGGAATATTAAAATAATCTTCTTGCTTTAGAAACTTTCTAGTTATATGTGAGAGTTCTTGTGGGTTCTTGAGGTTGGAAAGGTCTACAGTGGTGAGAAGGATAGGCAATGAAATGGGAACGGACTAAAAACAAAGGTTTAACAAACATTCTTCTTTTCTCTCTGCAGCTGCAACTCACAATTCCACTGCAGTCTTAAAGATACTGAATATAGAGGTTAATATAATTTTTCAAAATAAGAACATCTATGCCTAAACTAAGTTTCAAAGCACAGCAGATTAACTAAAGGTCTCATAAAAAATCAAGTCGTTTCCTGATTCCATACTGAAAATTACTTTTAATGAGCATGAAAATTGACTCAGATATAAACTAAATATAATTTCTTTAACCAAAGAAAATGTGAAAGAAAAACTGATACTACCTCCTTGAATAGGAAAAGAGTGAAAGTTTATTTCTCAAATCGTTTGCTTCTTAATGCTAGTTGGCAAAATATCTGCAGAAAAAAAATTAGTCAATTTTATAAATACTGCTATAAAACAGCTGAAATAAGCAAATTGCTATTCTAATTTCCTGGCTGGCACCAAAGCCAAACTGCTCTCTCTCATATGCTTGTTACAACTTAAATCTACTTGATGAAACTCATATTCTGCAGCAGCAGGTTTCAGCAGAAGATTTTACAACATGCACATGATTCTCTCCATCTAGTTTTAAAGTGTAAGCTTAGCTAAACACAAAAAAAATTCCACCAAGCTCAAGGTAAATCATAACACTTTACTTTGAAGTTAGCAAGGTTCCCAAAACAAGATGAGTAATTTCAAAGCAAACAAATATTTCAGAGAATTTCATCTTTCTAATACTCTGCATGCTTTCTCATCTGACAAGATATTTTCCAAGATACAAAGCCAGACAGAACAATAAAACATACATCTAAAAAATTAAATCCATCACCACAGGGATTATGCCACTGAAATGAGTGGATTTACCCCACCACATTTATTTACTTTACTCAAAGACATTGTTGTTTTAAGTACACCCCAAAGCTTCCATTAATTTCTTAAAAAAAATAAAAATAAAAATAAAGCAGAAGTTGCCAATGAAAGAAAAATCAAGTGGAAGGGTATAAATTAAGAATGAAATGCAGAAAACAGACATGTAAGATGGAATATGATTGAAGATTCTAAATGCATACCACAAGCCATACTCATCATATTTTCTTGAGCTGTTTCTACTTCCCTATCTCTGTCAAAAGCTCTACTTCTGTGTCACTCACCCAAGCTCAAAACCTTGGAGGCAAAATGAGCTAGCATGTTTTGCCATCTTCTGAGTCCAGTCAGTCACCAAGTCAGATTGACAGCTCCCTTGAAATTTTTCATCCTGCTTAAACTGTGCCTTGCACAAGGCAGACACACAAAAAATTCTAACAAGTACACGTTTCCAGGTACTCTACTTTTTAAATCTCTATTAAAAATAGGTTTGCTTTTGTTTGCCTCCTGATGTGAGCATATGAACTGTAAGAAATGTTTATGAAGCCATCAGGAAAATTTACATACAAAATGCATAGGTGATGATAGTAAGGAATGTCTTTGTAGTTATTCTAAAAAAAAAAGGCACCTTTTAGAGATATATGCCTAAGTATTTACAATGAAATGATAAGTCTTTTCAAAGAAATGATATCTTAGATTTGCTTCAAAATAACCCAAAGTGGAGAGGAGGAGTAGGTGGCAGTACAGATGAAACAAGGTGGACCATGTGTTGGTTATCATTGAAAGGGAGTGAATAGGAATTTATTATATCATTTCCTCTATTTTCTGTATATGGTTGACATTTTTCATAATAAAAAGTAGGCTGTTTTTCTTATTTAAGTGTTGTAAGAACTCAGAGGTCATAGCCCAACTTTCTGAGTTCAAACACTGGCTGTGGCAGCTAGAGGACCTTGGGCAAATTACTTAACCACTGCCTCAGTTTCCTCATCTGGTGTTAATGATAGTAACCTCAAATGCCTCAAAGCACTGCTGAGAAGATTAAATGAGTAATTTTATAAGTAAAGAATTATAGCCATGCCTGTATATCATAAATACTTTATAAATTTGCTCCTGCTTTTCTACCACTACCAGTACTGCTATTACTAGTTTTTGTATTATTTCCTGTTAAACAGTCAGCTCCCTGCTGCGAATGGAGAAGAATATAAAGTACAGCCCTTTTCTCATGAGGATCTTTTGGTCCTGCAGAGGATTCAGGGTCTATGGAGACATGACGGAGAAATCACATTTACCTATGCACATTCCCTGTGCTAAGCACTGAGTGCAGTCCTTTCACCCGAATTATCTTGCTTAAGCCTCACCAGGCCCCTGTGGGGAAAAGTAAAGTTAGGGGGACTAGCAAGTAGGAGCCCCAAGGCTGTCTGAGCCAAAGCTTCTCAGTTTATACTTCATAGCAAAGAAGTAAGCTGCAGAACTTGAGAGAGGGGTCACCACTTACTCAGCTGGGGAGGTTCAGGGCAGAAGGTTTCCCAGGGAATATGAACTTGAGCTGTGCTTGTCATTCCAGTCAGGGGACTGAGACGGAATGTGCGAGGTATGTCCTGGGATCAATGAATAAGCCATATTGACAGGAACTGGGTTCGGTGATGAGAATAATAAGGGATATGGTTAGAGGAAGCAGGTAAGGGCCTGGACTGCTAGTGGCAGTGCGAGCCAAAAGGAAGGGGCCCTATTGGGGAGCAAATCAAACCCAAAGCTGACAGAACCTGGCAATTACCTAGGTCAGTTTTCTCAAAGGCAGTCCCCAAATCAACTGCACCCAAATCATCCAAGTGCAAAATGAAGGCGCAGACCCCCAGCCCCACTCCTGGCCTACTGAGTCAGAGTCCCCAGGAGTGGGGTCCAGGAATCTCTGTTTTTAATACGCTCATTGGGTGAGTCTGTTGTGCACTAAAAATTGAGAACTTCTAGATCAGATTAAATAGGGAATAGCAGAGGAAGAAGTCAAAGATTACCCAAAGGTTTCAGGGACTGAAAATGATGGCCTCCTGCCTTCTCCCCAACATTTGCCATACTGTCGCCTGACTGATCTTCCTCGAACATGGCTTTTCTCATTCCCTGCCTCTGCTTAGAAGCCCAGAGCAACTTTCCACTGTTTACAGCAGGTAAATTTCGCTACCTGCTTTCCTCCCTACAAAGTCAGCCCCAACAAACCTCTAATTGACCCCTTCTTGACTCTCCACTAAGGTTAGGTCACCCTGCCCCAAGCTATCGCCAAAGAACAACAACGGAAGCCAGTGTTAAGGGCTCTACAGCAAGGCCTGGGAGAAAAGTGGGCAAAGAGAGAAGGAGGTGGCCTCCAGCCCACGTAGCAGGGCAGAGGCACCCCTACACACACACACTTACAAAATGAAGGCAGCTACCTGGCATCAACTGCTCCCCAAAGGCTGCCTGCAGCCCTGGGGTAACGCCTCCTGTCCACTCTGCTTAAGGCAGCCTTGATGCCCAATATGGCTTATTTCACTGGTACAGGGATGCTAACAGGTGGCATGATTCGACCTCTGCTATCCCCAGCACAAGCCCCACACAGGCCGAGGGACAGATCTGCTTTTGACTGTCCCGGTAGCCTGCCTTGCTCCATGCTGCTTTAGCGGCCTTACCTGAGCTGCTTCTCCCTCCCTACAAAGCCACTTTTCCTCCTCTTTGCCTCCCCCAGGAATTCTTCGCTCAGGATCTCCAAAGCATATAATAAGCTGTAAGAGAACACCCCAGTCATCTCTGACGCTCCACCACTGACCTCTTGATCCCAGGACTGTCTTCAATACGCAGCCTCCCAGGACTATAAGACCCAAGGATGAGCCACCACGTTTCTCCACCTGTCCCCCAGCCCATTGCCACGTGAGGAGGGACAGGGAGGGCACTCTGGGTGTGCAGGCCCGGAAAGGAGCCAGCTTGCCATCCTGCATTTTGGCACCCAGGGTAAAAACCACTGCTTGGCTCGATAATCCATCCTCTTCCACGATCCCGTGGAGCTTGCCTGGCAACGCAGGCTTTGGCAGCAAACCTTCTGCCACAGTTACGTGCTCACAGTACTGGGGCCATGTGTTCCCAGTGGAGCGTGAGCCCCTCAGGAGCCGGGACCAAGCACACAACATCTCTTGTATCTTACACGGTACCTGGTATCTGTGCAGCACACAATATGCGCTAAATACTCTATTAAAATACCGCTGCTTTCGTAAAATACACATTTTTCTCTTTGCTTCATTCTGAAGTTTATTCCACAAGTCAAATAAGTCTAGATTTTATTAACTAGTTTGTCAAGAAGTAAGATTTTTTTTTTTTTCAATCACACAATATTTTTGTGGTTATTTTGAGAAGGTGTCCAAGTTTATCAATGTGGCTGGACGTCCCATTTAACTCTCTCTAGTAAAAGTTTTTTCACATCAGATGTAACTGAAATTTACCTAAGGGAATTACGCCAGGTCCACAGCCTAGGAAAAGAAAATAGGTATAAGTTAAAAGGAAGGTGAGAAGTAATTTATATTAAAATATGGGGAGTTTTGAGCAGTGGTAAGAATATGACCTTTAGGACTGTTATGGATTGAATTGTGTTCCCCAAAAAGATCTGTTCAAGCCTAGCCCCTGGTCCTATGGCTTCTGACCTCATTTGGAAATAGGGTCTTGAAAATGTTATTTGCTAAGATGAGCCCAAACTGGCTTAGGGTGAGCCCTGATGCAATATGACTGATGTCCTTAGGAGGAGGAAGCAGACACAGGGAGGAGAACACCACGTGAAGACCGAGGCAGAGATGGAAGCCCAAGGACTTCTGGCAAAGCAGCAGAAGCTAGGAAGACACAGGAAGCATTGTCTCCTAGAGACTCCAGAACTGTGATGCCATAAATTTCTGCTGTTTTCAGCCATCCAGGTTGCGGTGCCTTGTTATAGCAGCCATAGCAAACTGAAACAAGGACCCAGAAAACAATGCGAAGGTTAATATGGGAACATCCTGATTAAATTTTCCTATTATGGACAGTCTGAGTTTATCATGAGATTTTTTTTTTTTTTTTAAATTCCAAAATTATCTGCAAGTAGGTGGCAGTTTATAGGATGAAACTCAACAAAACCATTACATAAAACTGTTGAATTACTTGCACACTTGATGCCCTCTCAAGGTTACAAGAACACACTCAAATGCACCTTTTGTAAAAAAAAAAAAAAAAGAAAGAAAGAAAAAGAAAAAAACCACTTCTCATGTAAAATATGGTAACTGATTTTACAGATACAAGTTTGCATATCGGGGGAGAAGCTCAAGACCTGAGGCCGCCTTTCAAGGACAAGGTTGTCTTGCTGTTTTACCTCTTTTTAATGTAAAGTGTACACAACCCTTTACGATGGTTAAAATATGCCAAAGAACAAAATCCCTGCCCTAAAGCATTTACAGTCTAGAGACAGAGATGAAAAGAGCCAAGGAAAAACCCAGGGAAGTTGTGGCCGTCACGGAAATGTTTCCATTAAGATATTAGGTAAATTTTCAGACCTGCTGAAGCTGCCCACCAGATGAACTCACGGAGCATCATGTACTTTAGGCAGTTCTGACTCCTTGAATTAAGACCTTAGAATACATGCTTTGCTGTGACCTCTTGTGGGCCAAATGTCTGGTGACAATGATTAGGGAAAAAAGTTCCCAGCAGCACAATCCCACATTCACTCATTTTTCAGGTCTGTGAGATTAAGGAGTATTACAGGTCGTCGGGAAGAAAACCCTTTTTTTATGCAATCGGCCTCTGTCTACTTTTGGACAACTGGGGACTCTTGATAATAAAGTTGTGGTTTTTTTTTTAAAGATTTATTTATTTCTCCCTCTACACCACCACCCACCCTACCCCTCACCCTCGTTGTCTGCTTTCTGTGTCCATTTGCTATATGTTCTTCTGTGTCTGCTTGTCTTCTCTTTAGGCAGCACTGGGAACCAATCCTAGGACCTTCCCAAGTGGGAGAGAGGCACTCAGTCTCTTGCGCCACGTCAGCTCCCTGGTCTTCTGTGTCTCTTATTGTCTCTCCTCTGTGTCTCTTTTTGTTGCATCATCTTGCTGCCCCAGCTCCCTGCGCAGGCCAGCTCTCCTGCACAGGCCAACACTCCGCATGGGCCAG
Organism: Tolypeutes matacus; assembly: GCA_026826555.1. Classification (NCBI taxonomy): domain Eukaryota; kingdom Metazoa; phylum Chordata; class Mammalia; order Cingulata; family Chlamyphoridae; genus Tolypeutes; species Tolypeutes matacus. The sequence continues at coordinate 16,239,178 of JAKSZT010054341.1, read as the reverse complement.
CACTCCTGCGTGGGCCAGCTTGCCCTCACCAGGAAGCCCCGGGAATCAAATCCTGGATCACCTATATGGTAGATGGGAACCCAATCACTTGAGCCACATCCACTTCTCCAGATAATAGAGTTTTAAAAAGAGGACCATTATTAATTATTATAGTTAGATTTACATTGAAGGAAAAATTGATTAAATTTGAAGAGCACCTGACAGTCACAGGAGCACCACAGTAGGTAAGTCTGGGAGAAGAAATAATAACCCAGGTGGGAGGCCCAGTAGAAAAAGTTCGGACAGTGGAGCCAGGCGGATCTGGGCTGAAATGTCAGCATTGACATTTACCTGACCTTAGGTAAGATACTTAACCTCTCTGAATTTCAGCCTCTAGTAAACTGGAGATAATAAGACCTCACTGGGTTTCTGTGAGGATTAAATACAGTAATGTAGGTAAATAGTCTATTTTGTCTCTTGCACATAAGTGCTCAGTTAACAGCAGCTATATTCTAAGCTCAGTTCTCAAGCAACAATGGGCCCTTCTGCCCCTGGAAGGACACAAGAGTCCCTTCCAAGCAACATCTGTTTGGAGGTCTGACACTCCCTGGCCAGTGATGGAAAAGCCATTTCACTACCAGCACGTGGATGGTAAAGACAGCAGAGTCCAGAGCCTGAAAAGCTGGTCTCTGCTGACGCTGAGAAGCCGGAGAAGAAGTGTGAGGAGCATCCCATCCTGGCAGGCAAAGCCTAGCACTGGCCTTGGTCCTCGAGGCCCTGGCTGTGAGACCCCCATGCAAATCACCTCACCTTTCAACGCTTTCGTTTCTTAGGGCAGGGGTGGGAGGACTCTGAGTGCTGAAGTCCTGCTTGGATCTAATATCTTAAGCTGGGCCTGTGGCCTAGACTGCTGAGGCAAGGGTGGGAGCCAAGCTTGGCAGGGGAGGGGCGTGCTTCAGTGGAAGCTGCCTGTGAGAGCAGGGGACCCCTCCCTTTTCTCCAGCAGGGTCCCCGACAGTGGGGCCTGAGAGGATGCCCAGGCTCCTGACGCTGGTGCGTTGCACCTGCAGAGGAGAAGGCACAGCCAAATCTCACCATCGCGATTTTCCAGGGGACACATACCCTAAGAGGCCCAGGCCCCAACACCTGGGACAGCAAAGCAAAGAGCACAGAAAGGGGCAAAGCTGGGAACCACGACATTGAATGTAAGGGTCTGAATCACTCTCACTCTCTAGGAGTCATGGGTGAAAATATCCAGAAAGTAGGAGGGGAATGGAGATTTTCTGAACAGATTAACAAGTCTGCTCTGGCATGAATAATATTAGTGTTATGCTTTCATTTGTACTTTTGAGACGCTCTTATACCTGCTAGCACAGGTTTCCACCTATTAAAACAGAGAAGAAAATGAAGCCATTATCTGCATTCCGTGAAGTGCCATATGGTTACACACGGGCATCCAGCCAAGGGAAGGTTCTACCCAAACCTCTGTGTACAATTCAAAAGCAAAATAAAGTTGTTACAGCATATTGGATTAGCATCAGGAAAGGAGGACCAAGAAGTTAGCAGAACCATGAATAGGAAAAAGTCCTTAGCTTAATTTTTTTCTTTTGGTTTCAGAATTGCCTTGAGCATCTCAAAAAACCACAAATGGAATTAGCCAACTCTGACAGCTTAAGTTATTCAATAAGCATATTTTGAACCAAGTACGAAAATTTCAGTCCTTGGCAAGATATATAACCTATTATACTACTATGTATAAATAAGCAGACAGACCTAAAAGAAGATAGAGAAAGAGAGAGAAAAAAGAAAAGGAAAGAAGGCAGGCAGGCAGGAAGGAAAGAATTCTGCTTCATTTACACAGAATCCAAAGTTTTAAAAGGATAAAGAATTAATTGCTACATTCTTATTTTTTATCTCTTTTTTTTTTTTTTTTGTACTTAGGCATTTTATTTCAATTTCATTATGCCACAATTTCAAAGTAATTATCTGTTTGGACTACAAATGCAAAATGATCTGTTTAGTATTATGAATGTCATATAGATCTTAACAAAAAAATAAAGCAGAATTTAAAATACGAATGTAATCTCTGGGTAAGCTGTTAGGGCTCAAGTTACTTGTGATTCCTCTTCTACTTTGAGCTTTTAAGATAGTTGACTCTTCACACTGAAGAAAAGCAGCAACTAAGTGTTTTAGAGATAAACATTGTCAGAAATCTGGTCTGTAGCCTAAAATTACATAACCCTGGGCATGTATTTCTTTAAAATTCTCAGATTCACTACTTCAAGGATGAATGGCCAATAATTTGTAAGGGAACTACTGAAACAAGCTCTACCGTATCTGCATATTTAAGAAACATTTTTTAATACTCATGTATTAGTCAGCCAAAGGGGTGCTAAATACCAGAAATCTGTTGGTCTTTATAGAGGGTATTTATTCAGGGTAGAAGCTTAAAGTTGCCAGGCCATAAAGCATAAGTTACTTCCCTCACCAAAGTCTGTTGCCATGTGTTGGAACAAGATGGCTGCTGATGTCTGCCAGGGTTCAGGCTTCCTGGGTTCCTCTCTTCCCGGGGCTTGCCTCTCTCCAGGCTTAGGCTTGTGTCTCTCCACAAGGCCAACTGTAGACTATCAGGTGAACCGCTCATCTCTTCCTGGAGCCTTCTCTCCTTCCTCACTGCCAAGGTCCTCTGTGTGCTTACTCCCCTGGGCTCCAGCGTTAAAACCCAGCATGAGAACTCCAACATCAAAAACTCCAACTCTATTCTTTGCCGTGTCTTTTATCTTTGATTCCCCACCCACCAAGGGGTGTGGCTCAACGCCCTACTGATATGGCCCAATCAAAGCCCTAATCATAACTTAATCATGCCCAGATGAACAGACCAGTTTACAAGCATAATCCAATATCTCTTTTTGGAATTCATAACTATATCAAACTGCCAAATTGTTACAACTCATATCATACTCTTATGTATGTTATTGAACGCGCACACATTTTAAGCAGGCATTGTGGATTTCTTATGATAAAAGTGGAATAAATTAGTTGGGAGGGAACACAAAGAAACCATCACTACATACTATTTAAAATAGGTTTTATATTACAGTAGAATATTTCTCCTCTGAGAAGGCAAGATACATGATTTTTCAAAAATCACTAATTCAAAGCCAGACTTAGCTGCTGTCTTCAATTATAGCCTGGAATTGGCGATTTGTGCCCTTTGCTTCAAAAAAAAGTATAAGAAGGAGTGATGAGATCAACATTCACCATTCTTGGATCTTCAGCAAATTTAGGATCAATGTAGAAAAACACTGGCATATCTACTTCCTCTTGTGGATTAAGCCTTTGTTCTTCAAAACAGAAGCGCTGTATTTTATTGAAATACTGTCCAGCTTCAAATGGTACCACACTGTATGTAGAAATTCCCATCACTGGTTGGTCAGTAGGATTCTTAGCTTAATAAAATGCCAGGGCAGTCTCTCCCAGCACTACATACATCTCTGTTTGCTGGAGACTTGCATGCACATTGGCATTAAAAGTAACTTTAATGATGCCATCCTGCTTCAATCTGGCCTGATGCATGACCTGCGACTGCAAACCCTCCCCAAGTCCAGGGGTCTGGCAATAGAGCCGACAGAGGGGGAGAGGGGGAGAGGGGCGTAGGAGGCCACCAGCACACCCACGGGAGGACTGTCTTATCCCACCGCCCCAGTCCTTCTCCTTAGCGCACCGAATGGGTTAGCGCCCTGCGCCCCCACGTCCCGAGCTGCCTACTTCCCCGTCCCACTCCATGTCGGCCTGAGAAATGGCTCCACACACACCCCTCAACCTTGGCTGGGTACCTAGGGTGGCTCCATCACCACCCACCTAAAGCGATGCTCTTCCATCTCAGACGGCGTGGCCCTCCCCGGGCACCCGGAGACAACCTTCCATCTCCTTTCATTTCCAAGAGGACAGCATCTTGGCTGAGACCACAGGCTGGAAAAGGGCAGGGCAGATGAAAACCCAAATCCACAGTGAGAGCTCTCTGTGCCACATCAACTCAGCACCTGACACAGCCCAGCGGGCAACGTCGATGAGGGTGGGGCAGCAGGCAGGGGAGGAATCTGCGGTGCTCGTGGTACCCAAAAGCCTTCCCACAGAGGGCAGGAGAGGGGCATGCGTTAAAAGCTTGGTGCTAGATAAGACCCTAATGGTCAGGACAAGCGGTGAAGGACCGAAGTGAGGGACAGGAGCACAAGCAGCTTATCAGCCTCACGTACACAGAATCTCATTTTAGGAAGGAAATTAAAATCTGGATTGTTGAGATTTTTAAGAAGCTGTACAACTAGAACTCACCTCAAAAACAGAGTAATGGAACAATACAAAATCACTTTTTAAACCATTTATAAAGTAACCTATTGGAGCTTTACTTTAACTCTGATACTTATCATGCCATAATTCACATGTTCTAAGCACGCCAAATCTCCTCTGTATTGTAAAACTACTTTCCAGGACATTTGTTTACTCTCATTCCTAATTAAGAGCATAACCTTGCCACCCTCCCTTTCCAGGGCAATTTGTAGGGGAAGAAAACAACACAGTCCTAAAGCCAGCAAACAAGATGGAAGAACTTTATTTTCCTATTTGTGATCCACTAGGGCAGTATTTTTCAAGCTTTCTCAACCCATGCCTCCTTTTGGTTAAAAAAAAAAAAAAAAAAAAAATTGCATGCCCCTCCCTTAATTTTACCTGAAACTTCAAAGTTAAATATGTCAATGGAAATATCAAAGTGATAAGATTTTTAAAAGAAAAGTGTTTATAGTAACCTTGAAATATATATTTTTTTCTTCCATCTCGTAATATTTTTTAAAATGCTGAAGATGTTTGCTTGCCAAACATATAACAGTCACTTCTGCTCCTTATTTTCATAGTCATAAATGAAAGGGGAAAAAAAGAGTCTAGCAAACTTGTGTACATGAAAGAAAATAAGATAATGCCTGGAAAAGCATGTTTGTCTGTTTTGATGTAAATAATGATATCATCATCACGGTCTGTAAAGTATGTCCGCAACTGAATACAATTCCTATTTCAAAACCTCTCCTGGAGATCTTTTTTCAAGCAAGTCAGTGAGAAAAGCTCTCTCCTCCCAAGCCATCAAGAGACACTTCCTACCAACATCAAGAGTGGATTGTGTGAATTCACCCAGTCAGACTGTACGAGATATAACTTCTTAATTATCACTTTCAGAAAGCCTTCAGAGAGTTATCAAATTTTAAAAAATAAAGAAGTGGTTTTAATTTAAAATGTAGCTTTATTTGGCTATAAATGTATAATGTTGGTGTCTGTCCCTTAAAGTTCCTTAAAGAATATAATTTGTGTATTCAGCGTTTCAGATTTTTCCTACCAAAAGATGCCATGCCCCACTGAAAACTTTTCCTAAGTATAAAGAACTTGCTCTTTTCTCTGAAGTTCTGAAAATAGGGCTATTGTGTCTCTTGGCTCATAAATCTAAGCAAGCATACTTCCCTCTGATTAACCCATGAACAGATGGACCTCATAGTCGCATTCAAGGATTTACAAAGCAAGGCACGTCAACTGGTGTTTCACACACTTTTTCGGACATCACTGTCTGCCTTGTTAGTAAGGATAGAGATCTTTTTCTAAATTACTGAGCCATTTTGGAAGCCAATGTTTTCTAATGTCATAGTTCAGCCCCCAAATAGTTGGGGTTTTTTTTATTCCTTTGATTAAGTTCATTAGCTTCCAAGAATGTTAACATCATTTCAAAGCTTTTATGGTGGTCTCCTACCTTGAGAACACAACAGTACAGTCCTTTTCCTTCTAGTGTAACTTCATGTATCCATTGCACCCAGAAAAGGGGTTGAACACAATTTCAATCATCACAGCGAACAGCAAAAGGAGAGTGATGATTTGTTCAGTGATGACACTGGAAATTCAATATCCTCAACTACGTCATCAGTTCAGCACTTTCCTGCAGAGTTGGACAAAGACATCATCTGGACTTTCTTCTCCAGTTCCTCTCCAAGTTATGGCATCCTAAAAATGCCAGTTTTTGTGATAATGTCTCCAATGAGGACTTTTTTTTTTTATCTTTTCAATCAAGGGATTATTTAATACAAAATTTTCACAGCTTTTGTGGATTTCTGGTAATATGTTCCAGTTCCTTCCAATTTTATACATGGAAGAAAAATGAGTTTTGCAGGGGAAAAAAAAAGTATTGCCAGTTTTTAAGAAGGTTTTCATGACTGAGGCTAAATGATATCACTGTTCGCCTTTTAAAAATATACACATCATGCACCTTATCCTTTGAATATACACTCATGAACCCACACTTGACATAAGCTTCATCAAATTATTGGTTATATTTGGAATTGACCCAGGAATTCTGAAGACTGTTTGGCCAGGCCTGCAACATGACTGAAGATGTTGATGTTGACACCAGGGGCTAAGACTATTCCAGGAATCCAATCATGTAAGCAAATATACACTAATATATACAATAATATAAATATAAGCTTTTTAACATTTTTAAAGAATACACACATACGCTTTGTCTAAATTTTGGCATCTTCCTCAGCCTTCTGAGAAATACAGAAACTTTTCAGCATCCCCCTTATTTTATTTAAGATACCATGTTGTTATTCTTGCCTCAGAGTCACTCAAGATAGCAATTTGCAGTATTACAGAGACTTGATTAAAAAGACCTTGTATTTTCTGTAGCTCCATCACAACCCTTGAGAGGGCAGGAGGAGGGACAGTGCTCCCTCGGCCTCCCCAGGCAACTGCAGCCACTTTCAGCCCACACAGACTAGACTGTTGGACACATCTGTGTCTCCATCCCTGCCCCTGACAGGGCAGGAGGAGGGGTAGTGCTCCCGCACCCTCACTTTTGGCCCAATGGACAAGATTGTTGCACACACCTCAGGCTCTGACCCCTCCCCAGGCTAGGGAGAAAGGGGGATGGAGCTTCATCAGTCTCTCCAGGCAACTACAGATGGTCTTGGCTGGTACAGCTTGGATTACTGCACACAGCTGAGGCTCTGTCCCTACCCCTGGTAGGGGAGAAAGGTGGAAGAATCTTCATTAGTTCCTGGGGCAAGGCAAGCAGCTTCAGCCTTCATGGATTACAGTACCAACCGCATCCTGAGCTCCTAATCCATAACCAGCATGGGAGAAAGGGCAAGAAAGAGATGAAAAGGAGCTGAAAAAATTCACAATGGTTAAACACAAGCCACTATAAAGTTCCAAATTAAGTTAAACCAAGTATCAAAGAGGAGCTGTAAAAGAAACAAAAATAAAAATAATAAAAAAAAAGAAAAACAAAAACAAAACAAAAAAACAAAGAGGAGCTGTAGCAAAATGCCAATCAAATAGAAAGCCCTAGACTAAAAAGAGAAACTGAGTCCACAATAATTACATCAAGAAAATCAGATGCAGAGACACCAACAAAAAATTACAATCCATACCAAGAAACAGGAAGATATGACCGAGTCAAAGGAACAAACTAAGCTTCCAGATGACATAAAGGAGCTTAGGCAACTAATCATAGATGTTCAAACAAATCTCCTTAATAAATTCAATGAGATGGCTAAAGAGATTAAGGATATTAAGAAGACACTGGGTGAGCACAAAGAAGAATTTGAAAGCATACGTAGAAAAATAGCAGATCCTAAGGGAATGAAAGGCACAATAAATGAAATTAAAAATACACTGGAAGCATAGAACAGCAGATTTGAGGAGGCAGAAGAAGGATCAGTAAGCTTGAAGACAGGGCCTCTAAAGGCGAACATACCAAAGAACAGATAAAGAAAAGAATGGGAAAAAATTGAACAGTGTCTCGGGGAACTAAATGATGGCAAGAGACATGCAAACATATGTGTCACAGGTGTCACAGAAGGAGAAGAGAAGGGATAAGGGGTAGAAGGAATATATAAGGAAATAATGGTAGAAAATTTCTCAACCTTATTGAAGGACTTAGATATATGTGTCCAAGAAGCACAACGTACTTCCATTTGAATAAGTTTGAAGAGACCTACTCTGAGATGCATACTAATTAGAATGTCAATAGCCAAAGATAAAAAGAATCCTGAGGGCAGCAAGAGAAGAGCAATTCATCACATACAAGGGATGCCCAATAACATTAAGTGCTGGTTTCTCATCAGAAACCATGGAGGCAAGAAGGCAGTGGTATGACATATTTAAGATCCCAAAAGAGAAAAACTGCCAGCCAAGAATCTTATATCCAGCAGAATTATCTTTTAAAAATGAAGGTGAGTTTAGAATATTCACAGATAAACAGAAATTGAGACCAGCTTTCCAGGAAATACTAAAGGGAGTACTACAGCCTGAAAAGAAAAAACAGGAGAGAGAGGCTTGGAAGAGAGTCTAGAAATGATTATATCAATAAAAGTAACTAAAAGTGTAAAAGGAGTGGTGAAAATAAGACATGACAGATAAAACCCAAAGGTCAAAATAGGTGAAGTAAGAACTGTTTTTACAATAACAACATTGAATATTAATGGATTAAACTCCCTAATCAAAATACACCAACTGGTGGAATGGATACAAAAAATATGAGTCATCTATATGCTGCCAACAAGAGACTCACCTTAGACCAAAGGACACAAATAGATTGAAAATGAAAGGCTGGAAAAATATATCCCATGCATACATGAACAACAACAACAAAAAAGCGGGAGTAGCTATACTTATATCTGATGAAATAGACTTTGATAGCAAAGCAATCTTTTTAAAAAAAAAATTTAAAAATATATTTTTAAAAAATAGCAAAGCTGTTCTTAAGAGACAAGGAAGGACATTATATGTTAATAAAATGAGCAATTCACCAAGAAGAAATAACAATTATAAATGTATATGCATCTAACCAGGATGCTCCAAATTATAAGAGACTAACACTGGCAAAACTGAAGGGAGAAAGAGATGTCTCTACAATAAGTGTTGGAGATTTAATACATCACTGTCATCATTGGATAAAACATTGGATGCCAAGGATCAAGAAAGAAACAGAGACCTTGAATAATATGATAAATGAACTAAACCTAATAGACATATGCAGAACACTGCCCCCTAAAACAGCAGGATATGCATTCTTCTCAATTGATCACAGACCTTTTCTCAGGATAGACCATATGTTGTGTCACAAAACAGATCTCAATAAATTTAAAAAGATTGAAATTATACAAAGCACTTTCTCTGATCATAATGAAATAAAGCTAGAAATCAATAACAGAGAAAGGGAAAATTCACAAATATATGGAGATTAAACAACACACTCTTAAATAATCAGTGGGTCAAAGAAGAAATTGCAACAGAAATCAGTAAATATCTTAAGATAAAATATCTTAAGATGAATGAAAACAAGAATGGAGCCTATGGGATGCAGCAAAGGCAGTGCTGAGAGGGAAATGTATAGCCCTTAATGCTTACATTAAAAAAAGAAGAAAGAGCTAAAATCAATGGCCTAATTACACAGCTGGAAGAACTAGAGAAGGAACAGCAAACTATTCCCAAAAAAAGCAGAAGGAATGAAATAACAAAGATCAGAGCAGAAATAAGTGAAATTGAGAACAACAACAACAAGAAAACCAGTAGAGAGAATTAACAAAACCAAAAGTTGGTTCTTTGAGACAATCAACAAAATTGACAAACACTTAGCCAGACTAACAAAGGAAAAAAGAGAGAAGATGCAAATAAATAAAATCAGAAGTGAAAACAGGGGAATTACTACTGACCCCACAGGAATAAAAGAGATCATAAGAGGATACTATGAACAACTGTATGTCAATAAACTAGATAATGTAGATGAAATGGACATATTCCAAGGAATATACAAACAACCTACACTGACCCTAGAATATATAGAAGACTTCAAAAAACCAATCAAATGTTAAGAGATTGAAACAATCATCAAACAATTCCTCAAAATGAAAAGCCCTGGACCAGATGGTTTCAAGCATTCAAAGAAGGCTTAATACCAATCTTATTCAACCTCTTCCAAAAATCTGAACAGGAAGGAATGCTACCAAGCTCATTCTATGAAGCCAATATCACTCTAATACCAAAGCCAGATAAAGATATTACGAAAAAGTAAAATTACAGACCCATTACCCTAATGAATACACATGCAAAAATCCTCAACAAAATACTTGCTAATCAAATCCAACAACACCTTTGCAGCAATTTGGCATTGTTTATGAATTCCAAAAATAGATATGGGATTATGTTTATAAACTGATCTGTTCCTCTGGGTGTATCAGATTATATTATCTTCAGAGGTTTCACTTTTACTTGATTAAATTATGATTAGTGCTTTGATTCAGCCCTTGGTGGGTGGGGACTCACAGAGAAACCAACATGGCAGAGGAGATAATTGGAGTTTTAGATGCTGAAACCCTGGGAAATAAACACACAGGAGAAGCAGATATGTGAGGAAAGAGAGAAGGCTCCATTAGACATAGCAGAGGCCCTGGGAAGAGAGACAGGCCTTTCACCTGATAGTTTGCAGCTGGCCTTGTGGAGCCAGACGAGACTTATCCCAGCCTATAGCTGATACTGGAAGAAGCTGGGATCATGGAGTTTTAAGAGGAAGAGGAAACCTGAACCTCTGCAGACATCGGCAGCCAACTTGCTCCAACACATGGCAACAGACTTTGATGAGGGAAGTAACTTACGCTATATGGCCTTGTGATTGTAAGCTTCTACCCCCAAATAAATACCCTTTATAAATTCCAACAGATTTCTGGTACTTTGCATCAGTACCCCTTTGGCTGACTAATACAACCTTAAAAGAATTATTCCTCACGATCAAGTGTATTTTATCCCAAGCATGCAAGGGTGGTCCAACACAAGAAAATCAGTCTGCAAAATACACCACCTTATGGGGGCGGATGTGGCTCAAATGGTTGGGCGTCCGTCTGCCATATGGAGGGACCTGGGTTCGATCCCCAGAACCTCCCGGTAAAATAAAAATATATATATACAGAAGGCACAAGGGCTGCCGGGCTCTGTGTGCTGGTGAGCAGCCAGGCCCCAGAAGCCATGCAGCAAGATGATGATGTAACAGCGGCGAGACAAGACGAGATGCTCCGAAAGCTCTGAGAACCAGGAGCCGAGGTGGCGCAGGTGGCAGAACACCTCTCTCCTACATCGGAGGTCTCCAGGATCGAATCCTGGTGAAGATTGGATGAGAAGAGATGTCAGGAAACAGACACAGAGAATTATCCAGCAAATGGACACAAATGGGGAAGGGGGGTGGTTTAAAATGGATAAAGTAAATAAATAAATCTTAAAAAAAAAAAAAAAAAAACACCACCTTAATACATCAAAGAAGAAAAATCACATGATCATCGCAATTGACACAGAAAAGGCATTTGACAAAATCTAGCATCCTTTCTTGATAAAAATACTCCAAAAGATAGGAATTAAAGGAAATGTTCTCAACACAATAAAGGGCATATATGAAAAACTCACAGCTAACATTGTACTCAGTGGTGAAAGACTGAAAGCTTTCCCACTGGGAACAAGACAAGAATGCCCACTGTCACCACTGCTGTTCAGTATTGTGCTAGAGGTTCTGGCTATAGCAATTAAGTAGGAAAAAGAAATAAAAGGCATCCAAATTGGAAAAGAAGTAAGACTTTCACTATTTGCAGATAATATGATCCTATACCTGGAAAGTCCTGAAAAATCTACAACTAAGCTACTAGAGCTAATAAGTGAGTCCAGCAGAGTGGCAAGATACAAGATTAATACGTAAAATATCATTAATGTTTCCAGACACTAGTAATGAGCAATCTGAGGAAGAAGTCAGGGAAAAAATTCAATTTACAATAACAATTAAAAGAATCAAATATTTAGAAATAAACTTAACCAAGGACATAAAGCACTTGTATTCAGAAACTACAATGCATTGCTAAAAGAAATAAAGAATACCTAAATCAATGGAAGAATATTCTGTGTCCATGGATTGGAAGACTTAATATCAATAAGATATTAAAACTACCCAAATTGATATACAGATTTTCAATACTATCCCAATAAAAATTCCAACAGTCTTTTTTAAAGAGACGGAAAATCCAATTATCAGATTTATTTGGAAGGGTAAGGGGCCCTGAATAGCCAGAAACATCTTAAAAAGGAAGAACAAAGTTGGAAGACCACACTTCTAGACTTTAAATCATATTACCTAGCTACAGTGATTTAAAAAAAAAAAAAAAAAAAAAACACAGCATGCAATTGGCATAAAGATAAGATTGACCAATGGATCTGAAATGCTGGTTCAGAAACCGACCCTCACATCTATGGTCAAGTGATTTTTGACAAGGCTGTCAAGATCACCCAGCTGGGGCAGAACAGTCTATTCAACAAATGGTGCTTGGAGAACTGGATATCCATATCCAAAAAGAGAGAGGACCCCTATTTCAAACCTTATACAAAAAAATGGATCAGATCTAAATATAAAAACCAGAACCATAAAACTCTTTAAAGAAAATGCAGGGAAACATTTTCATGACTTGGTGGTAGACGGTGGTTTCTTAAACCTTACACTGAAAGCACAAGCGACAAATGAAAAAATGGATAAATGGGACCTCCTCAAACTTAAATATTTTAGTGCTTCAAAGGACTTTGTCAAGAAGGTGAAAAGGCAGCCCACTCAATGGAAGAAAATATTTGGAAACCACATATCTGATAAGGGTTTAATTTCCATGCTATATAAAGAGATCATAAAACTCAAAATAAAAGGGCAAGCAATCCAATTTAAAAATGGGCAAAAGACTTGACATTTCTCGAAAGAGGAACTACAAATGGTGAAAAAGCACATGAAAAGATGTTCAATATCACTAGCTATTAGGAACATGCAAATTAAAATACAATGACATATCATCTCACACCTCATAGAATGACAATTAACAAAAAAAAAGAAAACAACAAGAACTGGAGAGGATGTGGAGAAACAGAAACACGCCTTCACTGTTGGCAGGAATGCAGAATGGCGCAGCCTTTGTGGAAAACAGTTTGGCAGTTCCTAAGGAAGCTAAAGATAGAACTGCCATATGATCTGGCAATCCCTCTACTAAGAATATGTCCAGAAGAACTGAAAACAGGGGTGCCAACAGTCATTTGCACACCCATGTTCATAGCTGCATTATTCACAATTGCCAAAAGATGGAAACAATCCAAGCGTCCATCAACAGATGGATAAAACAAAATGTGGTATATACATATGATGGAATACTATGCTGTGGTAAGAAGAAATGAAATTGGGACACATATGACAACATGGATGAGCCTTGAGGACTGAGTGAAATAAGCCAGACACATAAGGACAAATACTGTATGGTCTCTCTAAAATGAACTAGGTATGAAGAATAAACACATGAAGTTAAAACCTAGAGTATAGGTTACTACGAGATAGGATGAGGGCTGAGAAGGGGTACTGATGCTTAACGTATGTACAATTTTTTTACTTAGCTTAACTGCAAAAGTGTGGAAATGGATAGACTTGATGGTAATACATTATAGTGAGTATAAATCACATCCTACTTATTTGGCGGCCCTCAGTTTTTATTTATAAACTAGCCATGTTAGTTATAAATTACTCTGAGTCCTACTACCCAAATTCAACCACCATTATTGTTCATAATATTAATATTTAGTGTCTTTCTTGAGGATTTATACAACCAATGGCATTCGAGGAGGGTCCTACATGCTGGCGACAGACTGGTGACAGAACCCAGCTTGTTTGTGAAGAATACAGGCTTATAGATGTATATCGGGAGATTCCAATTCAGTAGCGCTGCGTTGGGCGATAGAGCACTCATTCATTTATTAATTCATTTATTTATTTAAAGTTCCCCAGATGATTCTGATGCACAGTCAACTTTGGGAATCACCAGTTTCGAGTATAGGCTTTGGATCTTGCAGACCTGGGTCTAGTCCATGGTTCCATTCCTTAACATGGCTGAGAAAGTTTACCCACCATATCTAAGCTCAGTTTCCTCATCTCAAAACACGTATACCGAGAGCCGTTTGTAAAAATAAGAGAGAAATTATTTGGCACAATGCTTAAGACATAGTAATTATTCAATACATTGTAAATATTGTTATTCTTTCCCATTTTTCCCTGTGCATCTGGTTTGAGATTTTGTTTGGATTTGAATAGCTATGACATATTGAATACAATTTCAAGTAATATTATATATCATTAGCATTTCCCCATGTGGCTTCACAACCTGTATATGGCTTTTATGACTTTAATAGCTGTATAGTATTCCTTCCAGTATTTAGTACCATAATTTGCCTAATTATTTTCCACTCATGATTTTAATCTACTTACCATTTTTCTTTCTTAAAAATTGCCAATGAATAGCTTCCTACAAAGAGCTCATTATATTTTGGATTATTTTTCTGGATACAGCTCTAGAGATAGAATTACTTCATCAAAGTATATGAATATTTAGATGGATTTTTAACACATATTGCCAAGATGCTTTCGGAAAAAAAAAAAAAAAAACCCAACTTACAATACAATTGGCAATGTATTAAGGTATCAGATATCTCACTCGTGCCAGCACTGAGCATTTTCCTTTTTCAATGTTAAAATGGTAGTTTAAAAAGTGCTACTAGCAGCCAGTCAGCACTAACTATATTTTGAAGACCACATTACATAGACCTGGACTAGGAAATACAAACCGAAGTACATTTCTGTCACCACTCTGAAAGAAATTACAGTCTAATGGGAAAAACACAAAGTGACCTGATAATAAAACAAGTAAAATATAAATATCCATTATTTTTAAATAAGTGATCATATAAATAGTGATTATTTTTTACTTTTATGACTTAAGAAGGCAATATCTTACTTGAAATTCCCGGTCAATCTTTTTGGAATGAGGGCAAAGTCAGCACAACGACTTATCTTCTTGGGAAATTAAATATGTTGGTAATATTACAAAGAACTACATTCATTCATTTAAGTTCACATTTTTAAGTCATAAGAACCTTGGGGTAACAAAAGTTGAGGCTTTAAAAAAAATTGCTCAAATTCTCTTTGCACAATTGCACATACTCTAAATCCCTCTCCTTGAAAGCATTTTTTGAAGAGTAGATCATACACTTGACCCTCAGATCGGCCAGTACAAATTTACATTCTTTCAGAGGAGTCTCTCTTATAGTCATTGAAATTATGTGAACTCACCAAGTCATATCAAACTGCTATTTAGAAATAATTTCGATGTATTTTCTATCAGCATGAAATTTTCCCTCCCTCTTCTACTAATAAAGTCCCAGAATTGTAATGAGGGGAAGGGAGAAAAAAATCATTTAGAAAATAAATGTAATATGTGTCATTGTGTACTTTTTTTTAAACAGATCAAATGTCATTTAAATAGTTTAGGCATATTAAAAGGTATTCTGTACAATATGATTTTTTCAACTAATCATCACATCAATTTGGGTACATAAAAATTTAAGGTATAGTTTATTCAAATGACAAGCAATTGCTGGTAAATTTTCTTTTACATTTCTAATTTCCATTGCATCTAACAAATATAGCTGCATGGTGTTGGATTTTAAGGAATCCAGGCTTTCCTCCTTTTGACCACTTAATAAAAAAGCAGGCACATACTTGAGAACAGAAGAGACTGATGAAAAAAAAAATTTTTTTTTGGAGTTTTCCTAGCTTTGTGTCTTCCACAGTATCAAAGAGATACAGAAAGCACGCATTTTAAAAGAGAGGATAAAAAAATTCATGGAATTAAATTTTTTTCACGGGAAATCTTTTCTAATTAGTTATACACTAATTTAATACCATCAACAATTCCATCTGATTTTGTCTCCATGGATGCCTGCAAGCTGAAGATTTGCCTCAGTTACAAGAAGTTTCTATTCCCTTTCTTGTTTTGATTTATTTATTCATTTGGCATAAGTAGTTTCAAACACAAGTCAATCTCTTCCCCATGAAGGAAATGGAAGATTAAAACAGGAGAAGAAAGGACAAGAGCCAAAACTTGTCATCCAAAGGAAGGGCAGGACAGCTCATACTTTAGGCCTGGATCAAATACCTAGTGCTCACAACATCTGAAAATCTCCTTTCTAGAATTGCCTGAAGCTATGTCTTGTTTTGTGAACCAGTTTAACTCAGTCACGGTGCTAACATCCCTCACCCTTCTGCTTTTAAATATAGATCTAAGATACTTGCACGGTATAAACTGGTAAAGAAAAAAAAAAAAATCAGAGAAACAAAAACAATTAAATTTCCAATGCTGTAGTCTCTTTGACCCTCCATCAACCCTCTTGTCCTCTGAGGCCAACGTCAGGGCAGGAGTAGCCTCACAAGCCTCTAACCAGATCACTACTGTACAAAGTGGGTTTCAGGCCAGGAAGAAAACATTTTACCACCTAACATCTGCACTGCCTCCCTCCCTGCAACTGCAAAGTGACAGCTAGGGTTAGCTCTCTCTGTTCCGCCTCCTTAGGGTCAATGGTAGAGAATGCGTTACTCGTCCACAGAAAAATCTGGTCTGCAAAGCACTGCTCTAGTCAGAGGGTCAGAAGGAAACCATCTGTAAATACAGCAGTGACCATTTGAGTGTTGTACTTCACTACTTCAGTTCAATGCAAATGATTATAAAAAGCTAATATGACAGGTTCTTCCATATAAAAATCTATTAATTTTTGGAGACTAAAATATGTTCATAACTCAATTTTTTTTAAATTGTAGAAGGAAAAATATAGTGATTAAAATATTTGATCAACAATAGCTAATGCAAAGTAAATGTGCTAAACAAAAAAAGATACAATAGTAATGCCAAAATTCTTCATGTTTTTCTGTTTTTGTTCTCTAGAAGGTCAAATATATGAGCTAGGAGCAAATCTTCAAGTTTCCCTATGTATTAGTCAGCCAAAGGGGTGATAATGTGAAATACCAAAACTGGGTTGGTCTTTATAAAGGGTATTTATTTGGGGTAGAAGTCCACAGATACCAGGCCATAAAGCGTTAAGTTTCTTCTCTCACCAAAGTTCATTGCCACGTGTTGGAGCAAGACAGCTGCTGGCGTTTGCCAGGGTTCAGGCTTCTGGGGTTCCTCTCTTCCCAGGGCTGCGTTTCTCTCCGGGCTTAGCTCCTGTTTCCTCCACAAGGTCAGCTGTAGACGATCAGGTGAACGGCTTGCTTCTCTTCTCCTGGGGCCTTCTTTCCAACATCAAAACTGCTTCTCAAAAGACTGCTTCAACTGTCCTTTGCCTTGCCTTTTTATATTCGATTCCCCACCCACCGAGGGGTGAGGCTCAACGCCCTAATCCTAACCTAATCGTGCCCAGATTAACAGATCAGTTTATAAGCATGATCCAATTATATTTTTGGAATTCATAATTACATTTAATTCCCCAACAGCCACACCCTAAGACTTGTTTGCTTTAAATAAAGAAAAATCTGCTGTAAGACTCAGTAAGTACCTAAATTCCACACAATAAAAGAATTTACAATATACACAAATGATGATTTTTAGCACAAATTCGTCACTACCTCTAGAGAAACAATTCAAAGCAATCAATGACCCTCAACTTCATAATATCATCTTTGTACACAGTTTGTGATGTTTTATACAAAACTTGCGGTATATACAGAAAAACATGTTCTTAAATTTAATTTCATTCCTGTGGGTATAAATATATTATAAGTAGGACCTTTTTTTGTTTGTTTTTCTTTTTTTCTCTTTTTTCTTTCCTTTTTTTTTTAAATTTATCCTAAAAGTTAATTTTTTAATTTTATTTTTAGGCTTCTTTTTTAGGAGGTACCGAGGATTGAACCCAGGACCTTGTACATGGGAAGCAGACACTCAACCACTGAGCTACGGCCATTTCCCCGTAAGCAGAACCTTTTGATGAGGCTACTTCAGTTATGAGGTGACACACCTCAATCAGGATGTGTTGTAATCCTATCGCTGGAATCCTTTATAAGAGAATTGAAATTCAGCAGAGAGAAGAACCACCACAGGAAGCAAGAAGCTGAACTGGAACCCAGAAGAGAAGGAAGAGACCAGGAGATGCCACCATGCCGCTTGCCATGTGACATGCCACGTGACAGAGGAACCAAGGATCACGGGCAGCCAGCCCTAGAATGCCATAGTCTTCAGGGAGAAAACATCACCTTGATGGCACCTTGATTTGGACTTTCTTTTAGCCTCAAAACCATAAGCTAATAAATTCCCATTGTTTAACCTGACCTGTTTCGTGGTATTTGCTTAATCCGTCTAGGAAACTAAAACAGAGCTACTTTCAAAATCCTGAATTCCAGACTGAGAAAATAAGCCACTTTTTTTATGTTTGGCAAAACTTTCAGGCATTTTGTTTTTTGAACACTCATTTTAATATGTTTCTACAGAATCCTCTTGACCTTCTTTTTCCACAAGGATCTCTCATTCTCAATCTCCTTTTACAATAGTAATTGTCTCTTCATGTGACACTTTTCAAACCACCATCTACCTCTTGTATGTAAGTAAATGCACACAAATAAGAACACATATATTTAAGGGACATCTGAATCTAAATGATCTCCCTCTACTCTTACATGTAAAATTCAAATTCAAAAAATTAAAACTGAAGTCACCTAACTGCCTCAGTGGTGCATCCACTTCAGGAGGTCCGTGATGTAGGAACAGATGGGGGTGACAGGAAAGCGTCTGCCCAAGAGAGAATGGGCGGCAATTCCATTCTCCATCCTTCAGCCTTCCAGCCCAGACTCTGATGTCCATGGTGCCTTCCTGTGACAGAAGGCAAGGCAGAGAGGCAAAGCAAAGGCTGAGGGTGCTCTCACTTACTAGAGTTGGAAGAAGGTTTGCAGGTAGTTACCTCTATCCACGGCTGCCTGTGTTCTCTCTCTTGAAGCACCAACCGCCACCCTGTTGTCTCTTCCCTCGAGCACCTGTTTCACTCCCAAGGGCTAGATCACTAAGTCCTTAAGAGCCAGGCTTCTTGGCTGCCATTTTGGCTTCTCCTGAAAAGCCTGGCAAACGGGGCTTGCCACAGTGGGCCTCCGATGTTTTTACTGAATGAATGACACTCTCAAAAGTTTCTGTGCTTACTACACTGCACTCTCAGACAGAAACACTTATCATTTAAGGAAAGATTTTTTAATTGCATTGCCCTTTCTTACTGAAATTCTCAGAACTCTCTGAGTTGGAATTACTTCAATATGGAGTCCCATTGCCCTGTAGTGAGAAGTTTCCCCCAAGCATGACCACCCTGTCCATAAGCCATGCTTCTCCAAGTAAGGTCTTCACACCTGCTACCTGTTGGCAATAAACCCAGATTCCTGAGGCAGCGGATTGAAAATCTCTAGGGTTGGTGCCAAAGAACCTGGATTTTTAACAAGCTCTCCCAGGTGATTCCTAGCCTCACCAAGATTCTAGGCAGGAGAACGGAAAGGAAATTTCAATCCTTAACACAATGGCAAGAAGCATCACAACCCCATTCTCTTCTCTCAGGCCTCAGGTTCAAAAGATACGAAAGAAGGAAGTAGTGCTGAGCTGCAGAGGAAGTGCTCCCGTGTCCATCCTCCCTGAGGAGCAGATACCTACATTGCCAAGTTTCTTGATGCCAGTGATCTTGTGCATTCAAGGTTAAACAGCACTCCAGGGTTTATCTTTCAGAATGTACAGCAACTGCTGCAATCAAAATACAGATTCACAAGCCATAGAAGTGTGAACAGTGCTCACGAGAGGCAGTGAAGTGTAGTGGTGAGCTCTGGTACGGGAGGGCCTGTGTTTGAATCCTGGCTCCACCACTTACTAGCTGAGTGACCTGGAGCAAGTTACTTAACCACACTGGTGTCAGTTTCTTCATCTATAAAATAGGAATAATCACAGCCCTGATCCCAGAAAGTCAGTATTAGAATTAAAAGAATTAACAATACAGCACCAAGTATCTAGCAAGTGCTCAGCCCTCTTCTTTATTACCCTTTATTTATTTTTTTTTTTTTTAGCAGATCCACTTATTACATTTTTATTTTGGAATGAAAATACTCAACTTAATATTCAGCAACAGAGAGCTGTTGTAGTATCCACAATAAATATTTAGGTGAACTAAGCAGGTTGCATATTATATAGTAGACACCCACATGCATATCTGTTTACATATTTATTCACTACATAAGTAGTTATCACATACCTATGTTCCAGGCACTGGGAGATATAAGGATGAATACAACAGAGTTCTAGCTCTTCTAGTCTTAGAAATGTCTGAAGAATACAGACATTCTGTCAACAGTGGCTGCCTCTAAAGAATAGGTCAGAAACTATTGGGGATGAAGAACTGGACACTTATTTTTTAACCTTAAGTACTTTACTTGGTCCATTTTTTAAATGAGCATATATTGTATTATAATTAAAATTTGTTTACTAAGTTAATTATCCCACAATTAAATATGACCCACTAGTGTAGAAAGCAGTAGGGGAAGATGAGAGTAAATATTAAGAGATAATCTGCAAATTAATAGCAACATTAAGAACATAAAATCATCAATTTAGACTGGCATTTTAGAATTATAAACATTATAAGACTAAGGCTCACATCTGCAACCTAAACCTTGGCAAAAAACAGCAATATGGGATGGGAAAGAAGAGGAAAAGCATGCTAAATCCCTCCTTTTACATAAGTAATTGAAATGTGTCATGCTAATAAAGTAAAGGTATTATTAGAATTAAAGGCAAGTATAATTAAAAGCAGTAAGTTCTAAACCAGTGCTATTCAAAGTGTAATCTGTGGAGAAATAATGATCCACAAACTGTATATTATTGATCCGCATGATGACACAGAAAGAGAGAGTAAACATTTAGAAAATTCTATAATAATTTGATGGAAGATTTAAATCTATTGAATTTAATATAAAAGAGTAAGCTTCTCTTTTGTATATCATTTCCTGTTTATTCTTAATTCATTTTATTATATTTTACAAAATTATTGGTCCTAGATGGACTGGAAATATTTTTTTAAACTTATTTACCACAGATAGTTTGAAAAGTATCATTCTAAACCATGGGGGGGGGGGGGAGGGTAAGAGGTCTAATAAAAGACAGAAAACAAAGGAAATGCAAGGAAACACAAAGAGAACGCCTAAAATAAGAAGTCTTTTAAAAGCAAGCATATCATTTATTACTATACAAATTTAATGGTTCAACATCCCTAAAAAGACAAATACTCTTGATCTTGGGTTAAAATTAAAAATCTAACTACATTCTGCTTATGTGATATACACTAAAACAAAAAGATACAAAAGATTAAAATGAAAAAGTTGGCAGTGATTTACCAAGCAAAAGCAGAGATAGCAATATTAATTTTGGAAAAAGATTTCAAAGTGAAAAGGATCAGGAGGAACCTTTGTAATAAATATATATTGACAAAAGGCAAAATCAACAATGAATCTATTATTGATATCAAAATGTCAAAATCTATAAAATTAAAACAATTACTAACCTGATGAAAAAAAATCAATAATTCTTGAGATACGACTTTACCACTTATCATAGTCTTTAGATATATAAAACATACAAAAAGTATATGAGAACATAGAAGAGTTAAACAATATATAGAAATATGGATTTAATAACAAAATTTAACACACATACATATCCTACAAAAAATTCTTTTTCAAATAGCATTTTCTGAATACTATAAAAATATGAAACATAAATAATAACAGATTTTTTAAAAACTTATAATTTCTAGTAGGAATAAAAAAGGGGAAGAAATCTCTCTCCAAGATAGTTACTGGATCAAAGAAGAAATCAAAAAACTAATTATAGACTACTTAAATGATCATAGCAATGAGAATATTATACATCAAAGCTATGGCATGTAGCCAAAGCTAACTCAAAAATAATTTCATGAAAAATGGATGTGGCTCATGCGACTGGGCTCTCGTCTACCATATAGGAAGGTCCAGAGTTCAATTCCTGGGGCCTCCTGGTAAAAAGACAAGCTGGTCTGTGCGGAATGCTGGCCTATCCATGAGTGCAGGCCCACACGGAGAGCTGGCACAGGGGAGAAATAAATAAATCTTTTTAAAAAATAATAATTCCATAACTTAGAAGCCTTATATTTTAACAATCACACAAATACTGGAAAAATCATACTACCCAATATAATTCACTCACAGAACTTATGTCTTCTGTTATTAAAAAAAAAAAAAATCTTAACTGGCACCGTAACCAAAAATAATCAAAATACACCTTATCACATCAAATTACCTTTATATTAGTTTAGGAAATTTCAAAACCAATAATTCTTTCAATTATTGAAAGAATTATCAATAATTGATAATTATTGTCTATTTTATAGAAGAGTAACTTTCTTAGTGTAATTTTCACAAATAAAAAAAAATGGCTCACTAGAAGAAGCATTGTCTTTAAATTAGATTAAGGAAAACAGACTTGACCATTGGCTTACTCATAGAATCTGAAAATGCCAATGCTATTTCCTTCTGGAGAAAGAAAGGGAGAGGGAGAGAGAGAGAGAGAGAGAGAGAGAGAGAGAGAATTCCTCCTAGTACCATACCCCATTGTATCATAAAAACCATTTCAGTACCTTTTTTACAATGCCCATTTGTTCTATAAAGAAACAATTCTCATTTGGTAGCAAAATTTGTCTTATTAATTACTTTCTAAGGCTCCTGTTAAGCCTCACTTTGAACATACATCTGGCACTGCCACTCTCCCACAATTATCTTGTGAGTCTGCATTTAGAAACTCTTTAAATCAAGAGACTGGTTTATAAGTCATCCAAAGCTTCATGTCACTCTCCACAGATGTTCTGAGCAGCACTGGCTACTTAGTTTAAAATACCAACCCCCCAGTATTCTCTTTAGTAGTCAGCTTCATTTACTTGACGGGAAAATATTTGTGCATTTCAAGCAAGTCTTCATAAATCATAATTCAAATGAATTTGTTATGTTTAACATTCAGGAGAAATTACATTTTAAGAGAAAAAAATTATAGTAAAAGTCAACAAAGTTAAAACCTTTGCCGAGCAGAATTGATAAGGAGTTTTAAAAGATTTATTAGTTCAGGCTCTGGAGTCAGATTGTTGGTTTGGAATTTGAGATCCCTTTCTCGAGCAGTGTTAGAGTCTCTGAATCTCAGTTTTCTCTTCTATAAAATGGACATAATATTAGCACTACACTGTACGGATAAAATGAATACATGTAAAGTGCTTAGAGCAATTCCTGACCCAGGAATAAAAATTAATTCTTCTTCCTCTTCTCTCTCCATACCCCCTAACCCTGAAGTTATGAGTCAGCAAATATTTAATAAAATGAAGGCACATATGGCATAAAGAGTACCTTCTAGAGTGTTCCTTTTTCAACATAAGAAAAAATGTTTTAACGATAGGGAAAAATAAAAGGTGTTAGAGTAACCACCATTATCTGGGAGCAGATACCACTTTAATTTTTCTGCATTAATTCTTCACAGTCTACTAACTATTACTTTCCTTGAACAAACTTTTTTTTTGCAAATTAATAACAGACTCTGGTGAAAGGAAAGTGCTCAACCTAGAGTAGCCTATACCAAAAAAGAATCATTCATGTCTCTTGAGATTCTATATTAACTCCAAAGTCAGCAGCCTTTCCAAGTCTTCCAAACCCTATCAAGACCAAAGGGGGGGGGGGGGAATACCAATGAAGCACACACACACACACAAAAAAAAAAGACCAAAGGGGAAGGAACCAAGAGGGAAAAGATGAATCATCAGAACCCAAGAGGTCAGAGATTATCTTCGAGGAAGGAAGGTTTGAGGATCTGGGTGAATACTGACAAATATCTTGGGATTATAGGATAAATGTGACTCTCATCAATGCAATAAAGAATTGGACATTGTTTTCCACAAGGATGCAGTGTTCACTGAGCCGTATCATCCTTTCACTTCCTCAGGAGTCCAGGAGTGCCTGCTTTGTTGGCCAGAGAGAAGAAATCTTAAAAAGCTAAGGTAAATTGACATACTGACCAGTTCTTATCACACAGGGGTAGGGAAACCCTTTACTGCAAGACAACACATATTAGACACCTTAGTCCTCCTCAGCCCAAACCCCAATCATGTCAGAAAGGTAGAAAAAACTTCCACCACAGCCACTGCCAAGGAGAAGACCTGCTTTACAGCAAGACTCCTGCCAGCCTGAGGCCAAGCCACCCTGAACCTTAGCGACACCTGCATATGACCCTCACTCCCTTATTTCTCCTCTTCATTTTCTTCCTTGCCTCAGTCATGGGTATGTCCCTTCTCCCACAACCCATCTTCTCCCCTCAGGCATGGCCCCACATCCTGGGCTCTCACCTGTCCATCCCACCTTCCCCAGGCTCAACCCCACTTCCGAGAGCCGCCAAACAAGTAAAAAATGTTAAGAAATCGATCTGGAAAGTTAGTGGGTCTGTGACCCACTAACTAGCTGGATAAAGCCCAGCTGCCAACTCGAGAAGCTGTCACTTAAAGCTGAATTACAGAGAGGGAAGGAAATGAGTTTCGGTAGCAGGAGTGAATGACAGCTCTGTGGGCGGGCTTGCCAAAAGCTTCCGCTGACAGGTAGCTCAGAAGAACTTCAGGACTGTCCCAAGAATAGAAAGCATCCTCCAGGGGCAACAGCTAAAGGTTTGGGGATTTCTGTGAAGAAAAAAAAATTTATTTTAAAAAAATCCTATTAGTGGTGGTGCCCCCTGTAAGGAGTTAAATATGTAGAAGGTTCTCTCCTCTTTCCCTGTAAGGAGTTAAATATGTAGAAGGTTCTCTCCTCTTTTTCAACATGAAGGTGTCAGAAAACCATCTTGAACTCATGATGGGAGTGGGGTAGAGTAACCTGGAGTCTCTGAAGTCAGCTTTCCTTAGGAGGCCAGGTGTTGGGCCCTACTGCCCTGTACATGGGACTTAAGGAGACCTTTAGTGTCCAGAAAATTCTGGGGGAAAAAAATGTTACTTAAAAGTGGAAAGGCAGGAAGCAGATGTGGCTCAAGTGATTGAGCTCCTGCCTACCACAGGGAGGTCCCAGGTTCAGTTCCCAGTCCCTCCTAAAGAAACAAGGAAGACGAACAAACACAGCAAGTGCAAACAACAAGGGCTGGGGAGAAATAAATAAAAATAAATCTTTTTTTTTTTTAAGTGGAAAGGCAGAGATGTGATCATAACCTTTTGTTTTAAAGGTCTGAAAGGAAAAACTGCCCAAACACTGAAGGGAAAGTTGGGTTGGGGGGAAGGAAAGGGAAGAAGGAAGGTAGTCTGACACATGGTATGTGTGATGGGGGTGGGGCGGATAAGGGGGGCAGAGAGAGAAGGAAACTGTTGTGAGATGGTCAAGTTCCTGAGGAAGTAACAAAACACAGGACAGTTGCATTCAGAGACCAGCCTGAGCAGCTTCCTCTCAGCATCCTCAGGTTCACTGTGAAGACAGAAGGCTGAAGCGAGCTCAGGTGCTAAGAGATGGAATCCCACCAGACTGGACTCCACCTCTTAAAAACACCTATTGTCCCTTAATGACCCCCAGGGACCTCTAGATTCATGAAAAGGAGGTTATTTTGGATTTATTGCTACTTACCAGTATTCATGCCCTGGAGATAGAGAGACAGTAGATGGTCCCCAAATGTGTGGTGTTGGGAAAGAGGTAGATACAAGTCATTTTCCACCGATAGATAGGAAAAAATTTTAGAAAATTATTTTATAGGGCCTTCACAATAAATTGGGAAACTAGAATTGTATTGTGTTTATTTGAGTCTTGCGGCAGTTCAAAGCTTTTGTGGACCTCAGAAAACCCTGTTCTTAGAACTAAACCATTCCTGTGCATGTAAACCTATCGTATTTGGGACTTTCTGATGATAATATGTTAGTTAAGGGCCTTTTATTAGATTGCATGACCCAGGGTGGGTCTTAATCCTCTTACTGGAGTCCTTTATAAATGGAGGAATAAAAAGCCACAGACACAGAAAGAAGGCTGCAAAGACAGAGAGAAAAACTCCCAGAAGCTGAGAGAGGAAGCCAGAAGCTGAAACAATGAGACAAGAGTAAGCCAGAGGCAGCCAGAAGCTGAAAGGAGAAGGCAGCGAACAGCAGGTGCCACCACTGTGCCCGGCCATGTGCCTGATGGCTCACAGCTGCAGCTTGGTTAAAGAGCATCTCTGATGATGCCTTCATTTGGGTGTTCATGGCCTCAGAACTGTAAGTTAATACATGTAAAAGCCAACTCATTTCTGGTATGTCGCTTTGGCAGCATTTAGCAAACTAGAACAGGTCTTAAAGATGAATTCTACGGGAGCAGATGTGGCTCAAGCGGTTGAGCACCTGCTTCCCAATGGGAGGTCCCGGGTTCGGTTCCCAAGTGCCTCCTAAAAACAAACAAACAACAAACAAACAAATGAAAAAACCAACTCAGGGGAGCCGATGTGGCTCAGTGGTTTAGCGCCAGCTTCTGACATACGAGGTCCCGGGTTCAATCCCCGGCCCTGGTACCTGAAAAAGAAAAAAGAACTCCACAACACATAGGTCTGCTTTCATATTATCACCATCAGAAGACCATCTCAAGACCTGGAGTCATCCTAAGGGCCCGTGGAATGCCTTGGGAGACCATAACTATCTTCCCTGATTTTGATCTTAAAGGATAGTTGCATTGCAGTTTCTCTTAGAAGACTGTACCAGTTAAAGATGAATTAAACTCTCCTTAACAGAAATATCAGCAGTAGCTGGTTTATTTTGTAACATAGGTGGTTTATTTTTCTAATACAGAAGTGCAGAGAAAGGTGGAGGCTAGCCTTAGTTCAATCCATCAGGAACACAGAGAATATCTGGGGAAGGTCAAGCAGGATAATTATCCAAGTACTGGGTTATTCAATGAAGCCAGAAGAAAATGGTAAGCAATTTTCAGTCTGGTAAGGGGAAGGCTAACAGCATATAAGATCAAAATGTATAAAGTCACAAATGTCCTAGTTTGTCAAAAAGCAATGTGTTGCCCTTCCCAGGCTGTTCATCGATTCTTTTAAATGGTAACAACAATTTAATTTTTTATGTAATGCTTTACAGTTCAAAGAACACCATTCTTTGTATACCCTTGAGCTACAACCAGTCTTACAAAATTTACAACCAGTCTTACAAAATTTAATTTCAGACTCAACTGTAACATAATTCTATGTAAGGACAGAATGCTATTTTTTGTAAGTAACAATAACCAACATTGTGCTGGTCTTTTTTAGTCTAAATTAAACATGCTCAACATGTACGTGTTCAATAAACAGTCTATCATGGCCTCTTAACTTTTTCTTACTGGATTGTGACCAATATTTCAAAGATTTTTATTTTATTCATAAGGAAAAGATTTTTTACTCTTAAATGTATTACTGCCTACATTGAAATTCCCTACCACCTCTGTGCCCTCTCACTGTCCCTGAGTCATCTTGTGGAATCTCTCATGAGTTGGGTCTTTGCTTCTAGAAGGGTTTACTCTCATGTTCAACCCCGATGACTAAGATGCTTCCTTTACCTCTTTAAGTCATTTATCAAATGCTTTAAGAAGTTAATCCTACTTCTGACACTTGACAGTGCCCAACTTTCTGTCAGGAATAATGGTGTCCTTCCCAGCTCTCTATACATTTAAAAGAGCTCCTCCCCTATCAGCTAGCGTGATTCAAGTTTATTAAAAGCTTTTGAGGGAAGCAGTTGTAGCTCAAGCGATTGGGCTCCCATCTACCATATAGGAGGTCCCAGGTTCATTTCCTGGGGCCTCCTGGGGAAGGCAAGCTGGCCCATGTGGCCAGCTGATGCAACACAAAAGAGACAAAGAGGAGAGACAATGAGAGACACAACAAACCAGGGAGCTGAGGTGGCTCAAGCGATTGAGTGCCTCTCCCACATCAGAGGTCCCAGGATCGGTTCCCAGTTTCTCCTAAAGAGAAGACAAGCAGACACTGAGAGCACACAGCAAATGGACAGAGAGAGCAGACAGCGGGCACAAAAACAACAAGGGGAGGGGGGAATAAATAAAACAAAATAAAATAAATCTTAAAAAAAAAGTTTTTGGCAGGTTATTCTTGAAAAGATATTTATATTGTATTTTGATATTTGTACACACTATATACTAATAGATTAGATTCACAGCTTGTCCCTTACGAATACATCTATTTAACTTCCCCATTAAATTAATTAGTTCCCCTTAAATTAAAGAATGTCTGTGATTATATTACATCTAAAGCTATAATACAAAATGGATGGGTTTAAAATGTGTTTTACAGATGTATAAACTGAGCATAGTAATGATAAAAGTATATGCGCCAAACTACGTAAATACGTTAACATCTGCCCTATACACTGAAAATTCTATTTTTAAGGTAATCAAATCATTACCATGTAAAATATGTTAAGCAGAATCAAAATATCTAAAATTATTTGTCGCAAGTAGTTTGTATCTAACAAAACTCTCTGATCTTCACCCCCAAACCTGTGCCCGATCTCAGCAACAGCCAGCTCCTGAGTGCTCTCACTCAGTACAAGTGCACAGGCAGACACTCGGCTCCCTTTCAGTTTTATGGGTCCCTTTAAAGGAACTAGGTAATAACTGACAAATTTACCTTTTAATGGGGTTTCTCTTCCAAACTCAAGGTAAACCCATGAGGAAACAAACACGTGCTCAAAAATCAGAATTAAGCCATAAGAGGTGACATTTATGAATCTTTTCAAAGCTTCTCGGTTATCACAGCAAAACCTAGAGTCTCAGAAGTTCATTCCAAATGCTTTATTGCAATGAAACTGACACACCTTTGCTGAAAATATCTTTGAGCCAGAATGAGGTAATTCCTTAAAAAAATGTTTTTATGGCGAGGTAGAAATTTATAAAACCTTCAGTGCATCACTGTTTACTGTTTAGACTTCATCCGGAGAGGACTGAGATTAATATGAGAGGTAGGCTTCTCTAAGAGTGAGAATCACATCTTAAATTTTTCTGCATTTTCCACACACACACACCCCACCATCGCAGTACTTATTGGATATTCAATACCTTCTTACGGCAAAATAAAACCCTACGAGGCGCCACATGAACTGGCCTTGGCCCACCCCCTGACCGCATCTCCGTCAGGCCCTCCACACTTTTGCTGGCTCAACGAGCCCCAGCTCCACTGGTTTTCTTTCCTGTTCCTACAATACGTCCAGCTGACACCTGCTGCTCTGCCATTGCTGGCCAACTCCTCATCATTCAAGTGTCACCTCAAACAAGAAGTTTTCTGGAACATTCGTTCACAGCACTGGCCCTGACACATAGTGGTCTAGGTTCAGATCCCAGCTCTATTTACCAAGTGTATCTTTCGTTCCTCAATGTCCTCATTTGTAAAATGTATATAATAATGATACCTAAATAGTATAGATGTCTTAAAGATTAGTTAAGGGAAACGGATGTGGCTCAAGCGATTGGGCTCCCATCCACCATATAGGAGGTCCAGGGTTCTATTCCTGGGGCCTCCTGGTGAAATGCAAGCTGGCCTGCGTGGCAAGCTGGCTCTAGCGGAGAACTGGCACAGCAAGATTATACAACAGAAAGAGACACAGAGGAGAGACAATAAGAGACACAGCGGACCAGGGAGCTGAGGTGGCACAAGAGATTGAGCGCCTCTCTCCCACTCCAGAAGGTCCCAGGATTGGTTCCCGGTGCCGCCTAAAGAGAAGACAAGCAGACACAGAAGAACACACAGAGAGCAGACAGCGAGCTCAAAACAACAAGGGGGGGAAAGGATAAATAAATAAATAAATAAATAAATCTTTAAAAAAAGATTAGTTAATAAAAGTAAAGCACTTAGAAAATAGTAAATGATCCAAAATGTAATCTACTATGTTACTACCTCAAAGATGCTTTCCCTCTAATATTGCCCTCCCTCAGTCACTCTCTATCTTCTGCTTAATTTTTATATCTCCTATAACTATCTGAAATTATTTCTTTATTTAGTTTTATAATTTCTCTACTAGAATGAAAGCTCCAAAAAGTACAAGGACTACATCTGTCTCGTTGTCTATCTCAGTGCCTAGAACAAATCTTAGAAATAGAAATGTTCCAGTTGTTGAATGAATAAATATCTATAATTCAAAAAGCTTTAAAACAATTGTTACGCAATCTAAGCCATTAGGCTAGGAATTACTCCATTTCAAGTTAACTCAAGTAACTTCTTGGAATGTGTAACGCGTATTATACAATTTTTACAAAACAATTCTGTCTTGAGATTTTACTACTTAGAGAAACTGCTTTAAGAGAGCAACATTCTTTTTGAGAAAATCAGTATTTTTGGAATAAAATCTTGATGTCTATGTTACAAGCAATTTCAGAAGATAAAATATAAGTCCTGATTTACAGTATAAAAAGCGTATTTGGTGGCTAAAAAGCACATGAAAAAATGCTCAACATCACTTGCTATCAGGGAAATGCAAATCAAAACTACAATGAGATACCATCTTACACCCATCAGAATGGCAGCTATTTAAAAAACAGGAGACACTAAATATTGGAGAGGATGTGGAGGAATAGGAACACTCATCCACTGCTGGTGGGACTGCGGTATGGTCCAGCCACTGTGGAGGACAGTTTGGCGGTTCCTCAGAAAACTAGCAATAGATCTTCCGTATGATCCAGCAATTCCACTGCTGGGTATATACCCAGAAGAACTGAAAACAAAAATACAAACAGATATATGCACACCAATGTTCATAGCAGCATTGTTCACCATTGCCAAAAGTTGGAATCAGCCCCGGTGCCCATCAACAGACGAATGGATAAGCAAAATGTGGCACATTCATACAATGGAATATTACTCAGCGGTAAGAAGGAACAAAGTGCTAACACATGGAATAACGTGGATGAATCTTGAAGACCTTATGTTGAGTGAAGCAAGCCAGGCACTGAAGGATGAACAGTATATGACCTCACTGATCTGAACTGAGGAAAGTGAGCAGTCTCTGAGAACCATTGTCTGAAAGATAGGTTAACAAAGGAGAGTAAGAGAAGAGCAGGCTTTGAGCCATC
>JAKSZT010054341.1:15943432-16207757 GCA_026826555.1 Tolypeutes matacus | reverse complement strand
AAAAAAAAAAAAAAAAAAAAAAAAAAAAAAGCGTATTTGGCCCTAACTATTTGAATATCTAAGGATAAAATGGGAAAGGGGACAGAGACACTAACATGTGCTCCCTGAGATCCAAAGTTAGGGGACTCTATGGGGCTGATTGGCCAGATCCGACTAAGACTGAGTGGTACCAAAGACCCCATAAGCCCCGATGGGTCTCTGGTCAGGAGGGAGGGAGCCTCTGGACACCACACCAACACCTAAGGGTCGTGGCTGGGGCTGGCAGGCCCTCAGGACTCATGCTTGGGGTAATGACACTGACCATGTGCATGTGCAATAAGAGAGCAAACGCTCTCACCACTCTCCCATGACTGCCCAATAGACTTTGGCTGGTGCTCCTTCATCTCATCCCCTCCCAGCCCCTTCCAGCACAATCACTCGCTAGAGAGTTCTCAAAAAACACAGATGAAATCATGTCACTCCCCTCCCTGCTTAAAAGCCTCGGGTAGCTTCTAAATCTGTGCATCTGGTCCTAACCTACCTTCCCATTCTCTTATCCTACCACTCTCCCCCGACACACCCAAACCAGCCAATTCTCAAATATGCCATGAACTCTACAACCCCATGACTTTGCTCATGCTCTTGACCAGCTGGGAAAACCCCGCCTGCTCTGCGCAACCTCCTGCTCCCTGCCTCCCACCCCATCTGCACAAAGCTTAGCTTGAGCCTCACTTCTGGGGACCTCCCAACCAGCTCACAAGGCAGAAGTAACTGCTCCTTACTCAAATGTCTTCAGAGTACTGCACACACTCTCAGTTTCTTGCGCCAGACTCTCCAAATACATTGCATGCCTCATCATTCTTTGCATTTTCAGGGGTGATACAGAGACTGGCACTCAATACACACTGGTGGGATTTAATTTAATGTGATTTACTCAAAATCCATAGAATGATGCTAAAACATATTTAGTTTCCTCCACACACATATCCCTTTTGAGAGACCTGGAAATAAAAAGTCTCAACCTTTTTCTACATGCCCATAGTAAGTTATTTCTAAGAGTGGATTTTGAAGATTCCAAATCAAAACTACTTTTTCTTTGAGTTGCTTAATTGCCTGTTTCTTGTTAAATCTAATAATCGTCTCCTTGTTCTCTAGTTCCCACCAATCCCCACCTGAAATTTTGCAGTTGGTTAGAACCACATACTTTCAGAATTACAGGCAACAAAACGCTGGCAATTTCAATATTGGTATTTTCAAGTTTCAAAACAAAATATTAGCTTTCAATCTTGCTGTGAAAGTGTAGGCTTGCCTCATCTGTACTGCGGCACAGCCAGAAAAAGTCACCTAGGCTGAGAATCCAGTGGAACATTTTTACTACCGCTTTCTAAAGTGGAATCTAGGAGACCTTCTGGGAAACGAAAACAAATTTTGTGAATAATTGTTATTTACCGCTAGAATAATAAAATTTAAACCAGCATTTGGCTACCCATTATTTAGGATTTTTGGTGACTGGTGAACTTAATTCAGGTTTAACAAGTGGGAATGGAATGGCTTCTATAATGCTCATCTGTATGTTTAGTTCTGTTTCACACTCCTGCAATAATTAGCTAAAATCACAAAATCGCATAAAAGTACCTGATATATTTAGTAGAGACTGGAGGATCACTTGAAAGGTATGCTGCCAGGAATATGTTACTAATAAAAAAGTATCAAAGATGGTGATTGATTCCTATTTTTATACATAAAGTCAAGAATATTCCAATGATAATGCCACTCACTCTTTTCAGGGTAGTTACAGCTAGGCTCACCCTGCGCATCCCCTTGTGATTTTTCTGAGCATGTGAACTTTTCATCCTGTTTACTGGCCTCAAAATAAAAGGTTGTGAGTCCCCGGCTTCGGATTTTCAACACCCAATACAAGATTCTCTAACTGAAGCCTTAGCAGACTCGGAGGCTCAGTTAGAGAATTTTTATAGTAGATAACATCTTACAAACAATTCAGTATCTTATCATCATTACCTAAACAGAATTGTAATTCTGGTAGTTTTGAATCCCCAAGGCAGTTCAAAAGAAAGCTACCACTTGGGTCCCAGCAGGTAACACTCTTGCACCTTTATCTAATACCTCAGCTCCAGAAGGTAATGCCGTTGCTCCTATTAGGCATTTCCTCTTAAGCCCAAGGGTGGTTGGTGCAGAGTTTAGGCTGAGCTGAGAGGTCTGCAGTGGTGGTACCCATCAGCTGCCAGGCAGCCTGAGAAAGCTCAGGGGTTACCTAGCCAGGTGAGGGCAACAATCAATCAGGTACAGCGTTCAGAACCTTTAAAACTGCCAAAATAGTTCTCTTCTGTTAATATGACAGATATCACCAATTCCTATAAGCTTATAAATCCTGCTGAAATGAAAAAAGACAAACACACTGAAATATTTACAAATGAAAGAATATAATGTCTGGGATTTGCTCCAAACCGGTTGGGTCTGGTCAGTTATAGATGAAATAGGTTGGCCATTAGTTGATAAGGTTTGAAGTTGAATGATGGGTATACGGGAGTTTCAATATAAACTGCTCTCTACTTTTGTATATATTTAAAATTTTCCAAAACAAAAAAGCAAGTTTAAAAGAAAACTACTAAAGTGCTGTAGAACAATCTATACGGTACATTGAAATGACTATGTATATTCTAACTCCCTCACTCGGTACAGTCCACACAGTACAAGAGAAGGGCAAGCCTCAGAGACTTTCATCTTGGCTCCTTAACTAACAGAGCTTAATTATAGGGGCGCAATTGAAGCTTTTGGTAAAGTGAAAAAAATAAAAGAAAACAACCTAAAGGCACCTTTTGAAATTCAGAATGGGTTACCAAACATACACAATGGGATCTTTGTGGCTTTTTGTCTACTCAATCTTTGTAAAGATTTCTGCTGTGCACAAATAAACAATACACGGTAAAATTTAAAAACGCTATGAACTTGGCATTGCATTACTGGAGGACACATGCAGGTAAAAGGTAATCCTGCAGGGGAAAGCTGCATAGCAACAGTGGCTAGCAAAAAAAAAAAAAAAAAAAGTCGGCTTTACAGTCATTCA
Organism: Tolypeutes matacus; assembly: GCA_026826555.1. NCBI lineage: Eukaryota > Metazoa > Chordata > Mammalia > Cingulata > Chlamyphoridae > Tolypeutes > Tolypeutes matacus. Next base: position 16,204,693 of record JAKSZT010054341.1, on the reverse strand, counting down.
GCATTTGAACTTTTGACCTCTTCCCAAAATGTCATGAAAGAATTTCTAAACCCTGGGACTAGAAAGAATGCTTTCTTCCTTGAAATCGTTCCATAAAGCATCTACTATTTACGATACACGCTTTTAACGCTTTTAACCACTGGGCCCAAAGTACAAAACTAGACGGCATATTCTAAAAGAGATGGAAACCGGATTAAGGAAGAAAAAACACGAAGCAGCGCAATAAAAAACAACATTGGAAGTGCGACAGCAATTAACGCCTTTCGGGCCCTCTTCCCCCTTGACATTTTTCTCTCTTTTGCTGAGGCTCAGACTTCTTTCTCTGTCCTCTTCGTGTCAAACTCAGAAAACGACCCAGGGAAAGGTGGACCCGAGGTAACACCCTTACAGCACAATAGACACCTCTGTCTTGTCGACGCCGCCGCTGCCCTCCGAGGGACAGCAGTGCCCCGCGCCCAGGGCCGGCGCCGCAGCCCTCGGAAGGCGCGTCCCGGGAGGTGCCCGCCGCCGCCCGTCGTGTTAGAGCCCCACTGCCACCTGGATTCTCCCTCTGGACCTCTGTCTCGTTCACACACACACGCACGCCCCCGAGCAGTACAGAAAAGGGGAGACTCACAGACCCCAGAGCGGCTGCAGACCCGCCGAGCCTCCCGCGCGGCGTCCGGGCCGCCTACCTGCCCAGCCCCAGGCACCGCCCCGCCCGTGCGCGCAGCCCGCGCCGCCAGGGAGGCTCCCGCGGGCGGGAGAAGGCGTGCTGGGGAAAAGGTGCGTCTCCCTTTTTAGGTGCCAGGAAGTTCCCCAATCCGGCGCTCCCCGGGAGCCGCCGGCCCCTCCCCCGGTCTGGGCGCGGGAGGTGGAGGGAAGCGCCGGGCACCGCGCGGAGCGAGGACCCGCACGCCCGCGCGGGGCCCGCAGTCCCTGGCACAGTCCCCGGAGCAGGCCCGGGAGGGGCAGGGGCCCCGCGGTGAGACGGGGTGGGCGAGCGGCGCACTCACCCAGGCAGCGGATGTGGAAGCCCGAGGGCGGCCGCAGCGCCCGGCGCGTCCAGCCCTCGCGCAGCGCCTCCAGGTGCTCCTCCTTGCCCTGGATCAGCAGGACCTGCTCGTCGATCCAGCCTAGGAAGAAGGTCTCAGCCACCGCGGCGGTGACCTTCTTGTTCCAGAAGTGCTGCATGTTCTCGGCTTTGAAGTCGGCGAAGATCTCGTAGCCGATGTGGTGCCGGGAGAGCTGCCGGGGCCGGGCCGGGGGCTGGGCGCTCGCGGGCCTCTCGGGCACGGGTCCCCCGGCCGGGCCCAGGACGATGGCCAGGGAGTGAGGCGCGATCTGCAAAAACTTCTCCATCTTATGAGGCATCCCGCGCCCGCCGCGACGACACGGCTCACCGCAGCCGCCGCCTCTCGCCGCTCCCGGGCGCAGCCACCCGGACGTCTCTGCACGACAAGCGGGGAGCGTCAGTGTCCCCGCGCAGGGCCCGGGCTGACCGCGCCTCCCTCACCCCCAGCCTCCCGGGACGCCCCGCGTAACCCCCGGGCGGGCGCAGCGGATCGCCTCCGGGTTCCAGGAGAGGCAGGGTGTGCGGAGCCCTTTCCGCGCCTCTCCGGCTGCGTTACCTGCAACTCCGGGCCACCCGCCCGGAACTGCTCATTTTCCAGCCGCGGCACCCTCGGCACCCTCGCCTCCCTCGGCGCCGGGCTGCCCAGGCTTGGGGCGGGGACGCGGGAGGAGGCGGCCCAAGGGGCGGGCAGTTCCTGCGGAGGCCGGGGAACCCCCTTGGCTGGGCTCGGGTGGAGGAACCCCAAAGAATCCGAGGTGGGAGACGGGGTAGGTGGCGCGGGGGCCAGGGGGTGTGAGTTTAGGTGGCGGGACTCTGGGGAGACCCGGAGGCGGGGTAAACGCTGGGCGAGTGTCGCTCCTCCCCACGCCCCACCCCCTCTCTCACCTCCCACCTCCCCTGGAACAAGTGGATTCGCTGGCTGGTTAATGTACCCGGGGAACTGGCTTTTAAAAAAACTTAGTCAACCACGAAAAATTGTCCCTCCTTGCAATCTTGTGGAGCTACTCTAGCTAGGCTCTCTAGCGTGTCCTGTGGGCCTGCTCTAGAAGGAACCCAGTAATTGCCAGTGTCATCTACACAAGTACCAGTTCATGAGGAGTTCACCGAAATTTACCAGGAAAGATAACAGTTACGCTTTTAACCCAACAACAAAAAGTCTTTGTTCTGCTTGTTTCTGTGCAAAACTGTTTCGCTAATTTTTCATTGAGAAAGACTAGCTGTCATAGGTAAAGAAGTGATTGTCTAAAGAATCATTAGGGATTAAAGCTACATTGGCCTAGAGAAGTGGTTCTCCAGCTGCAGTGGCATCAGAATCACCTGGAGCATTGTTAAAACTGAGCTCTAGGCTCCGCTCCTTGAGCTTCTGATCCAAGTAGTTCTAGGGTGGAGCCTGACATTTTTCATTTCTAACAAATTTCCAGGTGACTCTGCTCCTGCTGCTCCTGGTACAAGCATTTTGAAAACCACTGATATAGAAAGCTGTTGTCTGCCCTGGGCTGGGTGTTGGGTTGTGTTTGCTGCTGGCGTCCTGCAATTTTATTATCATGAAAAGTCACCAAATCTAGACCTATTTTTACTGGAGGGTGACCTTGAACAAGTCGCTGAAGTCCACTTTCCCAATCTGCAAAATGGAAGTTAAATCCTCACAGCCCATGACACTAGACTATAGAAAGAATCAAGAAAGGAAAAACCTAGAGTTATACCATTCCCAGCCAGCGTGAGGTGTGTGTCACCACAAGTCAGCCTCAGAAAGCCAAGGACAGGTTTGGCATGAAGAAGACAGCTGGAGCTATGGCTGTTATGAAGGCTTGTGTGTCCTGCCCTCAGGATTTTCCAGACAGCCATGGTGTGGTGAGACCTTGTATTTTCTCGCCTGGCTTTTAGCACTTTAGCACTAAGCTTCAATTTGGTGCCACTGAAATGCGATGCTCTTTGCTCTCCCTTCTCAATACCTGGGCCTCAGAAAGGGAGAAAGCGATGGTGGCTGGAAAAAGGGAAGAAGGAAAAATGTCACACTTGTGACAGTGTTTTACTTTGCATTTATCTTTTTTTTTTTTTTTGACATAATTTCAGACAGAGAAAAGATGCAAGAATAATAAAAAAGAATACCCAAATACATTCAACCATATTTCCAATAGTTAACATTTTACTATACTTGCTTTATTCATCTCTCTCTCTCATACACACACACATTTTTTTCTAAATATTTAAGTTTCTCAACTATAGAGTTACATATATGCTTTGTAATTAGCAAGTATCTTTTTGAGATTATGTAAATATACTGTTTCTCCTCATATTTTTACCATTAGGTTTGGCAGTCATTGATGATTCTGACCCAATTATTATTATGATTGCCAAATTGTGATTTTTCTAGTTCCATTATTCCATCTACATTTGTTAGTTGGTACTTTCCCTTCTGCTTTGTTGCTTTCTCTTTTTATTTTTCTGCCTCTCTCTGAATTTCTTTATATCAGAATCGACTGATGGATTCTTACCTTATTTACTAGATTATAATCCTTAATGATCATTATTTTGAGGCTTATCTATCCCATATTTGACCAGTATCCTTTTGACATGTCCCCATCATTCTCCAAGCACTTCCTTACTTTTTTGCCACAACAAAATGTTCCAGGCTCATCTTGTACTTTCCCTGCCCCAGTCATGGAATCAGCTACTTTCCCAAGTATCTCTGGTTCATTTTAGTGGAAAATGGTATTTAGAAACCAAGATCTGGGCACTAGGTATACTTATTGCTACTGGGCTGACATTTATTTTTGTTTAATCCACTTATTCATGAACATTAAGATACTCAATTTTCTCTCCTTTAAAATAAAATGCCCTCAATCATCTGTACTGTAAATTGTAGGCAGTGTGGCCAGTAGAAAGAATTTGGCTGTGGAGTGGGACAATGTATGTTCAAACTATTTATCAGATATAGAGGAACTTCAGGCAAGTTACTTCTCTCGCCCTCAGATTTCTTATCTCTAAAATAGACAGTTGTTATGAGAAGCAAGACAACATGTATAAAGAGCCTGGGACATAATAGGCACTCAATAAAACACTAATTTCATCACTTTCTATTTATTCACACATGATATATGTCTTTTTCATTAGTGTGGCTTTTCCCCCTGACTTCTGCTTCTCCCAAAGCCCAGAATATAATTACATTGCAATGTTCAGGCTTTTCCCTCCTTTGAGTAAAAGAAATGCTTTGATCAGAGGTGGAGATTTTGCATGTTCTATCACACCATGCTTTTTAAAAATTATATAATCACAAGAACAAAGGGACTCCAAAGGACACTTAGGCAAGCTATTCTTCTGGTGACTAAATCCCTTCCAGACCTTTTCTAAATCATCACTTTGTTTATGCAAGAGCATCTCATGCTCTAGCCCTTTCCACTTGTGTGTTCACAAACCAGTGTGCCAGCCACAGAAACCATGCAGCTTCTGCTGTATTTGGGGTCTCTGCTCTGCTTGCCTTTGCACTAGTACCTGCCCATGAAGTCCCCCACAGGTCCTTTATCATCATCTTGAGGCACAAGCCTATCACCCAACCCTCTCCAAACCATGGTGCCTCAAGTGTCAAAGCTAACTATTCCAAGGCATGGGCCTTCCCTCCAACTTGGGGACACTCTTGGTCACCCGGCCCAAAAGCAGCTCTGTTTGTTACCACAATCTCACCAAGTCTCTCCAAAAACAGCTCCTTCCTTATCCATCAGCAATTCTTGAGCAAAAACACCCAAAACTCCACAAGAACAAGCAACCATTTGCAACTATGATATAACTTCTTTTTTAGGAAAATAAATGCAGTGTGCCTTAAAAATAGGCAGACTTTGACATTCTCTACCAGATATTTTTCCCATTTGTACCACATCTCAAACATCTCCTATCCAATAACGGGCTCTGCTTTATGTTCGTATAACCAGATGACCTATTTGAGCGATTTTCCCAGGACAAAGTATTTCCTCAAATATAAAAAAGAATAGTGTATTCAAATACCTACCTGTTGAAAGATTGCTTGAAATAATATGCTTTCCATCTTCTCCTATTCCTATCTAGGCTCAAAGGTCTCAGGGCCAAGTTTTATTCAAAAGAAAAGATCGAGCTTTCCTTCTTCTCCCATTCTTGCATCTGCAATGAGAAAGCCTTTTTTCCCAAACACATGGCTTAGCACCTCAGCCCTAAGATGTTAAGATTCCTGCATAAGTTCTACATACTCTTTCCACATTTAGCTCCAGGGGTCATTGTCTGCCGTGGACAGCAACCTTTTATAGTAGTGGTAATAGGGTAAGATTTATTCAGCACTTAGTGCTTAGTGTATGAGGGACTTTAATCCTTAAAACAGCCCTTTGAGATAGATATTATTACCATCCCCATTTTAAGTATAAGGAAACTAAAGCACAAAGAATCTAAGTAATTTGTCTAGGATTCCCCAGCCATGTATGGCAGGACAGGAATCTAAATCTAGGCAGTATGTCTTCAAAGCTCCATGCCATGCTGTCCCATATGAACCAGTCAGCTAAACCAACCATTGGCAGGTGTAGTTTTCCAAAAGGATCCTCCAACAGTGTCTCTTGAATAAATGACATTTGATATTTGTATTAGTAATCTATTACTGTATAACAAATTACCCACAGGATTTAGCAACTTAAAACAACAAACATTTACTATCGCACAGTTTCTGTGAGTCAAGAATCCAGGCACAGCTTAACTGGGTGCCTCTGGCTTATGGTTTCTCATGATGTTGCTGTCAAGCCAGGGGTGCAGTCATCTGAAGACTCAATTGGGAAATGATTTGTTTCCAAGCTTACCCACATGGTTGTTGGCATTGCAGCTTGTCAGACTGTGGGTGTCAGTTCCTTGCTGGATGTTGGCTGTTGTTTTAGTTTGCTAATGGTGCTGGAAACAAAATACCAGAAATGGGTTATAAAGGGAATTTATTAGGGTAAAAGCTTACAGTTCTGAGGCTGTGAAAATGTCCAAATCAAGGCATCATCAGAAATTCTATCTTACCAAAAGTCAGCTTCTGGCAACCCTGGACTCCTGCTACCTGGCAAGGCAAGATGGTGGTTGATCGCTGATTTCTCCTCCAGGCTTACTTCCGCCCTAAACTCAGCTGTGGGCAATCAGACATATGGCTCATCTCTTCCTGGGCCTGTTGTCTCTTTAGCATTGGGCTGCTCTGCTGATTCTAGCCTCCAGTCTCTCTCCCTCAACCTCTCAGGGTTTCTCTGTCTTTCTGCAGCTGTAGGTGATCCTGGAGTCTTCTCTCACGTGGCAGGGTAAAATGGCAGCTGTCTTTCTCTGTTTCTGTTTTCAATTCTCTCCTTATTATAGGACTCTGGCAAGAGGACTGAGACCCACCTGGGTCACACCTCACTGACATAGTCCAGTCAAAGGCCCTAAAGCAATCTAATCAAAAATTCCCTTAACTAACTCTAATGCAACCAAAGGGTCCCACAGCCACAGGAATGGATTAGTTATAAGAGCATGATCTTTTCTGGAATTCACAAAAGCTTCAAACTGACACAGCTGGAGAATTTCCCCCTGTTTCTTGCCACATGAACCTCTGTATAGGGTAGCTCACAACATGCCAGATAACTTCTTTCAAAACACCCAAGAGAGAAGTCAAAGTATAGTCTTGGAAGTGACATCCTATCACCTCTGCTGTATTCTCTTTGCTTGAAGTGATTCACTAAAGCCAGCCCACACTCAGAAGGAGGGGATTACACAAAGGCATGACCACCAGGAGTTAGACATCCTGAAAGGTCATCCTAGAGGCTGCCTACCACAACATTTATAATGAACCAAGAGAAGTTTCCACTGTTGTGATGTTCACAATAAAGTGACATAGTAAAAGAGCAACTTCTTGTATAAATGCTCTCCACCACATATAGGTAAGAAGCTCTTGCCACAAGCACACATGCACACATGCATGAATACATGAATATCAGAAGAACTATTGAACTTCTCAACAGGAAGAGCCATCTTAAGAGGATGTGCCACCAAAACTCAATGGATGACTGAGTGTTCTCTACCACTGGAAAAAAATAGAAAAAAAAAAAAGAAAAAGAAAAAAACTCAATGGAGGGGAACAGATGTAGCTAACGTGGTTGAGCACCTGCCTCTTATATACAAGGTCCTGGTTTCAATCCCTGGTTCCTCCTGAGGAAAAAAAAAAAAAAAAAAAAACACAAAAAAAGCAAGAACCTCAATGGAGGAGTTCCAAGAAGATGGTATTGGTGTAGGCAGATAGGGCTCAACTCTCTTACAAAAACAATGGAGAAAGGGCCAAAAGCTGTCTGAGGGACCTGCTTTAGGTGTCAGCAGACCAAGACAGTGCTACACAATGCCCAGGAGGGTGAGGGACAGAGAGAGGAAGAACCCAAAACAACAAAAGTGGGTTACTAATCCCCCACAATGGCCAGGAAGGGCTCTGATACCCCACCCCCAAGACAGTAAGCTAGGATAAAACCCCTGGCACATTGCAGCTGCCTGAAAGGGATCAGACATCTTCCTCCCTGTCAGCTGTTACAAGGGAAAAGAGAGGGGCAGACAGGTAGGGGGCTTCTCTTCAGTGAATTTGGTCAGCAGAGCCTGCTTTGAATCTTGGCTCTGGCCAGAACAAAGCACAGGAAAGCAGGAGATTTAAAAAAACAAACAAACAAACAACAACAACAAAAAGTCTCTGTGGCAAGGTGTGCTGATGAGCACCACCTGCTGGCAGTTCTTGAAATTGCATGGGGAAAAACTGCTTTTAGGTCTTTTAAGGAGAAAAGCTGCACTCCATAGGAAATTTTAAAGACTTAGAATAAGTTGAACCAAATATCAAAGAAGAGCTGTGAAAAAAAATAGGCAAGAGAGAGAAATCAGAGTAAATTCATTAACATATTCAGATGCCTAGATATCAGCAAGAAATTACAAGCCATAATAGTAAAGAGGAAGAGATGGCCTAGTCAAAGGAACAAATCAAATATACTTAGGAGATACAGGATTTAAGACAATCAATGATAATCACACAACTTTATTAAATCAATTCAAAGAACTGAAAGAAAATATGATTAAAAAGATAAAGGATATTAAGAAGACACTGGGTGAGCATGAAGAACAATTTGAAAGCCTGCAAAGAAAAGTAATAGAGCTTATGAGAATGAAAGACAATGGATGAGATTAAAAATACATTAGGGTCACATAAGAGCAGACTTGAAATGCTTGAAGACAGAATTAGTGATTTTGAAGATAGAACACCTGAACTGGAAAAGACAGAAGAACAGAAAGAGAAGAGAAAGGAAAAAATGGAACATGGTCTCAAGGAATTGAATGATAACATGAAACATGCAAACATACAAATTATCAGTGTCCCAGAAGAAGACAATGGAAAAAGAGCAGAAAGAATATTTGAGGAAATAATGACCAAAAAATTCCCAACCCTTATGAAAGACATAAATATCCAAGAAGGACAACACACCCCAAACAGAATAAATCCAAATAGACCTACCCTGAGACATCTACTATTCAGAATGAAAAATAGGATTCTGAAAGCACCAAGAGAAATGTAAAGCATCATATACAAGGGAACCTCAATTAGATTAAGTGCTGTCCTCTCATCAGAAACCAAGGAGGAAAGAAGAAAGTGGTATGATGTATTTAAGGTACTGAAAGAGAAAAACTGCCAGCCAAGAATTCTGTATCTGGCAAAGCTGTCCTTCAAAAATGAAGGTGAGTTCAAAGTCTTCACAGACAAACAAAAACTGATAGAGTATGTTACCAAAAGACCAGAATTATATGAGATACTAAAGGGAGTGCTGCAGCATGAAAGGAAAAACCAAGGGCAAGAAACTTGGAGAAGAGTAGTAGAAATGAAGATTATTAAGAAGGGTAAATTAAAGGGTAAAAAGACAGACAATAGTAAGATATGACAAGAGAAAGCCAAATGATGTTTTTTGTCAACTTCTGACCCTAAAAGAAATGGAAGACCTCAACAAACCAATCCAAGTGAAGATATTTAAACAGTCATCAGAAACCTCCCAAAGATGAAAAGCCCAGGACCAGGTGGCTTCACGTGGGAATTCTACCGATCATTCAAAGACAATCTGATACCAATCTTGTTCAAACACTTTAAAAAAATTAAACAAGATGGGAGGCGGCTGTGGCTCAATCAGTGGGGCTCCCGTTTGCCGTGTGGGGGGCCCCAGGTTCGGTTCCCGGGGCCTCCTGGTGGGGGCGGGCCCGCCCGCACGGCGTGGTTGGCTGACCCGGTGAGCACGAGCAGCAGGGGGGGGGATAAATGAATAAATAAATAAAAATCTTTGGAAAAAAAAAATTGAACAAGAAAGAAGACTAACAAACTCATTCTACGAAGCCAACATCACCCATCACCCTAATACCAAAACCAGATAAAGATACTACAAAAAAAAAAAAAAGAAAAGAAAAGAAAATTACAAACCAAAATCCCTAATGAATATAGATGCAAAAAATCCTTAACAAAATACTTGCAAACCTAATCCAAAAGCACAAAAAGAATTATACACCACAATCAAGTGGGTTTTATCCCAGGTATGCAGGGGTGGTTCAACACAAGAAAATAATTTAGTGTAATATACCACATGATAAATTGAAGATGAAAAATCACATGATGCTCTCAATTGATGCAGAAAAAGCATTTGACAAAATACAGTAGCCTTTCTTAATAAAAATACTTCAAAAGATAGGAATAGAAGAAAGCTTTCTCAATATGGTAAAGTGCATATATGAAAAACCTACAGCTAGGGTTGTACTCAATGGTGAAAGAGTGTTTCCCACTGAGATCAGGAACAAGACAAAGATGCCCACTGTCACCACTTTTATTCAATATTGCTCTAGAAGTTCTAGCTAGAGCAATTAGACTTGATAAAGAAGTAAAAGTCACCCAAATAGAAAAGGAAGAAGTAAAACATTCACTATTCGCTGATGATATGATCCTGTATCTAGAAAATCCTGAAAAATCTACAACAAAGCTGCTAGAACTAGTAGACTAGTTCAGCAAAATGGCAGGATACAAGATTAATATGCAAATATCAATAGCATATCTGATATGCACTCTGAAGAGGAAATCAGGGGGAAAAATCCATTTATAATAATGACTAACAGAATAAAACATTTAGGAATAAACTTAACCAAGGACATAAGGGACCTATAGCAGAAAACGACAAAATATTACTAAAAGAAACCAAAGAAGATTTAAATAAATGGAAGGACATTCCGTGTTCATGAATTGGAAGACTGAATATCATTATGATGTCAATTCTACCCACTGATTTACAGATTTAACGCAATCCCAATAAAAATCCCAACAGCCTTTTTTGCAGAAATGGAAAAGCCAATTGTCAAATTTTATTTGGAAGGGTAAGGGCCCCCAAATAGCCAAAACTGTCTTAAAAAAGGAAGAATGAAGTTGGAGGACTCTCACTTCTGGACTTTAAAGCATATTACTTAGGTACTCTGGTAAAAACAGCATGGTACTGGCATAAAGACAGATTAGCCAGTGGAACCTAATTGAGCACTCAGAAATAGACCCTCGCATCTACAGTCAAGTGATTTTTGACAAGGCTGTCAAGCCCTCCCATCTGGGCCAGAACAGTCTATTCAACAAATGGTGCTTGTGGGACTGTATAGCATATCCAAAAGAAATAAAGAGAACCCCTATCTCACACCTTATATAAAAATTAAGTCAAAATGGATCGAGGACCTAAAAATAAAAGTAACAACCATAAAACTCCTGGAAGGACATGGAGGAAAACATCTTCAAGATCTTGTGGTAGGTGGTAGTTTCTGAAATTTTACACCCAAAGCATGAGCAATTAAAAAAAAAAAAAATTAGATAAATCGAAGCTCCTCAAAATGCAACACTTTTGCACCTCAAAGGACTTTGTCAAAAGGGTGAAAAGGCAGCCAACTCAATGGGAGAATATATTTGGCAATCACATATCTGATAAGGCTTTAATATCCATGATATATAAAGAGATTCTACAACTCAATAATAAAAAGACAAACAACCTGATTAAAAAATGGGCAAAAGACTTGAAAAGACAATTGTGCAAAGAGGAAATACAAATGGTGAAAAAACACCTGAAAAAATGCTCAACATCACTAGTGATTAAGGAAATGCAAATCAAAACTAGGAGATATCATTTCACGCCTATTGGAAGGGACACTATTAAAAATTCAGAAAACTGTAAGTGTTGGAACGGATGTGGCGACACAGGAATGCTTGTTCATTGTTAGTGGGAATGTAGAGAAGACCTGTTTGGCGTCCTAAGGAAGTTGAATATAGACTTGCCATGTGACCCACCAGTACCGTTACTGGGTGTATGCCCAGAAGAACGCACAGACATCTGCACACCGATGTTCAAGGCAGCATTATTCAAGATTGCAAATGGTTGGAAATGACCCAGGTGTCCATCAACTGATGAATAGATGAACAAATTGTGTTGTATACCCACAGTGCAATATTATGCAGCAGTAAGAAGAAATGAAGTCGTGAAGAATATAACAACATGGATGAACATGGAGGACACTGTGTTGAGTGATGCAAGACAGACACAAAGGGACAAATAATGTGTGATTGCCCTATTATGAACTAAATATATGTGTAAGCTCATGGAGTTAATAATTAGAATACAGGTCACCAGAAAATAGAAGGAGGGTAGAGAATGGAAAGCTGAGGGTTAATATGTGCAGAATTGGTTTATAAGTTGTTCATAAATGCTTGGAAATGAATAGAAATGGTGACAGCATATCATAGCATCTGTAACTAGCAGAACTATTATATTATATGGGTACAACAATGGTTAAAAGGGTAAGTCTAAAGACATGTATATTACTAGAAAGAAAGCTAAAAAATGTAACATGGGATTGTATAGCATAGTGAAACCTCATGTAAAATATGAATATGGATGATATTGCATATATAAGACTGTTTTTACAAAATATAAATACAAATAAACTAGAGAGACAGAAACAGAATAGCAGTTATGTATGGTAGGGTTAGCATAGAGAGATTGAGAAGTGATGAGTTTTTTTGTTTTTTGTTTATTATCATATAATTGTAATAATGAAACTGCTCTAAAAATGGTTAAAGTGATGAATGCAAAAATGTGATTTTACCAAATACCATTGATTGCACACTTTGGATGAATTTAAGTTTTATTAATATGTATCAATAAAATTGATTTGTTAAAAAAATTCTGTAAGTTCATTGAGGTCGGTGGGCCACACTGTGGGAGATGTTTGTGTGGGATGTGGTGGGAGGTGTGGGAGGTGGGCAACATGGGAATCCCAGTGGGTTCCGTGTAATATTTTAGGTAATCTAAGCACCTCTTAAAATATATGTATATGTATATATATAAATAACATTTTTGTAAGCAAATACACATATATGCATATATATTTATATATCATTTTGCAAATGTTTGTATGTATTGTGAGAATTTTGATTTTTACCCATAATAAAAAAAAAAAAAAAATTCTGATATGCACCATAATTCTTTTTTAGGCATTTTTATTGTAAAATATACATAATATTTTCCATTTTAACTATACAATTCAATGGCATTAAATACATTTGTAATGTTGTGCGATCGTCACAATTATTGACTTCTGGAAATTTTCATTATCCCAAATAGAAAGTGTACCCATGAAACAACAACTGTCCATCCCCTCTCCCCTTACTCCCTGGTAATTCCTATTCTACTCTCTCTATGAATTTGCCTATTCCATACATATTATAAAGGTGGAATCACGTAGTGTTTGTTCATTTGCTTATATCTTTTAGCAGGATGTTTTTAAGGTCCATCCATGTAAAAGCATGTATCAGAACTTCATTGCTTTTTAGAGCTGAATAATATTTCATTGGGTATGTGTGTGTGTTTGTCCGTTCATCTATTCATGGACACCTGGGTAGTTTTTAACCTTTTGGCTGTTGTGAATGATGCTACTATGAACATTGGTATACAAGTATCGATTTGAGTCCCCGATTTCAGTTCTTTTGGGTATATACCTAGAGGTGGGATTGCAGGGTCATATTTAAGCTCTCCGTTTGAGGAACCATCAAAGGTTTGTGACAGCAGCTACACTGTTTTACATTCCCACCAACAATGAATGAGGTCCCACTTGCTCCATATCCTTCCCAACACTTTTCCTTTTTTTTAATGAAGTAGTATCTCAGTTTGGTGCTGTTGTTTTTTGTGTTTTTTTTTTTTTTTTCAATTTAAAATTTGCTTTATAAATGAAATGCTTTCCACCAAATTATATGACTAAGTTTCAGATATCTAAGTGAAACCACCATAAACAAATTCCGCTAAAATATTTTCCTAACAAAATCTTAAGAAATTCAAACCATTTTAAAAAGTATTTATCTTTTAGAAAGACATCTGAAATATTTATGGACAAAATTATGGGATTTGCTTCACAATGATATAGGAGGCAGAGAAGTGAATGAAGGTATATATGAAATAAGATTAGCAATGAGGGGGCGGATGTGGCTCAAATGGTTGAGCATCCATCTCCCATATGGAGGGACCCGGGTTCGATCCCTGGGACCTCCCAGTAATAAAAATAATAATAAAAAAAAGATTAGCAATGAGTTGGTAATTGTTAAGCTGGATGATGATTATATGGGAGTTATTGTAGTGCTTTGCCTACTTCTGTATATGTTTGATATACTCTGTAATAAAAAAAAAAAGTAAAGGAAAACAAACAAAAAAACCTCAGTGGAATTAAGATGAGGTGCTACTTTGCTTCTTACCACTGTCATTGTCTGCATTATTATCAACTTTATTAACATTATCATTACCATTTAAGTATTGCTTACTACATGCCAGGCAGAGTGCTAAACATTTTTCATATGTTATCATATCATTGTGATTTTTGTCAGAAGATAATTATAAGGGCAATAATATTTTTGAGATAAATAACCCAACATTTTCAACATTTTCATTTTCAACAGTCCTCAGTTCCCACTTGTCCCACAGCATTCCCTATCCATGGACTCAGTTGCTTTTACTCCATGTCAGCTCACCAAAATACAATTTTCCCATGAATTTAGCTTTCCTTTCTTCCTCAGCCTTTCCCTTTCTCTGCCGCTCCACACCTCCTCTCTCAGCCCCCAATCTCCAGCTGTTGCAGCATCAGGGAGCTATGAGAAATGAACTAAGCATTCCTGAAAATGCTATTATGAAGACAAAATAAAAACCAGTCAAGGAAAAATAAATGGGTGTAGGGAAATTACTAACCAAATAAAGAAAAAACCATATGTATATTTATAGCATGAAAGTAATGCTTTGAAGTGTCAAAGTGGTACAGTGACAGAAAGTAACAGGGAGGACATACATTAGATAGGATGATGAGAGAAGACTTTTCAGAGGAGGTAGGCATTTACTCCAGCCCAAAGGATGAGAAGAAGCCCAACTCATTAGGACTGTAATGGGAACAGTGTTGATGTCACTTAAAATCTTGTGACTGTGCATTATACCCCCTTCAGAGAGGCACTTGCAGAAATCATCACAAAGGAAGGTGCAGACACTGCTTGGAAAGGCAACTGTTTCCCACCCAAGGATCAGTATCCAAAACTTTTATATTGGCTCACATCATGGTACCATTTCTTGGTTGTTTTCAAGAGAAAGTATTTAACATTTATCAAATAACTTACTTTTACAAAACTCAGTAGGAACTAATATTATTCTAATTTTTTCAATGAGAAAAATGAGGTTGACAGATATTAAGTAATTTCCCTTAGGTCAGACAACTAATACTTGGTAAAGCCAAGATTTGAGTCAAATCTATGCTCCCAGGACCCATCACCACAGCCTCCATGGCATCCAGGGATTATTAACAAGTGCCGACTAGCGATGCGTCTGAAAAAAAAAAGACCTTTACCAAAAGGAGGAAATATTAAATACAAGTGAGTTTTTATGGCTAAGGGATTTCAAAGGGAGTCGAGAGGTCATTTCAGAGGTTATGCTTATGCACACCTCAGCAGGATTTCATTGACTGCCACAGTAAACAGTGCCTCAAACATTGGGGCTTTTGAGGGCATTAGAGACATCTAGACACTATAGGCAGGGCAGACAATCGCAGGAACTTGGCACCCTGTCAGGGGGCCTTATTTGGAAGATACGCTCCCCAATGTAACAGAGTTAGACTCATTATAATTTCCCTACAAATCGAGACAAATCTCGAAATATCACTCATTTTGTACTCCTGAATTATCAAGAAAATATCCTTTAATTTTACAAAGGAAATATGAACAAATAACAAATAAAACTACTTCAAAATGTTTTTTTTTTAAAGAGACATCTTTATTTTTTCCACCTAGAATAACTGGGACAAATGTTTAGAAATTGGTGACTTTCTCTTAGATCACAAGGAATAATCCACTATATATAACATATTCCTGAATTCTTTGGCTAGTCACATTCCTAAGGTAAGTAAGTATAAAACAGCATTGGAATAGAATTTCATTTATAATAGAATGTCCAACATAGATGATTTTGAAGTCCCACTTTTTAGTAAATATAACATGAATTAGATAACTGAGCTTTCTCTTGTGAATGACTGTTTTTGCCGTTTAAATGTTTTGATCTCTGCATGTTTCAGATAGCAGTTATCTGATTAACCATAGAATTTTCCTAAAACTGTCTATTTTTAGCTGGCCCTTCCCTTCTCTTTGGAGATCTGCCATCGTCAGTGATGTCAGAGGAGGGAGGGCCTGTTTATTGGAGAATACATACTTTGGGCAAGATGGCAGGGTCCTGGCAGGTTATAATTTCCACTGTTGGAGATCTCAGACACTGAGAATTCACGTTCTTTTGGGGGAGACACAATCAAGGACTGTACTTGGCAATTCAATTTTTAAAAAATCATCAGATAATAAAGATTCTATTCCAGTGAATAGGGAAAATGTTTAAAAATTGCATCTGTTCACATCGTAGACCTGGGGAACATGGGAGTCCCTGTGGGTTCCGTGTAGTATTTGGGTAATCTAAGCAACTCTTAAAAAATATACATAAATAACATTTTTGTAAGCAAATGCACATATATGCATATATATTTATATATCATTTTACAAATATTGGTATGTGTTGTGAAAAATTTGATTTTTACCCACAATAATATATCGATATAATGCATACGATCCTGTCATAATTTCATAAGTATATGGTTGCTCATATATAACATCTTGGTGGTACTTTATGTGGAATAGCAATAGCTGATCTTAATAACAAAGCTGCAAGGTAAAACAGATGCAATTTAGTTATTTATTTATTTATTTTTATTGTGGGTAAAAATCAAATTTTTCACAACACATACCAATATTTGTAAAATGATATATAAATATATATGCATATATGTGCATTTGCTTACAAAAATGTTATTTATGTATATTTTTTAAGAGTTGCTTAGATTACCCAAATACTACACGGAACCCACAGGGACTCCCATGTTCCCCAGGTCTACGATGTAAACAGATGCAATTTTTAAACATTTTCCCTATTCACTGGAATAGAATCTTTATTATCTGTTGATTTTTTAAAAATTGAATTGCCAAGTACAGTCCTTGATTGTGTCTCCCCCCAAAAGAACGTGAATTCTCAGTGTCTGAGATCTCCAACAGTGGAAATTATAACCTGCCAGGACCCTGCCATCTTGCCCAAAGTATGTATTCTCCAATAAACAGGCCCTCCCTCCTCTGACATCACTGACGATGGCAGATCTCCAAAGAGAAGGGAAGGGCCAGCTAAAAATAGACAGTTTTAGGAAAATTCTATGGTTAATCAGATAACTGCTATCTGAAACATGCAGAGATCAAAACATTTAAACGGCAAAAACAGTCATTCACAAGAGAAAGCTCAGTTATCTAATTCATGTTATATTTACTAAAAAGTGGGACTTCAAAATCATCTATGTTGGACATTCTATTATAAATGAAATTCTATTCCAATGCTGTTTTATACTTACTTACCTTAGGAATGTGACTAGCCAAAGAATTCAGGAATATGTTATATATAGTGGATTATTCCTTGTGATCTAAGAGAAAGTCACCAATTTCTAAACATTTGTCCCAGTTATTCTAGGTGGAAAAAATAAAGATGTCTCTTTAAAAAAAAACATTTTGAAGTAGTTTTATTTGTTATTTGTTCATATTTCCTTTGTAAAATTAAAGGATATTTTCTTGATAATTCAGGAGTACAAAATGAGTGATATTTCGAGATTTGTCTACTATCTGGGACAATTATTGCAAATCTTGGTAACTTTTCAGCTTACTACCTTTAATTTATTCTAATCATTCTGCTTAAATATTTTTTAATTTTTTTTATTTTTAAAGAAGTTTTAGATCACATAAATGTTACATCAAAAATATAAAAATATAGGGGGATTTCCATATACTCCACCCCCTTCCCCTCCCACATCTTCCCACATTAACATCTTTCATTAGTGTGATACATTTGTTACAATTGATGGACACATATTGAAGCATTGCTACTAACCATGGACTATAGTTTACATTATAGTTTCCACTTTGTCCCGCACAATTTTATAGGTTTTGACAAAATATATAATGACCTGTATCCATCATTGCAATGTCATGCAGTACAATTCCATTATCCCCAAAATGCCCCCATGTTACAGCTATTTTTCCCTCTCCCTCCCTTCAGAACCTTTGGTGGCCACTGCCTTTATATTAATGATAAAAATTCTTCCATTACTAGAATAATAATAAGCCTACTTTAGTCCATAGCTGCATTCCCCCCTTAGGTTTCTTCATTCCTCAATTTTGAGGATTTGGGGATGGTGATACCCACTCTGTCTCTGATTGAGAGGGGCTTAGATCCCATGGGGCAGATGGAGCTGTCTTGCTTGCAGTTGTAGATACTCTCTGATTTTTAGGATGGGCATTGTTCACCATCTTCCTTTTGTTAGTCGTCCTGGGTGAGTCCAAAGAACTGGTGGTGTAACTACGCTGAGATTCAGAGCTCAACCAGCATATGAACAGATCGAAGATTTAAGTCTCTGGGACAAATCTTTAACAAGTATAGTGTTAAGTATAGGTTCAAATAAAACGGGCAGAAGAGACGTTTGTAGGGAAATTATAAATGAGTCTAACTCTGTTACATTGGGGAGCGTATCTTCCAAATAAGGCCCCCTGACAGGGTGCCAAGTTCCTGCGATTGTCTGCCCTGCCTATAGTGTCTAGATGTCTCTAATGCCCTCAAAAGCCCCAATGTTTGAGGCACTGTTTACTGTGGCAGTCAATGAAATCCTGCTGAGGTGTGCATAAGCATAACCTCTGAAATGACCTCTCGACTCCCTTTGAAATCCCTTAGCCATAAAAACTCACTTGTATTTAATATTTCCTCCTTTTGGTAAAGGTCTTTTTTTTTTCAGACGCATCGCTAGTCGGCACTTGTTAATAATCCCTGGATGCCATGGAGGTTCATCCCCAGGAGTCATATCCCATGCTGGGGTGAAGACAGTGAATTTTATGCTGAGTTTGGCTTAGAGAGAGGCTACAATTGAGCGACAAGAAGGCTTTCAGGAGGTAACTTCTAGGCAATATATAATACTAAGCTGAGTTTCAATTTCATGAGAAAAAGTTCATAACTGAAACCATCAGTATCAAGGGCCTGGTGCAATGGTCTGTCCTCCTTTGCTAGGCACTGCCCATGTACTTGGGGGATTCTTGCTGCCCTATTAGACAATGTAGCAGGACTTCCCAGGATGGAATTCAATATTCTTTCAGTTATTGTATGGGACTCCACCCACCAAGACAATGCCCCATGACCACCTGAAGATATTCATATGCCATAGAGACATGTCCCAGGTGCACCTTTCCCCACACCTCCCCCATCACTGACACCTCACACCAGTGAGCCTCCCCTGCCACAGTTGTGACCTTTCTGCAATCCAAAACCTCCCCAAAGACAAAGACAAGAAAAAAACAACACCCAAACAAATAAAAATAATAATAATAAACAAATAAAATACAAACATTTTTCATTATGTTTTTCATCACTGTAAGATCTGTTATCTTTTATGTGCAGTGATCATTTCTTCCATATGTTCTCCTAGTGTCTTTTTTTTCCCTGTATCTTCAAAGAAGCTTTAGGTTACAGAAAAGTCACATAGAAAATATAAGGGATTCCAATATGCCCAGCCCCCACCCCCTCTCCCATGCTCCCCTATTAATAACATTTTACATGTATAGGTACATTTGTTACAACTGATGTATAAATATTGAAGCATTGCTTCTAACTATGGTCAATGGTTTACATTTTGATTTACAATTTCGCACTGTAAACTTTTATAGATTTTGACAAGATTTAAAATGGCCTGTATCCGTCATTGCAAGGTCATGCAGAACAATTCCAATGCCCTAAAAATGCCCTGTGTTCCATCTATTGTATTCTTCCCTCCCCATCCCCTCAGAACCTATGGTAACCACGAAGTTTAAATTTTTGAAGAATAAGGTTCAGTTACATGCAATAATATTGAGAGCTTAACATATTGGTCTGTTCTCTTTTATTAGGTACTGCCTATGTTCTCAAGAGATTCTTGTCCCTCTAACTGAGCACATAGCTGGACTCCCCAGGAAGGGAGTTTAATATTTTCTTGGTTATTGTGTGGATCTCGACCCACAGAGATAACACACTATGACAAGATAACACACTATGACAGAGATAAAACTCTATTCCATAGAGGCTTGCCCCAAGTTCGCCCTATCCCACATATCCCCCCATCCCCAACATTCTGCACCAGTAACCTCCCCTGCCATATTTGTCAAAAGAACATTCCTACCATGTAGTTTTAGCCACAGACATGCAAATCCCCAGAGTTCACCTGCTCCTTCCGTCAACCTTCCCCCCAGTTCCATGGATAGTCCAACCCAGCCTTCTCCCCACTTCCCCTCACATTCCTACACCATCGAACCCAATAACATCACTGCAACACTATCACCCCCATCCACTGCCCAGCCACCCCCTTCCACATTATCATAGATTTTGCACATATTGAGCATTGACTCACCACACTCTACTCTCTTTCTGTCTTCTGATAGCCTATCTCCCAGACTCAAGCTCTGTGAGTCTGCTCAATTTGCTTAAGTCACATCAGTGAGGTCCTTCAGTGCCTGGCTTGCTTCACTCCACAAAAGATCTTCGAAATTCATCCATATTGTTCCATGTGTTAATACTGTATTCCTTCCTACAGCTGAGTAATATTCCATTGTATGTATATATCACAGTTTGCTTATCTATTCATCTGTAGATGGATACTTGGGTTGCTTCCAACCTCTGGCAATAGTGAATAATGCTGCTATGAACATTGTTGTGCATATATCTGTTCGTGTCCCTGCTTTCAATTCTTCTGGGTATATACTCAGCAGTGGTATTGCTGGATCATATGGCAGTTCCATAGTTAGCTTCCTGAGGAACCAACAAACTGTCCTCCACAATGGCTACAGTATGTTATATTCCCACCAGCAGTGGATGAGGGTTCCCTTTCCTCCACATCCTCTCCAACACTTGTAGACCTCTGTTTTTTTAATAGCCGCCAGTCTAATAGGTGTAAGATGATACCTCATTGTAGTTTTGATTTGCATTTCCCTAATAGTTAATGATGTTGAGTATATTTTTATGTGCTTTTTAGCCATTTGTATTTCTTATTTGGAAAGCATCTATTCAAATCTCCTGCCCATTTTTTAAAATGGTTTGTCTTTTTATTTTTGAGATGTAAGATTTCTAAATATATGCTGGATATTAGGCCCTTCTCGGTTAAATGGTTAAATATTTTTTTCCCATTGAGTAGGCTGCCTTTTCACTTTCTTGACAAACTCCTTTGAAGCACAAAAGTTTTTAATTTTGAGGAGGTCCCATTTATCTATTTTATCTTTCATTACTTGCACTTTGGGTGTAAAGTTTATGAAACCATATCCTACTACAAGATCTCATAGATGCTTCCCTACATTATATTCTAGAAGCTTTATGGTCTCAGCTCTTATATTTAGGTCTTTGGTCCATGTCAAGTTAATTTTTGTATGGGGTGTGAGATGGTAATCCTCTCTCATTCTTTTGGATTCCAGTTTTTTAAGCACCATTTGTTGAAGAGGCCATTCTATCCTAGTTGAGTAGGCTTGGTGGCCTTGTCAAATATTAGTTGACCATATATGCAAGGATCTATATCAGAACTCTCAATCTGGGTCCATTGGTCAGTATGTCTATCCTTGTGCCAATACCATGCAGTTTTAACCACTGTAGCTTTGTCGTATGCTTTTGAATCAGGTAGCATGATTCCTCCAATTTCATTTTTCTTTTTCATTATGCTTCTGGCTACTGGGCCCCTTATCCTTCCAAATAAATTTCATAATTACCTCTTCCAATTCAGTAAAAAATGCTTATGTAATTTTTATTGGGATTGCATTAAATCTGTAAATCAATTTGGTTAGGGCAGGCATCTTAATGATGTTTAGTCTTCCAATCCATGAATATGGAATATTCTTCCATTTATTTAGGTCTTCTTTGATTTCCTTTAACAATATTGTGTAGATTTCTGTGTACAAGTCCTTTACATCTTTAGTTAAGTTTATTCCTAGGTATTTGGTTCTTTTAGTTGCTAGTGTAAAAGGAATTTTTTTCTTGACTTCCTCCTCAGATTGCTCATTATTGGTGTACAGAAATGCTGCTGATTTTTGTGTATTGACTATATATCCTGCCACTTTACTGAACTTCCTTATCAGCTCTAGAAGTTTTGTTGTACATTTCTCAGGGCTTTCTATGTATAGGATCATGTCATCTTCAAATAGTGAAATTTTTACTTCCTCCTTTCCAATTTGGATGCCTTTTATATCTTTTTCTTGCATAAGTGCTCGAGCAAGTACTTCTAACACAATGTCAAATAAGAAGTGTGACAGTGGGCATCCTTGTCTTGTTTTAGATCTTAGAGGGAAAACCTTTAGCATTTTAGCATTAAATATGATGTTAGCTATGGTTTTTTCATATATACCCTTTATCCTGTTGAAGTTTCCTTCTAGTCCTATCTTTTGAAGTGTTTTTACCAAGAAAGGATGCTGTATTTTGACAAATGTATTTTGTCAAAAAAACAAGATACCTATTCTTCTCAAGGATTATCCTCCAGAACAGACCATATGTTGGGTCACAAAATAAGTCTCAATCAATTTTAAAAGGGTGGCTCAACTTAAGAAAATCATAAATATAATACACCACATTAACAGAACAAGGGAAGACAACACATAATATCAACTCACACAGAAAAGACTTTTGACAAAATCTAGCATCCTTTCTTGATAAAACACTTAGAAAGCTAGGAATAGAAGGAAATGTCCTCAACATGATAAAGGGCATATATGAAAAACCCACAGCTAACATCATACTCTACAGTGAAAGACTACAAGTTTTCCCTCTAACATCAGGAATAAGACAAGGATATCCATTGTGACTAAATTTATTCAACATTGCACTGGAAATTCTAGCCAGAGCAATTAGGCCAGAAAAAGAAATAAAAGGCATCCTAATTGGGAAGGGAGAAGTAAAACGTTCGGTATTTGCAGATGGCATGATCTTATTTAGAGAAAGTCCCCAAAAATCTACAATAAAGCTAATAGAGTTAATGAATTTAGCAAAGTGGTGGGGGTACAGGATCAACATACACTGGAGTTTCTATATACTAGTAATGAACAATCTGAGGAGAAAATTAAGAAAAATTTCCATTTAAAATTGCATATAAAAAAATCAATTATCTTAGAATAAATTTAACCAAGGCTATAAAGGACTTAACATGGAGAACTACAAAACATTGCTAAAAGAAATCAAAGAACACCTAAATAAACGAAAGGACATTATTTGTTCTTGGACTAGAAGTCTAAATATTGCTATGATGTCGATTCCACCTAAAGTGATTTATATATTCAACACAATCTTATTCAAAATTCCAACAGTTTTCTTTGCAGAAATGGAAAATCCAATCATCAAATTTATATGGTAGAGTAAGAGGCCCAGAATAGCCAAAAATATCTTGAAAAAAGAAGAATGAACGTGGAGGACTCACACTTCCTGACTTTAAAGCATATTAAAAAGCTACAGTGGTCAAAACAACATGGTACTGACACAAGGACAGACTTATAGACCAATGGAATAAAAATCAAGGTTCAGAAATAGACCCTCACATCTACGACCAATTTATTTTTATAACAGTGCCAAACTTCTAGAAGAAAATATAGATAAGCATCTTTAGAACATTGGATTAGGCAATGATTTCTTAGACCTGACACCAAAAAAAAAAAAAAAAAAAAAAATGTGCAACAAAAGGAAATAAATAAATAGGACCTCATAAAAATAAAAAAATATTTTGTGCATCAAAGGACTTCATCAAGAAAGTAAAAAGACAACCTACAGAATTGGAGAAAATATTTGGAAACCATGCATCTGATAAGGGTTTAATATCCAGAATAAAAAAAGAAATCCTACAACTCAGTGATAAAAAGACAAACAACCCAATTTAAAAATGGGCAAAAGACTTCAATGGACATTTCTCCAAAAAGGATATACAAACGGCCAAAAAGTCACATGAAAAGATGTTCAACAGCATTATCCATTAGGGAAATGCAAATCAAAACCACTATGAGATACCTCATTATACCCACTAGAATGTTTGCTATTTTTTAAAAACTGAAAAATAGCAAGTATTGGAGAGGATATAGAGAAATAGGAACACTCATTCATTGGTGAGAATGTAAAATCATGCTGCTGCTATGAAGACAGTTTGGTGGTTCCTCAGAAAATTAAGTAGAGAATTACCATGTAGCCCAGCAATCCCACTTCTATGTATATATCCAAAAGAATTGAAAGCAGTCAATCAAATAGATATTTGCACATTGATATGCAAATAATAGCAGCATTATTCATAATTGCCAAAATATGGAGCAGTGTCCATCAACAGATGAATGGATAAGCAAAATGTTATATATACATACAATGGAATATTATGCAGTTGTGAAAAGGATCAAGATTCTGATGCAAGTGACAACATAGAGGAAACTTGAAGACCTCATGTTTAATGAAATAAGCCAGACATCAAAGGACACATATTGTATGATATCACTGACATGAAATAATTAGAATAAGCTAATCCGTAGAAGTCAGAAACTAGAATACAGGTAACCAGGGGCTGCAGAGGGCTAGGAAAGGGAGAGTTAATTCTCAATTGGTGCAGAATTTCTGTTGGCGATGATAGAAAAGTTGTGGAAATTTACACTGGTGATGGTAACACAACATTGTGAATATAATTAACACCACTGAATTATATATCTGAATGTGGTTAAAAGGGGAAATTGTAGGTGGTACGTATGTGATCAGGAAAAATTTTCAAAAAAGAAAACAACCATAGGACTATACATATAAACAGTGAACCCTAATGTAAACTATGGACTATAACTATTAGTATATTATAATAATAATCTCTCATCAATTTTAACAAAGATACCACACTAATGCAAAGTGTTAAAAATGGGGGTGGTTATATGGCAACTCTGCATCTTGTATATGCTCTTTTGTAAATTTATGACTTTTCTTTAAAAAGAAAAAGATATCTGGCTGTTGACCCTTGGAGCAGTATCTCCAAATTTCTCACTAAAATAACCAAGAAGACATGAAAAATAGAAAAACTCACAATAAAACTGACAGTTAATACTGACTTGACTCTAGGAAGAAAGACCAAAGTATAAGGCAAATGAAACTGGATAAAGAAAATCCAATTCAGGCCTTAGCCCTGAATGGCATATTCCCATTTTGCTTTAAGAAACAGAGACTGCCTAAAACAAAACAAAACAACAACAACAACAACAAAAACCAGCATGACTCTTAACTTTCCCCTCATCTGTCTTATCCCTTGATCTAGACCAGAGATCTAAACCATTCAGAAATTGCAGGGAAATTATAATCTCTCTCCATCCCTGGGTGCTGCTCTGTCTGGGACATGAACAGGGAGAAAAAGAATATATGCTTTCCAAAGCACTGGAGAAGATAAAGGCAAGAAACATAGGTCATTGACCAGGGGGGAAAAAGGAGGAAAGTATTGTAAAACTGTATTCAAAATGATAAACAAATGTATGAGTTCTAACAACAAATATATATGTAATGAATTTCCTATTAAAAAAACAAAGAATCAAATTGGATAATAAAATAATAATAAAATGTAAATATATTTCTTAACTACCAGACAGGAAAATAAAAGCAAGGAAACAAACAAAATGCAGCCCTATTCAATGCATGGATGAGCTTGTAAGAACTCATTTAAAGTGAGGAACAAGTGGTACACCTGTTATGGAAACAACTGATGGAGCCATTAGCTTCCTGAAGGCATCTGATAGTCCTGAGTGGGTTTTCATGGCCATGCTTGATAGAAAGAGATAAAGTTTTGAGGCTGTGTAAGCCATGGAGTCAGATCAGAGACTCCTTCATAAAGACAGGCCCTTCAAAGGGCTGTATCTTATTTAAAGGGTGAAAACAGAAGGCAAAGAAAGTTGTCCATTTTAGCGTTGCCTTGAGTTGGAAGTAAGGGGGAAGAATTTCTCCTATGAATTCAAGGCCACAGGCCAGTCCTCACATTGACTGAAGTCTGAAATCACATTATCAAAACCTACAAGATTTTAATTTAAAATGGGTTGGTAGTGATGCCAAGCTATTGGTAGAAGCAAACAAAAGTTGTCTCTGAAGAAATATACTTTCACTCAGGCATCAAAGAGTTGCCATAGATAAAGTGCTAAGAAACATGGGCACAACCAAACATCAGATAGCACAAGAGGAAACAAGGCATCATGAATGAGCAGAATCCATAGAAACTCAGAAATTCAGAATATCGATTGATGAGATACAAAAAATAAAATGGGAATTATTGATGTGATTGAGGAAAATTTTTTTAAGTGTGTATGGAGCAAATGTAAAATGTATTTGAAGAAGTATCAAATGGAACCTCTAAAAGTGGCAAACAGTAATTGAAATTAAAAGCACAACTGGAGTATTAAATAGTCAATTATATTTAACTGAGGGAAAATTGGTTAACTAAAAGACATTTAGAAGAAATAATCCAGAACGAAGCCAAAAACAGCAAAGAGATGGAAAACAGAAATAAAGATAAAATATAGGCAAAGTAAGTGAAAAGGTCTAACATATGTCTAACTGGAGTTCTAGAATGACATAATAGAAAAACTGAAGGAGGGACAACATTCAAATTAATATGGCTGAGAATTTCCCACAATTAATTAAACATAGATCTAAAGATTCAGAAAGCCCAATGAATCCCAAGCAGAATAAATGAAAAAACCCATACCTGCTTACAAGTTTCAAAACTGTAGAACCTTAAAGGAAAAGAAAAGATATTAAAATAGCTGCAGAAAAAAGAGATAACTTAAAAAGAAACAAAAACCAGAATGACAGCAACAACAGAAGCTTTAAGACAATGGAATATTATCTTCAATGTGCTAAGAGAAAGTAATTGTTAACCTAAAATTGTATGCCCAGAGAACCTATATTCCATGAATATAGGTGCTGAAGTTAGTGGACCAGTGTATAAAAATAAAAATAATACATGACGCCCAAGTTGGGTTGATCCTAGGAATACAAGAGTAATTTAACAATAGAAAATGTATTAATATATTTGCCACGTTAATAGAAAGCTACTAATACTCTATGATCATTGTGGTGATTTGAAGGTCTATGTAACCCAGAAAAACATGTTCTTAAACCTAATTCATTCCTGTGGGTGTGAACCCATTGTAAGTAGGATCTTTTGATGAGGCTACTTCAGTTAAGGTGTGGCCTACCTCACTCAGGGTGGGTCTTAACCCTTTTACTGGAGTCCTTTATAAATGGAATGAATAGACAGAGAATAAGAGAGATATTCTCATGGCTTCAAACTGTAAACTAATAAATTCTTATTGTCTCAAGCCAGCCCATTTCATGACCCCTGCTTTGAACAGCTTAGAAAACTAAAACAATCATATAACCAGAAAAAAACACTAGAAAAGAGTCTGCAACATAAAAAATAAAACTAACTAAAAATTTCATAGCAAACTAGAGTAGAATATCTTATCCTGATAAAATGCACCTACCAAAAACCAAATCAAGCATTGAAAGCATTCGTTTTAAAAACAGAAGCAAGATGGGGATCTTACAGGTGTGAAAATGGCAGATCTCAGAGAAAAGGGTTGTTGTTAGTAGAGGAGACAGTTGTCTACAGAAGGTATTAATTTGAATCAGAACAAAGGAGAGACTATGGAGGGAAAAGAAAATTGAGGGTTTTCCTCTGACAACTTTCCAATACCCATCAAAATAGATGTCTATATGATTTCATTGGGGGTGGAAGAGATAATAGAATGGGGACAGTAATGGCTACTGATCTTGGAAATTATTTCAGGGAAACTTATCTTGCTTACGTTATGGGGGTAAAACCTGGCTGCAGGTAAACTCTGGTTCACTGATAGTAAATAGCATTATTTTAATAATCTTTCATCAGTTGTAACAAAGGTACCATACTAATGCTGAGTGCGAACAATAGGGGAGTATACGGAAACGTATGTTTTACATGATTTTTCTGTAAACCTACAATTTCTCTAATTTAAAAAAGGTTAAAAAAATAATAGGACATATTTCACAAGCCTGTGTATTAGGTGTTTTAAATGAGATAATCCATGTAAATTGCCTCCCACAGTGCCTAGAACATAGACTCTCTCGATAAATGCTGGCTACTATTGTTTTTTAAAAAGTACAATTATAAAAAAGGGCTACCATCAGTTGTAACAAATGTTCCATACCGATGCAAGGTATTGATGGTAGGGTGGTATATGGGAAATCTTGTATGTTATGCACAATTGTTCTGTAAACCCACAACTTCTCTAATTAAAAAAAATTTTTTTAAAGAAACGATGTTAGAGTTAGAAATAGCGATAGGAAATGTACTAAAGAAGAAAATGCTAATAAGTTAACTTATGTTTTAAAAATGATGCATCTTTATCTATAAATATGTAGAATATTAAAGGGAAACTACAAATTTCATTTTAAATAAAAGGGAAGTATCACCCGAAGTCAGCTTGGATGTTGAAAACATCATCCTGGCTAGTTTTTATTCTTTAGAAATGTAAAAGTCATAAAGTTGATAAAGGACATAATTTTGATCAGAGTCATCAAATTTTTTAGCAGCTTAATATTTAGCATAACTTAGACAAACTTTAATAATGTCTGGAAATATTCCATAACGAGTAAAACAGGTAGGAATAAAGAATCTCATAAACATAACAAGGAAACAGACAAGATGTATAAGTGGTTGCTTAGAAATGGAAAATCAGATGTACCACAAACTTTAAAGGACCCTGTAATGTGATGTCATCAAAAAGAACTAAATGAATTTTTTAATGTATCAATAAAAGAATCATTGTAGGAACCCAGTGAGTCTACTCTGTCCAACAGTACCACCTTTATACCTGGGCAAAAGGGGAGTTTTCTCTAGTACCACACTTTGAAAGGCTCTTTTCTGGCTTCTTCTGGTTATGCCTCTACCATGGAGTGAGGAGTTTGTAAGACCCCCTTGGCATCTGTGCTCCTTATCCTATGTACTTCAAGACCACGCACTTGCGTTGACCAAATCCAAATGGAATTTTCTACAGAAATAGCCTTGAGCCTTCATCCAGGGCATGCATGGCTTCTTCCCGGGGTCTGTCCTTCCAAGTACAAACCATGCTGCTGATGTACGCAAACCTAGGCTCAAGAGAGGGCCTAGTGATTGCTGTTCGAAGGAGGGGAAGAAAGAAAACAGCATGGTAGAGATTGAAGTGAGGGTTGGGATATCTAAACATATGCACAGGAGACTTGTAGCACTTTGAGATAGAGCTGGGAGTGGGGAGAGAATGGGAGAGAACTGGGGCCAAGAGACTGCCTCTGAATGTTCTAAGGTAATACCCCCAAAAATAAAAAATTCTAAATTAGAAACTGAACTTCCAGGTGATATAATATTATATTTACCAAAAGAAAAGGGTAGACTACAGTCATCAAGACAATGTGGTACTGTCATAAAGACAAACATGTAAATCAATGAAAAAGAAGTGAGAGCCCAGAAATAAATACTTATATTTACAGTCAACAGATTTTTGACAAAATGTGTCAAGAAATTGCAATGAAAAAAAAAAGTCTTTTCAACACTGGGAATACTGAATAGTCATTTGTAAAAATACATCACACCATAATCAAAAGTTAACTAAAAAATTGGCCTAAATGAGGAACTAAAACTATTAAAATATTAGAAGATTAAATAGGAGTAAATCTTTGTAAATCTTGGCTTAGGCAATGATTTCTTAGACATAACACCTGAAGCACAGGCAATAAAATAGCAAATTGATAAACTGGACTTAATCAAAATTTAAAACCTTTGCGTTTCAACAAAGAAAGTAAAAAGACAATCCAAAGGCTGGAAGAAAATATTTGTAAACCATATATCCAGTAAGGAACTTGTATCCAGAATATCTAAAGGACTCTCAAAACTCAGCAGTGAAAAGACAAATAATCCAGTTACAAAATGGACAAACGACATGAACAGATTTCACCAAAGAAGATATACAGATGGAAAATGAGCACATGAAAAGATATTCGATATTATTAGCCATCAGTGAAATACAAATTAAAACCACAATGAGCTATCACTATGCACCAATAAGAATGTCTAAAATAGACAACGGTGAAAAAACAGTGACAACCTCAAATGCTGGCAAGGCTGCAGAGAAACAGGATCACTCATCCCTTGCTGGTGGAAATGTAAAATAGCACAGTCACTCTGGAAAACAATTTGCAGTTATAACATCTTATAAAACTAAACATGCAATTGCCATATAGCTCAGCAAATGTTCACAAAGCAAAATATAGACAGTAGTGTACAGTAATATATTAATAATCTTCCATTAAGGATAAAATTTTAAAAAAGGAAATATACTAAGTGAGAGAAACTAGACAAAAGGTACTACATACTGTTCGACTCCATTGATACAAAATAAATCAGAAAGATGGAAACAGAATAGCAGCTATGTATGGCAGGGGAAGCATACAGGTATTAAGAGGTGATTATTAAGGGGTAGAACTTTTTTTGTCTGTTTTATTATTGTTATTATTATTGGAATAATGAAAATGTTCTAATAGTGATTGAAGTGATGAATATACAACTATGTGATTATACCAAATACCATTGATTGTACACTTTGGATGGTTTGTATGCTTTATTAATATGTATCAATAAAATTGATTTTTTTAAAAACTATGTTCACACAAAAAAAACCTGTACATGAATTGTTTATAAAGCACTAGTGTAAATTGTTTATTCATCATAGTAAAAAACTAGAGATGTCCTTCCAACCCAGATGTCCTTCAGTGGTTAATTAGTTAATCCATGGTGCATCCACACCATAGAACACTACTTAGCAATAAAAAGTACAAACTATTGACGTACTCAGCGACTTGGATGAATTTCCAGAGAATTATGCTGAGGAACCTATAGATTGAGAGAACAAAAGGCGGAGTAGTTGTATTGTAAATAGGTCACCTGATCAAGGATTCCAGAGACGGAAAATTGCTTCATTGTTATTTTTGCTTTGTCTAACCAACGACTCATGCTTTAATTAAAAGTACAGGCATATGCTTTATAGGTTAACTTTCAAGACTCAGATTTCAGCTAAAAGCTTAACTTGAAGGCACTATGATTCTGGCCTCACTTAATTGGATTTGAAGGCCCGTTTATGAAATTCTTTTATTTCTGAGAGCCTTAGACTCCTGAAAGCTAAACTGGGCTGTTCTCCGATGGCTCAGCAAACAGGAACTGACCTGTTCCTTCCTTTTGGTTCCCTAGTTGGTTAAAATTCTTCTCATAGTTCCTTCATTCTCATTAATATTTTCCTACCTTCTCTAATCCGAGATTTTTCTTTGTATTTTGCTAAATTCACTAAAAAATGAAATACTCAGTGAAAATACGTTTTTTCCCAAAACTCATTAGGGAGAGTTTTAAGTATAATTCCAAAGTAATACCCAAAATGGCATAACTCCATTAAATTCAACATTAAAAATACTGATTACATTTTCCTGAATTAAGACAATTCTTCCACACATGCCACAGCCACAGTAACCAACACACACACACATTCATGCCACAAACACAAGTGTCAAAGCACTTAATACAAAGCAGGAACGCTGCCCATTCTAGCAGTATATGGTCTAACCAGGGAAAGGAGAAAAAGAATAAAGTATATTCTAAACATCAGTAGCAGGTTTATTTCTCAGTGTATTCTTTCTTGTACACTTAGATGTATAAGAAAAGTAGCTGTATTTTTCTTTAACTCACAATATTTTCTTTTTCAAGCCACCATCACAACAGGGTGGTAGACACTAAATCTCATTCAATCCCTTCCCTGTGGCTGTACTTAGGTAGGTTTTTGTTTTGGTTTGGTTTTTTATTAGGGGGGTAGCACATGTCATGCAAAGGTGTCCAGGAGAGGCGAGTCCACTGGCCCTCAGCGTCATCCGTCTTAGACATGCATTGTCCTGTCTGGCCTTTGGTGTTTGGTCTCCAGGTCATCACAGAAATAGTTCCCCTTCAATCCACTAGCTCCTCAAAATTTGGAGAGTCTATCCCCTACTCCTGGACGCCTCCTAGGTACTAGGAATCATCCTGCTGTTTCCATGATCTGCTGAGGTGCAGGAAACTCCTTGCCACTATCTAAGAACTGCTCTACCTAGACCCCATCCTGCAGCACAGTCATTTCTTCTCTAGGGTCTGGCTCCTTCCCTGGGGCACTATGAGGGCAAAGAATGCAAATTCTCTCAGCCCTCTGATGCACAAACCTGTCTGTAGTTTTGCTGCTGCCCAAGCCGTGATCAGAGAAGCAGTTTGCAGGACTCTTCTCACTGGAACCCACCTGCATCTACACCCTCACTGTTTCCTATCACGTTCATTCTACTCCTATTAAGGAAAAATTTGTTCTTGTATTTTTTTAAATGGCTAAACGTGGATTAGATTCCACCGGATACATTTCAAAGAGAAATATAATCATTTTATTTTAAGCTATCAATTCTGCAATATTCTGGAAAGTGAATGTAACACGACTATATAACTTATGCTAAAAAAAAAAGGGGGGGGGGTATCAGCTTGATCATCTGCAAGGGACTAAAGAGTTTTGCAAAATCTTTTTTGACCAAAAAAGTTTGAAGGCCAACTACTTTGGAAGCTAAAAAGAAAAGATTAATTTTGAATAGAAGTTAGGGAAAACTTGCATTTGAGATGAATCTTGAGTGGTAGGCAGGCATGGGTGTAGAGAAATAAAAATACAGGCATATGTGGGAATTTGTGAGTAGCTGATGTGACCATAGGGTGTATGGTGCATGGAGGGTCAGACTGACAAGCCTGGGTCTTTTCTTTGGGCAAAGGGGAGAAGTAAGTTTAGCTAATGAAGATGGGTAACCCTCGGCCAATATGAAGAGGATGCTCGTTAAAATTTTCTGGATAATATTCCATCGTGTGAATAGAAGAAATGAAATCATAAAGCATATGGCAACATGGATGAACCTGGAGGACATTATGTTGAGTGGAGCAAGCCAGACACAAAAGGACAAATACTGTATGAATGCATTACTATGAACCAAATATATTGTGTAATATATTGTTTGATTAAAAAAAAAAAATTTACATGTATCCATTACATTTAATTGAGAAATGTATGTATTTATTCATCTGTGTTTACTTTTTATGTTTTCAACTATTAAATGTACAAAATAAAGTTAAAAAAAATTTTTTTTTTCTGGAAACTCAAACCTCTTCCTTTGGAGACTATAAAAGACCTGCTCAGGACATACATGGAGTTTTAGCTTACTTTGAACTAATCACAATTGTCCTTTGTTTAAACCCAGCAATCCCATGGTTGCTTCCTGGTTGGGGCTGCCAAGCCTATTCCTCTCTTGTCCCTGGTGCTTTCTTCCACCTGACTACAGCACAGAGCTCAATAAACTCTTTGTTTGGAAAAAAAGAAATCCATATTCTCTGTCCCCAAGACTGGCCCATTCGCTCCACAAAGATTCCCTTGGGCTCCTTTCCAATCTGCTTAAGCCTGTCTTAACTGCCTTTAGGTCTGCTTCCTCTCTTCCTCTGATCCTTGCCAATCTTTCTCACTTGCCTCTCACTTTGAAAAACTAGCAACTAAATAAAATAGAAACAACCCTGCTACACTTTATCCAATGTGCATTTAGATCTTACCACACCAAGTTAAAGTTTGAACCTTTGTAATGTTAGGATTCCTGGTCGTTCATTCAACAAATATTATTGCATATCTACTAGTGACAGGGATTGAGTTTAGTGCTGAGAATATAAGAACAAATAAGACACAATTTCAGTCATCAAGAAGTCTGTGATCTAGTGGGGGAAACAAGCAAATTAAACAGGAAGTGACAATCTAGAGAGAAGTGTAACCATAGGCATAAGCACTGGGT
This sequence comes from Tolypeutes matacus, assembly GCA_026826555.1. NCBI lineage: Eukaryota > Metazoa > Chordata > Mammalia > Cingulata > Chlamyphoridae > Tolypeutes > Tolypeutes matacus. The sequence goes on along the minus strand of JAKSZT010054341.1, from coordinate 16,171,081 downwards.
GTCCTGGGACCACAGAGGTTGGTGTGAGGGCACTCCACCCACTTGAATAGATGGGAAGAAAGGTATTCCCAAAAGAGGAAACAAGATGTGCAGAAGCCTAGGGCGAAGGGAGGCAGTGGAAATAGTGTGGCTTGTAAGTATTCCTCAAGATCCTGGCATTGGGAAGCGGATGTGGCTCAAGCAATTGTGCTCCCACCTACCACATGGAAGGTCCCAGGTTCAGTTCCTGGTGCCTCCTAAAGAAGACAGTGAGCTGGCACGACGGGCAGGTGCAGCAAGCTGACACAACAAGAGACACAAGAAGAAAAACATAATGAGAGACACAACAAAGCAGGGAATGGAGGTGGCTCAAGTGATTAGGCGCCTCCCTCCCATATCCCGGTGCCTCCTAAAGAAACAAGGAAGACGAACAGACACAGCAAGTGCAAACAACAAGGAGGTAGAGAGAAATAAATAAGTAAAATTAAAAAAAAATAAAAAAATAATAAAAAAAAAAGATCCTAGAATTAGTATGAGAAGGATGGAGGGGTACTACACTGCGCACTTCTTTTGTGTCCCAGTGAGGTTCTGTGGCTCTTTCTTATGTCTCAATAGTTCCCAAATTAATTTCTCCCAATTTCCTGCTCAAAACCGAATCTTAAAGTTAAGCATAAGACAAATCTCACCTGTTGTTTGGAGCTTTAACTCCTTGGAAATACTCTGCTTATGTCATTGATCCTTCTCTGTTATTTCTCTCCTTAACATTAGGCAGAATGACGCTGAAAATAAGACATATTATATGAAAGCAACTCAAACGCTTAAAAGTGTGATAACATCGTGTATGAATCATCATCAATAATTTGTTGTACAGTGGAAAGAGCAGGGTCTGAGATCCCAGAAATCTTGGTTTTAGTCAGTCCCTCTTCTCTGAGTCTCTGACCTGGAGTAGTTACAAATCTCTGCAGTGTGTCTTATCAGTTGTACCCATCTAGCACTCCTTACCCTTTGGGAAAATGCTCCTCCTGTGATTCTGGTAGGGCAGCCAATCATGTTTCCCCACCCACCCATCCTCTAGCACCCAGTGACCCACTTTTCCGGCACAGTGATGGGTCTGTGGGTGAACATGTGACTGTGACCATTTGAATTTTGTGAATCCCAGAAAAAGATTATGTTTTAAACTAGTCCATTCCTGTGGGTGTCGGGCTCTTTGCATTAAATTTGGTTGAAGAGTCTTTGATTAGGTTACTTGATAATATCACTTCAGGACTTTTGATTGGACTACATTAGTCAGGCGCGAGCCAGCTTGGGTCTCTGCCCACTTGCTGGTTCTGATATAAACGAAGACACAGAGAGAGACACACACACAGAGAGAAAGGAAGTCATCATTTTTTATCTTGTCATGTGAGAGAGGAGGTTTGGCTATAGGTGCAGAAGGGCAGGGAAGCCCCCAGAGACTATTAGGAGGCCTGGAAAGAGACAAGCCCTGTGCTTGGCTGCTCACAGCTGAGGAGTCTGGAGGGGAAGGTAGAGACCTCAGCAGAGATTGCCCGCCATCCTGTTTCACCACGTGGCAGCACGCTGGGACTACCAGAAGCTGACTTCCGTGAGAAAGAATCTCTGCTGCTGGACATTCCACAGCCCCTAAATAAAATTCCCATTATAAAAGCCAGTCCATTTCTGGTACTTTGCATCAGCAGCCCTGTGGCAAACTAAGACAGTGAACTTTTCTAGACTTTTTCAATTGGAACAAAGGTAAAAGGGGGCTTGCCTTTTGAATCAGAGAACTGGAAGACTATGGCTTCTATTTTTGTTTCTGTCTCTGCATTATGCTATTAGATCCTTAAAGGCAGTTTCCAGGCTAAGCTAGAGGAGAAACTTGGAAATATCCTGCATACTGAATTTGGGTAACATCCTTCTCCACAAGTAATTATTTCCCTTCAATAATTTACATTGGACATGAAAAATCTACTGTGGATAAGGGAGGAGGTGGGGAGACTTTAACCACTTCTCTATTTAAGTTTCATTCATAGACAAATCTTTTTGGTTGGGAGGTAGACCAGTGGAAGCTGCCTCAGAGAAGGCACTCTGGGGGACCCAAGAGATGCTTCCTTAAAGGGAAAAGGGGATCTGGTACAAAACTCCAGTCCAGGAGCAGGACCTGAAGGGACATCAGAGACCAACAGAGAGGGTGGGGTGACTTGCAAACCTCTCCAGAAAGACTGGAGTTACTGCATGTGAAAAGGGAGGCTGGGAGCCAGGAAGTTTCAGGAATTACTGTGACTTCATTTTTGCCTACAGATAAATGGCATGGGTATATAATTACTGAGAACTGATTTTGACTATAAAAGTACTGCCTTACACCTGATGGAATCTAGAAAAACTGTTGCATCCCAGAACCACATAATCTAAACAGCACTGTTACTATGGAAATATAGTGAGCCACATATGTAATTTTTAACATTCTAGTAGCCACATAAAAAGTGCAAAGAAACAGACAAAATTAATTTTAATACTATAATTTATTTAATCCAAAATATCCAGAATATTATCACAATATGTAATTAATATAAACAGTTATTATTGAGATATTTTACTTTTTTTTCATTCTAAGTCTTCTAAATGAGCTGTGTATTTCACTTTTACAGAACACAGCAATTTGGACTAGCCACATTTCAAGTGCTCAAAAGCCGCACATGGCTAGTAGTTACTGCATTCGAAAGCACAGCTCTAAAACCCAAACTGAGCCAAAGATTTCATCCTCTGCATTTTACAAATTAAGAAACTGAAATTAAGTAGCTTGTTCAGAGTCAACTTCTTCTCTGAGTTGATTTTTTCCTCTACCCAGCAAATGATATGGAGAAACCCAAGCAATAGTTTATTCACTGATACAGATAATTATGCAGTGCCAACCCACTAAGTGACAAATTATTTTCTTTGCCAGGTACCTTCCAAGACTCCAGTCCACAGCTAGATCAACATGGCTTTCAGTAATTCTTTTTCTCACCTTGATTGATTTATACTTGCACCCAAAATGAAGTCTTAACTTTATACCACGAAGGATATAAACACAATTTGGGGCACTTGAATTTATTGTAATATAATATTCTATATTCCTTCCGATCTTTCCCAGGAGGCACTTAAGGTACCTGGCCTCCTTAAGTCTTTGTATGAAGAGTAAACTGAGGCACAGAGAAATTAAACAGTTTAGTTTTAGATCCTTACTACCCAAAGTATAATCCATCGACCTGACCAGGGATTTTATTAGAAATGCAACCTACCCAACCCGACTCTCCAGACCTGCTGAATCAGAGAAGCACTGGTCTAGATCATCTGCAAAGATGAAAACATTCCTGATACTTATTTGAACATCTCAGCCACATTCTAATATTTACATTTGATTTTCTTCAATGAAGAAAGGAAATAACTGTTTGCAAATGACATAATAATTGATTTTTAGTCAAACCTTTATATAAATAATTGAAAATTTAAATACACCCCAAATGGAATATGGCTTCAAGAGATGAGCAAATCCTAAAGTGATTTCTCAACTTAGCCAAAAGACAAGAAGGTAGAACATTTAGGACAACGTAGTCACGTCAGGGTTAGGTCTAGTCCTAGGCAGAAATAGAAAATAAACGTTCACCTTTTTCTTCTGGCTTAAGTATTTAGGGGTGAAGTATGATAAATGTCTGCATCTAATTTTAAAAAGGGTTCATACACATATAGGTAGTTAATGCAAATGTATGGAAATGTTGAAAATTTTAAAATAAAAGTGGTAGGTATATAGGTATACTATTATTTAAAATTTTCTGAATGTTTGGAAATTTTCATAATAAAGAAATTGGAAAACAAAATCCCCATCCTCTAGCCAGACTTCAGCCTGTGGCTTTCCCTCCATTCAGGGTACCCTTCTGGGCTGTGTGCAATCCCGTGCCACCTCTTCCTCCAATATCAAAATCTGCTCAGAAATGGATCATTCGCCATTATCAAATGTCCTTAACTTTGGGTAGAATATATGCTAATCCCTTACCTTTCTCAGAAGTATTCCCATTTCATCTCCATCTGTGACATAAAGGTTTTGTCCATCGTAAATGGATTTCAGGATGAGCAAATAAGAGAGGAATGGAGGGATGGCAGGGATGTCTTCCCAGAGCCCCAAAAAGCATATCATAGAAGTCTACTCTGTCCACAGCTACATTTGGTCAGCATGGTATCCCTTTTTCAGTCACATGTCTCACATGAGTTCTGCTTTAAATCGGCTGTGGTTCTGAGTCACATTACCTCTCTAGGCCAGCAACAGCTCATTTGTGAAACAAGGCCATTGCACCAGCTGCTAACTGGCCTGGCTTGCTGGGCTGCCTATTATATAGACAGAAACACTGGCCTGGGTGACCTCTAAGGCCTCCTTCAGCTGTAACACACCCTAAGTTTACGGGAACGCAGTGGGGGTCGTGTCCTCAGAGGAAGGGGGCATGGCCCTTCATGCCTTCTCTCCCTACTTGCCCACTCACCCGTCCTCCTCCCCGAGCCCGTTATCCACAGCATGAGCTGTATGTACCATTCCAAAAGGAATAGCACTCCTGGACTCTGCTGACATGTAAGCCTAAAGCAAGAAAGTTCAGGAGCAAGCAGAGTGGAAGCAAACATTCTAAAATCCAGAAGCAATTTTTTTGGTCATCTTTTAAAATAACAAAATTTCTGCTTCTCTTCTTCATTATATTAAAATATATTTTACAAGTTAAACTGTCTTAACTATGGTTTAAAATCTACTTTCTGTTCAGGATTCTCTTGTTCAATGTGTTGTGTTTTTTTATTTTTTTTGGTTTTTGAGAAAAGTTTTGTAAAAGTGTATTTCAGGCTAAAAATATAAATACTTTCCTTTAGGAAGTCACCACTCCCTTCCCCTTACATATTTGAGGAAATACTGCAGACCTGACGCTAATGATGTTGGGGGAAAAAAGGAAACCCAACCACAAAACATATCCCCTTCCAATGTTTTTACGGGAGCAGATAACAACTAATGCCAAAATGATGTGAGGTGGGTGGAGGCCTCTTCCTCCTCAATGTCATACACCACCTTCCGTTTTCCATGGATTGAATGTTAAAATTAAGTCCAAATGAAAGTTAACAAAAGTCCTTTTCATTCAGGGGCATACAAAAGCACAGGATTTAGGCTTGAAATTTCAAGAATCGTACCTTCCATCAGCTGAATGAACTATAAGAATTCATTTAGTGGGAAATGGATATAGCTCAAGCAACTGGGCTCCCATCTACCATATAGGAGGTCCAGGGTTCGATTCCCAAGGCCTCCTGGTGAAAGGCAAGCTGGCCCGTGCGGTGAGCTGGCCTGAGCAGAGAGCTGGTCTGCGCAGAGAGCTGGCACAGCAAGATGATGCAACAAAAAGAGACACAGAGGAGAGATAACAAAGAGACAGGAGAACAGGCAGCTGAGGTGGCACAAGAGATGAGCACCTCTCTCCCACTCTGAAGGTCCCAGGATCGGTTCCCAGTGCCGCCTAAAGAGAAGACAAGCAAACATAAAAGAACATACAGAGAGCAGACAGCGACTGCAAAACAATGGGGGGTGGGGGAGGAATGGATAAATAAATAAATAAATCTTTTTAAAAGATGAATTCATTTAGTAATTCTATGGAATGATCCTTCCTCATAGAAAATCGAACTGTAAAGCACCATCTGGCCGGCTTCAGCCTCGACCCCTCTTTCTTCCCCATCGGTTCCCTTGTCCCGACTTGTCTGGATTATGCTATTATCACGAGACCAGCACAGAGGTGGATCCTTGAAAGAGCCTTGACTGCTTCTGCTTTTCTTCAGCACATTTTTAAAAACTGACAACAGCTTTTAGAAAAAGTTTCTTTCAGATTTAATGCTGCTTGGACCACAGACACATGTATCTCATGGATACACCCACCTTGCTCTGAGAGCAAGGCAGTAAGTCAACAGGACAAGTCTTTACAAGGTGCCATTGAATGCTGCACTATTGGGAGCTGAAGCAAACATACAAAAAAATTATTTAATATTATCTGGCAGAGTTTTATACCTAGTTGGGGAGATGATTATCAATAAGCACAACATAATCAAAGGACAAAATGGTACAAATGTCACAAATAATCTGTGATATCACCTTAAAGGGTGGTTCAGTTTGAGTTGAGTGTTTGCAGAAGGCTTTATGCAGAATAAACAAAAAAGAGTAGGGAAGCGGATGTGGCTCAAGTGATTGGGCTCCCATCTACCATATGGGCGGGCCTGTGCTTGGTTCCTGGGGCCTCCTGGTGAGGGCAAGCTGGCCTGTGCCCGTGGAGAGCTGACGGCTTGCACCCATGGAGAGCTGGCACACAAGATGACCCAACAAAGGGAGACAAGCACACACAGAAAAAAAAAAAAAAATAGTGCAGTGAATGGACACAGAGAGCAGACAGCAAGCTCAAGCAGCAAAGGGGTGGGGGGGTGGAGGCGGGGATAAAAAAAAAAAAAATAGTAGTAGTGAATCCCATGGGCTTACATTGTAGACTGCCTTGGTCCAGAGTTTGGCTATGGCACTTAGCAGCTGTGAGACTGAGGGCAAAATACTTAACCTATTTCTGCCTTAGTTTCCTCTTCTGTAAAATGGGGATAATATAAGTTCTTACCTCAGAAGGTTGTTGTGGGAATATATCTGTCTATATTGTTTATTTTCTGTTTCTTCACTAGAATGCAAGCTCTATGACAATAAGAAATATTGTTACTGCTTCCAATGGCCGTGTACTATACCCACTTAGCTAAATTGGAACTTAATTTCCCTTTCCTGCCTGTTTCTGGGTTAGAGCTGACCACAGGAGAAATCTGTGCTATGTTTAGGATGCAGAAGTGAAGCAACCTCCTTTTTTTGTGCCGTGAAGTTCAGTGCAGGGCTCCAGGCACTGTGTCAGCTCACACGCACGTCACTGAGCAGTGTCCTCCTCTAGTTCCTGCCTGTTTGCTTCTTTCAGCTGCTCTGAGTTCTAGACCAGCCAAGTGGACAGTTCCACGGTAAAGGCGACAAGCATCTCCTGCGGATTGTTTGTGTTATCCAAGGTTGGAGACAGAGAAAGACACAGATTCCAGTTGTCCTTGTGGATTACAGTTTGTCTATGCTGATCCCATTTCATAGCCAACTTTCCTTCTCTACTACTGGTCTAACTGACAGAAACTTCAGGCTCGTGACCAGATGGAGTGGCAACAGCCTTGCATAGACTCTTCCAGCAGTTCCCACAATTTTTTAAGTTCTAACCCCTGAAATAAGCAAACCCTATATAGTGATTCTGCTTCTCCGATCAAATCCTGACTTATATGGAAATTGACACTGGAAATGATTCTATAGGATGGATTCTCTGAACTGAGCCTAGGCTATCTGGAATTCATTCTCTGATCTGTTTCCATTGGTAAAGGGAATAATGGTTGTCCATGGCATGTGGTGGCAAAAGTTACTTAAATTATTACCTGGAGATACCTGTAATCATGTGTCTATAGAAATCAAGGCTTTGGGTGACTAAATAGTTTCTGCCATAGAATATTTTATATTTAGTGGGGTTATTTGGTTGTTTCTCAGTGTTAGGGAGGATTTGTGGAAAGAAAATAATGAGTTCAGGGCCTTAAATTACCAACTCAATGTCTAAGTAAAGGACCAGAAATCTTCTATGTCTACTCCAAAAGAAATCTCTTTCCCTGTAGCTACAAGGCCAAGATTTCTGAAAACCAAACACAAAGCTTAATTTGAGTCCCCAACCTTGCAGGGTCTCTTTTGGTAAAATGAGAACAATGATTGGAAAGGAATGGACCCTAAAATTGGTAAGGAGACATATGGGCATTACTCAGTGCAGCTGGAACCTTGAATCCCCAAATTCTGCCAAGCCCCCTTTGCTAGCAGAAGAAGCCTTTCTCCCCTGTCTGACGTAGTTATTGGTCCCATGTCTGAAGATCCTGTAATGGTCTCTTCTAAGGTAGTTGTTTACAAGGGACTTAGTGATCCTCCTCAAGGTCTGTCACCTCCACTATCTCTCATTGCTTGAGACTAGAATCAAATTCCATTGGTCCCAACAGGTACAAAATGGGACCCATGACATTCTAACACATAAGAGGACAACTGCAAGATTTTGCCAATTTATATCAACAGAAACCTGGAAGATAAGTGTGGGAATGGATCCTAAGAGTGCTGGATCAAAGTAGATGGAATAATATAATATAAATTTAAACAGATTTGAGATTCAGTGTGTTGGCTCAAGTAGCTGGGAGTGGCTCTAACAGTTTTCTTAGTTGGTTGACTGAAACCTGGACCCAAAGATGGTTACACTAAATGAAATTCAAATGGTATACTATAGAGCCTGTTTTTGTAAGTAAAATCTTACTGGAGCCCAGTCATGCCCATCTGGTTATATTATCTCTGATTACTTTCTTACTACAATGACAGAGTAGAATAACTGTGATAGAGACCATATGGCCCACCAGCCTAAAATATTTTCTATCTGGCCCTTTAATTGCTGCTGCTTGAATTCATTGAGGATGAACTGAGATTTCTGAATGCATTGAGGAGGATGGAATCCCTCGGTGACATCTTCAAGAGGTCCTATATACAACACACAGGAATGCAGATTAAGAAAATGTCTGTGTTGGGATACATAATTCAATCTACCACAGCTAGTCACTTCTTCCAGCCATATTCCCTGTGTCCCTAGGGGCGTTCGCCCCACTCCCAGCTTTAGGGTAGGTATGAACAGTCAGGTTATCCTTTTCCCTTTGACAGTTCAGGAGTGGGCATGTTACCAATCCCTGGGTCATGAGATGCTACGAGAGGTTATGTAGAGGCTCCTAGGAACACTCACTCACTCTTCTGGAAGCAGTACAGGAAGCAGGATATGAAGGAGGAAGCAGACACTATTAGTTGCTATTAGTAGTCATGGACAGACTCAGGAAGACCCCAGTTGAATATGGGGATATAGGATGAGGAGATGGGAAGGACCTGGATCCTTGAGGAGAACCTGGGGCCATTTGTCAATCACCCTCTGAACTCTTAGGTTGTGAGGCAGTAAATTTTTTATTGTTTAGGAAAGTTTGCATTTTCTCTTATTTGCAGCTGAAAACATTGTGATTTGACTGTAATGGAAATCTTTGGGCTTGCTAATAGCCAGAATTGCCAGTCAACCTTGGGCTATAGAGCAGCCTTTTGAGAGATTTTTTTTTTTTTTTTTTTTTTTCCCACTTTGAAACTTTAAAGAAATAGCAGAGGAAGCTTCTGGTACAGAATTAACAGAAGATGGGAAAAGGTAATACCAGTTTCAAACATATTCAGTCTTTTAAAAAGAACAAATGAAAAGAAATGGGTTCTTTTTTTTTTTTTTAACCTATGTCTAAGATAGTCAGCCTTTGGGAAGTTAATAATCTGCTGGTTACACTAATTCCAGGTATGAACATTATCTTTTCTCAGCCATGTATACCATGTGCAGTTCTCTATTATTCTGAGCTACTAGAGTCTTGTAAAATGTGGTTAATTTTAATGATAGATTCTAACTAAGCTGTTTAGCCATTCGAGCGCAATAACCTCCTTTCTTTGCAGTTGTTCCTCCCTCTTGGAACTAGTCCTTTGGAAAGGTACAGGGAACACTGCCTTCTCCCCACCCCTAAGGGGATCCACCATTTTTGTAATCTTTTCATTTTATGCTGCCAAATTTCCCGTCTTTGACTTAGGGAAGTTTGAACATTGTCATTGCATTGCACGTTCAGTCCAGTGCCCTTCACTGGCATGGCTGAGGCACCTGAAATCCATACCAACTCCGAGTGTGTCAGCTCTTCTCCTACTCTTGGGCCCAGAAACCCTCCAGTCCTTGAGAAGGCTAGCAGAAAAACCCTTCATTAATTTAAAGAACAGAGTTAACTGCCTGCATTTTTTTTCCTTCTTTTAAAGCATATTTGGTCCTGAATGCTCTTCAAATTCTTAAATCCTCCTTCTTATTTTGAAAAAAAAAAAAAGTGCTCTCTCTTTTGACAAGTATTTCTTCTAGAAAGAATGTTAGTCCTTGAAAATAAATTTCTGAAAAGAGAACAATTATGTAATGGCCTCTTAGAAATCTAAATCTCAATGTGTGGCCCAAATAAATGATTTGTAATAAAAATATTTAGGTATAAGAAAAAAAGAAGAGTGTTCTGAAAATCATTTGCCAAGGTTAACACTACTTGCATTCCGTTTAAGCACTGAAATTAGTCAAGGGGAAAGATGTGGTCTCTTTCTTTGAGTCTATATGGAACTTGCCTTTAGAAGGCACTTTGACAACTTAAATTAATTTAAATTTATTTTAGCCTATAATTTATATTTGGAAAATTTTGTTTTGTAGCACACCAAAATCACAGTGGGAGAGTTGTGTTTTAGAGTGTGAAAAGGTTAATTTGGCATCTGCTTTTTATTTGAGATATTTCAACAAAAATCTAAATAAAACTGAATGAAATTTTCAGTTAAATGCTATACCATGTAACCCCAATATATTATAATCCCAATTTACTGCCTAAATTGTTAAATTCAGAGCAATTTATTGCAGTTTGATATTTTCCCAGTTGTAAATAAAGAAAAAAATAATGGCTGTTGTTACTACTGCACTAACAGCATGACAGAGTTCACAGTCTGCTTGTTAATTACATAATAATCCTGCACTTATTCATGCCATTACACTGATTTTATAATTGTTTTCCCAATGTTTGATCATTCTGTAAAGACGATTATTATGCAAGTGCAAACTTAACAAATTCTGCTACCAGGATTTGCAAACTGAAACTCTTAAAGTTCGAGTCAAACAAGATGGTGGCATAAGACACTCTTGAGTACCATTGCCCCAAAAGGTCTTTTAACAACTAACAAAAACTGACAGAGCCAGCTTCCTCAAAACTCTAGAAAACAAACCAAGACAACTCAGCTTTAAAAATGGTAGGCAAAGCTCCTGGAATCTTTGCTAACGCCTCCCCTACATTGGTACAATGCAGAGGCACCATGTGCCTTCCACCTTGACCTCTTGTAGGTCAAGAGGGAAGAGTAACTCGTACTCTTCCCACAAGTGGGAAGAGTAACTCCTATGAACATACTGGGATGTTTGCATATCAGTGCCAGTCTATACAGTGGCAGCCTGAAAGACTAAACCTGGAAGACTGTGGAAGAAGCAACTTGCTGATGTTCAAAGCAGTTTAAGAAACAAATCAAAGTAGCCTGGGCAAGGATACCTAACAAAGAGATATGATGGACAATGCTCATCTCAAGGAACAGAGAGTGTCTGCAACTGCAAGCAAGGTAGTACATCCCATCTGCCCCATGGGATCTAAGCCTCCTATCAATTAGAAACAGAATAGGAATCACCATCCCCAAATCCTCAAGATTGGGGAATGAACAATGGATTAAAGTAGACTTATTATTCTATTCTATTATAGACATAATTCTGCTAGCAATAGAAAAACTTTTATCATTGATATTAAGGCAATGGCCACCAGAAGTTCTGAGGGGAGGGAGAGGGAAGAATAGCTATAACATGGGGGGTACTTTTGGGACATTGGAATTGTCCTGCATGACATTGCAATGATGAATATTATAAGTAGGAGCTTTTGATTAGATTACTTCAGTTAAGGCTTGGCCCATGGCAGGTATTAATCCTCTTACTGGAGTCCTTTATAAGAGAACGAAATTCAGACAAAGAAGAAAGAAAACCATGGAAGCAAGAAGCTGAAAGCCACAAAACCTGGAAAAAAAGGGAGAGACCAGCAGGTCCTGCCATGTGCCTTGCCATGTGACAGAGCCAGAAGCTGGCCTTTAGGGAGAAAGCATCACATGATGATGCCTTGGTTTGGACATTTTTTTCTCAGCCTCAAAACTATATGTATGTAAGCTAATAAATTCCCATTGTTAAAAGCCAAAAATTTTTTTACCAGCATTAAGTCATATAATAGAGCACATAGGAGGGGAGAAAGTGTATTTCATATGGAGTAGAAGAGGTATTTGAATTCCTGTGAACTGAAGAATTACTAAAACCATAAGCAAGCACAAGTCCAGGACAAAAGGCAGCTCTACTCAGGTTCCAGCTTGACAGAAAGGACCCTGCATTTCACATTTACTTCCAGCTAATCTTCTTAATAGAAGACCTAAATTCTGAAGGAGACCATTATCCAAAGCAAAGCCAATTTTCAAAGACTGTATTTTTTGCATCAGTTAGATTGTTTTTGTTAGTACCCAGCACTCAAGGAAATCTCTGTCAAATCACTAACTGGATACAAACTTAAGAACAGACAATTCAAAGACTAAATCACAGAATTAACAATTTAAAATATTAAAAAGAACAGTTCACAACAAAAGATTACAAGACAAATGAAGAAACAGGAAATGATGGCCTAGCCAAAGGAACAAGTTATATATCCAAAACCACCAATGAAGAAGAGTAGACTTTGCACATACTGGACAAAGACTTTTAAAAAATGATCCTTAACATGCTCAAGAAGATAAAGGAAAACACAAAGAAAGAGCTAAAGGATATCAGGAAAACCATGAATGAACAAAATGAGAATCTCAACAGAGAGATAGAAATTTTTAAAAGGAACCAAACAGAAATACTGGAGTTGCAGACCATAATAACTGAAAAGAAAAATGCCCTAGAGAGTTTCAGTGGTGTACTATAGTGTGCAATAGTGTACTTTTCAATTATTCAGGCTGAAAAGTAGAAAGAAAAATGAGGTTAAAAAACTCAAACATATCTTAAAAGACCTATGGGGCACCATCAAGCATACGATATATGCATTATAAGAATCCCAGGGAGAAAAAAGACAGAAAGGGGCAGAAGGAACATCAAAGAAATAATGGTATAAAAATTCTCAAAGTTAATGAAAGACAAAAATATTCACATTCAGGAACAGCAAAATGCAAAGAGAACCACACCCAGATGTATAGTAGTCAAACTATCACATAGCAAGAGCAAGAAGAAAGTTCTAAAAGTTTGAAGAGAAAAGAAATGTGATATATACAAGGGAGTCCCAATAAGATTAAGTGCCAATTTCTCACCAGAAACCATGGAGACAAGAAGGCAATTGGGGTGAAATATTTAAAGTGCTGAAATTTAAAAAATTGCCAACCAAGAATTTTATATCTGGTTTATATTTTTTCCTTTCAAAAATGAGGGAAAGATTAAGACATTCCCAGATGAACAAAAGCTGAGGGAGTTCATCATCTCTAGACCAGCCCTACAATCATTGCTAAAGGGAGTTCTTAACACTGCAAGAAAGGGACATGGCCAGACATTGATGAATACAGCATAAAGAGCATAAAGAAATATGAACCTCTGGTAACTGTATGGGTAATTATAAGTGCCAGTACTATTGTATCATAATTTTGTAACTCCACTTTTTACTTCTTACAGGTTCTAAAATGCTAAAGCATAAGAATGATAAATCTATGGTTTTGTATGTACAATATATAAAGACATAATTTGTTACAAGTACAACAATAAGGTAGGGGAATGGAGAGGTGTTGGAACAGTGTATCAATATGCTACTGAATTTAAGTTTGTATCAAATCAAACATGATAGTTACAGAATTTGGATGTTAAATTGAAGCCCCATGGTAACCACATGAAAATATATAAAAAATATATACAGAAAGAAATGAGAAGGAACCCAAAATGGTACAATACAAAAAAAAAAATCAAATAAATATGAAAATAAGCACTAACAGAAGAATCGAGGGACAAAAGCAGTATAAGACTTATAAAAAACCAAATAGCAAAACAGAAGAAGAAAGTCAGGTATTATCAGTAGTTACTTTAAATATAAATGGATTACACTTTCCAGTCAAAAGGCAGAGATTGGCAGAATGAATAAAAAAGCATGGCCCAGCTATATGCTGTTTTCAAGAGACTTACCTTAAACTCAAAGGCACTAATAGGTTGAAAGTAAAAGGAAGGGGAAAAATATATCATACAAATGTTAACCAAAAGACAGCTGGGGTTTCTATACTAATGTAATATAAAATAGACTTTAATCAGGGTGGGCTAAACATTCGCTATATTAGAAACCATGCATGTGTCCCCAGACCTCGTTTTCCTCCCTAGGTCTGGTTTTTAGAATGCTGGTGATAAACTAAGCCTGATTTATTATATGTCCATCCTGTATGGGAAAAGACTGTAACTCTAGGTATCTCTGGTCAACCTTAAGAGATATAGCAGGGGGCTATATCTGGTTGGCATCCATCTCCCATATGGAGGGACCTGGGTTCGATCCCCGGGACCTCCTGGTAAAAATTTAAAAAATATATAGAAGGTGCGTGGGCCGCCAGGCCTTGTGCGCGGGCGCACCACCAGTTCCCGCGAGCCACACAGCAAGATGATGACATAATAGGAGAGTGACACAAGGGAGAGGCAAGATGAGACGCACCGAAAAACCAGCAACTAAGGTTGCGCGGGCAGGATGCCTCTCTCCTACATCAGAGATTCCAAGGATTGAATCCCAGTGAAGACAGGAGGAGAAGGATGAGAAGAGAGGGCAGAAAATGGACACAGAGTTGCCCAGCGAATGGACACAGAAAAAGCAAAAACGGGGGGGGGAGGGGGAAGGGGTGTAAAAATGGATAAAAGTAAATAAATAAATAAATCCTTAAAAAAAAATAAAAAAAATAAAAAATAAAAAATAAAAAATAAAAAAAAATAGACTTTAAGTCAAAAACTGTTATGAAGGACAAATAAGGTCACTGTATACTAATACAGGGGTCAATTCGACAAGAATACATAACAATTTTATATGCATCTGTGATGGTTTTAAGCTGGGTGGGCCCCAGAAAATTATGTTCTTAAAGTTAATCCACTCCTGTGGATGTGAATCTATTGTAGGTGGGACCTTTTGGTTATGTGACCTCTGTTAAAGGCCTTTTGATTATATTACTTCAGTAAGGCAAGGCCCAGGGTAGATCTTAATCCTCTTACTGGAGTCCTTTATACATGGGATGAATTCATACAGAGAGAAAGCCAGAGGAAGCCAGAAACTAAAGCAATGAAACCCAGACAAGAAGGGAGACATGGCCAGAAGACACTGCCATGTGCCTTGCCATATGACAGAGGAGTCCAGGATTGCCAGCAGCCAGTCTTCAGGAAGAAAGAATTGCCTGATGATACCTTGATCTGAACATTTTCATGGCCTCACAATTATAAGCTTGCAAGTAAATAAATCCCCATTGTACAAGCCAACCCATTTCTGGTATATTATATTCTGGCAGTCTAGCAGACTAAAAGAGCACCTAATGGCAGACCCCAAGATATATGAAGGAAATATTGACAGATTTGAAGGGAGAAATAGCCAGTTATATTGCAATGGTGGGAGACTTTACTACAACCACTTTGAATATTGGATAGTATATCTAGTTGGAAGGTCAATAAGGAAAGAAGACTTGAATGAAACTATAAACCAAGTATACCTAAGAGACATATATATAGGACACTTCACCCAACAGCAACAGAATACACATTCTTCTCTAGTACACATGGATCATTCTCCAGGATAGACCATAAGTTTAGGTCACAAAACAAGTCTCAATAAATTAAAATATATTGAAATTGTACAACGTATCTTCTCCAACCACAATGGCATGAAGCTAGGAATCAATAACAAAGGGAGAGCTGGAAAAAAATCACAAATATATGGAAGTTAAATAATACAATCTTAAACAACCAATTGGTCAAAGAAGGAATAATAAAGGAAATTAGGGAATATTTTGAGGAGAATGAAAATGAAAACATAACACACCAAAACTTAAGGGATGCAGCAAAGGCAGCCCTGGGAGAGAAATGTATAGGTCTAAATGCTTATGTTTAAAAAGAAGAAAGACTACAAATCAGAGCCTAATCTCAGAACTGGATGATCTAGAAAAAGAAGAGCAAATTAAACCCATAGTGAGCAGAAGGAAGGAAATAACAATGATTATATCACAGTTAAATGAAATAGAGAATTAAAAAATATAGAATCAGCAAAACCAAAGTTGACAACCCTTTAGCTAGATTGACCAAGAAAAAAATATATAAATAACAAAATCAGAATGAAAGGGGAGACATTGCTACTGACCCCACAGAAATAAAAAGGATTTTGAGGATACTATGAACAAATATATACCAACAAATTAAATAACCCAGATGAAATGATCAAATTCCTATAAACAAACTACCTATATGAATCAAAAAGAAATAGAAGATCTCAATAGACCAATAACTAGTAAAGAGATTGAATAAGCCATCAAAAAATGTCCCAACAAAGAAAATCCCAGGAATAGATGTGTGAATTTTCCCAATTATTCCAAGAAGAAATAACACCAACCCTGCACAAACATCAACAAACAGTGCTGGGAAAACTGTATATCAATATGTAAAAGAATGAAGTTAGGTCTCTATGTCACACCACAAACAAAAATCAATTAAAAATGGATCAAAGACCTAAATATAAGAACCAAAACTACAAAACTCCTAGAAGAAATCATAGGGAAGCATCTTCAGGACATTGTGTTAGGCAATGGTTTCTTAACTTTACACCAAAAGCAGGAACAACAAAAGAAACAAAATAGATAAATGGACTTCATCAAATTAAAAACATTTGTGCATCAAAGTAATTCATCATGAAAGTAAGAAAATATTTGGAAACTGCGTATCTGATAAGGGTTTATTTTTCAGAATATATAAAGAAATCCTACAACTCAACAACAAAAAGACAAACAACCCAATTTAAAAATGGTCAAAAGACTTGAATAGATATGTCTCCAAAGAAGATATACAAATGATGTTTTAGTTTTTTTGGCTCCTGAGGCAAATACCATGAAATGTGTTGAATTAAACAATGGGAATTTATTCACTCACATTTTGAAGCTGGGGGAAAAAAGTCCAAATCAAGGCATTTCAAGGCAATGCTTTCTTCCTGAAGACTGGCTGCCAGTGATCCTTGGTTCTTGGCTTCTCTGTCACATGACAATGCACATGACAACCTCTCCTGCCTCTCCATTCTCTTCCAGGTTCCACTGAATTTCAGCATCTGGCTGTTCCCTGTGGCTTTCTCTCTCTGCCTGCATTTCATCCCACTTATAAAGGACTCCAGAAATAGAATTAAGACCGCCCTCAGTGCTGTAGCAAATATCTATGAACTTTTCCCTTCAAGGACTGAAGCCTGGTGGTCACTGTGGATCCCGAGGGGAGGGGGAGGGAGGAATAGAATAGATGGAAGAGGGGGTATTTAAGGGGCAATGGAAGTGTTCTGCACGATCTTGCACTAATGGATACAGGCCAGGTTAAATTTCATCAAAAATTTATAAAAGTGTATGGTCTAAAATGTAAACCATAATATAAACCATTGACCATGGTTAGCAGCTATGTTTCAATATTTGTGCATCAGTTGTAACAAATGTACAATCCACATGTAAAATGGTTATTAATAGGGAAGGGGGAAAAGGGGGAGGATGTTGGATATATGGGAGTCCCCTATATTCTGTATATGACTTTACTGTGACCTAAAACCTCTTTGAAGAAAAAAAAAAGTAAGACACTGGGGAAGAAATGGAAGAAAATGCCATTGTACATACAGAACAACAGATATTACAGTGATGAAAGGCAAAAGGTCAAAATTTTTTTAATATTTTTCATTTTTTAATACCCATTTTTTAAACTTTATTTTAGTTTTAGTTTTTCTAAATTATTATGTATTTTTATTTCTTATGTTTAAACCTATCATTATTATTTCATTTCCTATTAATTGAATTTGGCAATATTCTTGGGTTCATTTTTGAAGAAGTTTTGGATCACAGACAGGTTACAACTATGGCAGGGGAGGATCAATGGGGTGTCAGTGATGGGGGATACATGGGAGGAAGTTCACCTGGGCATACATATAAGGTATATACATATGTTCAAATGTTCATGGGGCATTGCCACAGTGGGTAGAGATTCACACAACAGCTGAAAGATTGTTGAATCCCCATCCTGGGGAGCTCTGCCACAATCTCTAATGGAACAGCAACAATCCCCCAAGTACAGAGGCAATGACTAGTGAAGAAGGATGACCCATTGATGGGCCCTTGATACTGATAACTATGCTTATGAGTCTTTTGCTTTTGAATTTGCAACTTGGCCTAGTGTTGTAGGGTGCCTAAAAGTTACCTCTTGAGAGCCTCCTTGATGCTCAAATGTGGCCTCTCTCTAAGTCATACTCAGCATGTGGATGCATTACCTTCTGCTCAGTGAGGGACATGACTCCCAGGGATGATCCTCCCTGACACCAAGGGATTACTACCAAGCTCTGGCTGGTGATACAACTGGAAAACAACCTTGAATAAAAGGGGGGAAAGGTAAAGACAAATGAGTTTATGTGGCTAAGAGACTTCAAAGTGAGTCAGGAGGTCATCAGAGAGGTAACTCTTATGCACATCTCAACAGGATCTCATAGACAGCCAAAGTGGACACTACCCCAAACAGTGGAACTCCTGAGAGCTCCGGAGACACCCAGATCCTGTGGTCATAGTGGACAGCTCTGGAATTTGGTGCCTTGCCAGTGGGCCCTACTTTGGAGATTGTGCTCCTGAGTGTGACAGAGTTGGACTCAGATGTGACTTCTCTACACGTGCTTCTTCTGTCCCTTTTGTTTGAATCTATAGTTGGTGCTGGAGGTGGTAGGTGCACGTCCAGAAGACTTGAATGTCTGGGCTGTCCATGTGCTGGCTGGGCCTTGAGCCTCAGTGGAGTTGCCGCTACTCTCCAGTTCATTGGACTTACCCAGGACAGCTGACAGGGAAGTGAGAATGGGCAACCACCACACCAAGGAACCGAGAGAGTCTATAACTGCAAGCAAGAGAGTCCCATCCATCATCCATATGAGATCGACATCCCCTCTCAATTAGAGGTGGAGTGGGCAACACCATCTCAGAATCCTCAGGATTGGCAAATAAAATATGGACTAGAGTAGACTTACTGGTGTTTTACTAAAGACTTATTGTGATTCTAGCAATGGAAGAAATAATATCATTGATGTGGCGACAGTGGCCACTGGAGGTGCTGAAGTCAGGGAGAGGGAAAAAGAGGTGTAATATGGGGGCATTTTCAGGACTTGGAATTGACCTGGATGGCATTGCAATGACAGATACAGGCCATTATATATCCTGCCATAGCCTATAGAATTAAGTGGGAGAGAGTGTAAAGTACAATGTGAACCATAGTCCATGCTTAGTAGCAATGCTCCAAAATGTGTTCATCAATTGCAATGAATGTACCACATTAATGAAAGAAGGTTTTAATGTGGGGAAAAGTGGGAGGTCTGGGGAGTGGGGCATATGGGAATCCCTTATATTTTTTTATATAACAATTTATGTAATCTAAGTATCTTTTTAAAATAAAAAGTTATATTTTAAAAATAGAATTAAACCCATCTTGATGGGGCTGGGCCACACCTTAATTGAAGTAACCTAATCAAAAAGGCCTACTTACAATGGGTTCACACCCACAGGAATGGATTAGATTTAAGAACAAGTTTTTCTTGGGCAGATACAGCTTCAAACTACCTTAAATGGCCAACAAGCACATCAAAAGACACTCCAAATCATTAGCCCTTAGGGAAATAGTAACCCACTAGAATGGTTACTATTTAAAAAGTAAAACAAAATAAAATGTTGGAGAAGATGTGGAGAAATAGGGACAGGTTCATTATTGGTGAGAATGTGAAATGGTGCAATACTGTGAAAGTTTGGCAGTTCTTCATAAAGTTAAGTATAGAATTACCATATGACCAAGCAACCCCACTTCTAGGTAAACACCCCCAAAAATTGAAAGCAGCAGTGGAATGGATATTTGCACACTAATGTTGATGGCAGCATTATTCACAATTACTAAATGATGGAAGCACCACAAGTGTTCATCAACATGTCAGCCAGTTAAATTTGAGTTTCAGATAAACAATGAACATTTTTCATTATAAATATGTCCCAGATATTGCATGAGATAAAGTTAGACTAAAATCTTTTTTAATTGTTTATCTGAAATTCATATTTAACTGGGCATCCCGCATTTTTAAAAAACAGGTTGTGCTAGTTTTGAGCTAGGCACCCCAGAAAAACATGTTCCCAAACTAAATCCATTCCCATGGGCATGGACCCATTGTAAATAAGATCTCTTGAAGATGTTACTTCAGTTAAGGTGTGGCCCAAATGAATCAGGTTGGGCTTCAGTTCGGACTACTGGAGAGTCCTTTTCAAGCAGGGTGAAAGTCAGATAGAAAAAAAAAGCCACAGAGGTACAGCCAGAAGCTGGAAGTCAACAGAACCTTGAAGAGAGAAGAGAAGCCAGGGACACTGCCATGTGACAGGAAAGCCAAGGACCAAGGATCACCAACAGTCAACCCCTGAACACCACAGTCTTCTGGGAGAAAGCATCACCTTGATGATGCCTTGATTTCAGACTTCTCCTAGCCTCAAAACCAGGAGCAATAAATTCCCGTTGTTTAACCCGACCTATTGCATGCTATTTGCTTTAGCAGCAAGGAAACTAAAACACGGCTTCATTTAGATACTCATATATGATAAAATTCACCCATTTTGTGTACAATTTAATGTTTTTTAGTATATTCACAGAGTTGTACAATTATCACTACAATCTAATTTTAGAACATTTAGAATTTTAGAGTATTCCCAAAAGAAAACTCATACCATTAGCAATCAATCTCCATCCCTGCCACCGCCGCCCCACCCCCAGTCCTTGGCAACTACCGGCCTACTTTCAGTCTCTATGGATTTCCCTCTTCTGTACATTTAATATAAGCGCAATCATACAATATGTGGCCTTTTGTGACTGACTTTTTTTCTCTTTGCATATTTTCAAGGTTCATCCATATTGTAGCCTGTATCAGTCTTGTACTTTTATTTGCTAAGTCTTGCAACCCTAATTGTAAGGCAATATGGAATAGAACCATTTTGCCAAATATAAAGCCAAGAACTGTTCTTTACTACCAGACTCAGAGCCATACTGATCCCTGGAGCTATATTTTCAAATATCTTTAGTACTCTCACAATTTGTCATTCTGGATTTAGAGACTTGGGATCAGTACCATCCCCAATGTAACAGAATTGGGACAGCTGGGTGAAGAAGTTGCCTGGAGACAAAGATAAAGGATAGAGGAAAAGCTGGTGCCCCAGCTGGTGGTAAAAAGGACCTAAAATAGTCATATACAAGTACAAGGGGAGACAGAGTTGAGAGTTTGCCCTAGGTTTTTTATGAGGTCTTCAGCCCTTCTAGTTCCTTTCAAATCTCCCAATGACATTGGTGTCACCAAATATTTCCTCTGAAATATAAAATTGGAAGGGTGAATAACACAATGAGATTTCCCCCAAAACCTCAAGTTCAGGCTGACCTTGCTACCATTGCTCCTTTCTGACTGATGTTCTTTGAACACTCCTCAAGGTTATAGGTATTTAAGACCCAAGATCCTGCCTTTGACCCTGACAGTCCATTCTGTTTGTGACCTTGGAAATTATGGTGTATGCACAACAAACCACTGCTGTAAGTGCTCTAAGATTTTTCTCTTAGATTATGGGGTGGAGGAGGCGCTTCAAACCGTTAGCAAACAACTTAGCCAAATGATGCCCTTCTTTCGTTCTTGTTGCAACTTTACTTTTTGCCTTCCTCAGAATTTGGGAATTTTATTTTCATAGTTTGGATGGGTCTTCGGAGGAGTTCTGTGACCTTGCTCCTGAGAAGGTAGGTGAGAGGATCTTGCCTCACGGGGATCTGAGCACTAAGTTCAACCTCCCTCTCTGCTTTGCGTGACAGGATGCTCTGTGCTTGCCTGGAGGAATCCAGGACACTGTCCCACATCCTCCACTTGTAAAATATGCATTTCCAACTTGATATGTCTTTCAGTTTAAGCCTTCATCACAGCTGTAGCCAGCATAGAGAACTCCCCCAGAGGGCCTCCATCTAACACTTCCCTCTCCCACAGAGAAAGTAACATGTTCTCACCCCAAAGTACATGCTCGTCTGGCAGAATGCATTTTATCTTGTTGAAAGAAGAACAAACAAACAAACTCTAACCACCATTCCCTACAAACTCTTGCAAAAAGGTCAGCTTGAAGGCAATGCTTACCAAATGCATTTTAGGGAGGCCAAGGCTCTGCGAAATTATCCTCAAACTTTAGTTTCTTAATGTGTTTTTTCAGAGACCAGCCCACTTCATATTCCAAATATTTATAGTTCCCTGAGAGTGGGCTGTCACATTTTGAGCGTGGCAGCCTGGAGACAGCATTCTTGCCTGTCAGAATTCTAGGGGAAGATAAAAGAATGATACAGAGAATTCACTACGGGTAAGTTTGGTCTGAAGGAAATGCTGTGCCTTTTGGGTTACTGGAACAAGATCCGTAAGCCATACTCCTGTCCTGAGGTGCACAGGGTGGGAGAAGACTGTGGTTCTTTAGGAAGCGGCTGCTATCAAGTTCTCATCTTCACCCAGACACTGAAATCCTCAACCAACCTCTCAGATTCCTGACCAACTAAATGAAGAAAATTCTAGCATTTCACAAATTAGATTTTATGTTTCACTAATTAACAGGCACAAAACATGTGATTGTGTATTATATGTGTAAAATATAAATAAAAATACCTTAAAAATGAGAAATGCATGGGAAACAAATACAAATGAGCCAGGAGATTTGCTTTCTATCCCCAGGCTCAGTAGTTTCTGAACATAGTTCACACAAGACAATTCTTATAAGGCATGAAATATAGTTATTTTACCAATCTATCCATCAGTCATTATATATTGAACACACCTATAGCATGTAGTTGTGTTCAATATATTGCTAGTATGCAATTATTATCTGAGTTATAAGTACTGAATGAATTTCTTACAATTGCATGTGATTCTACAAGTATCCCAAAATTAAATATTTAATTTAAAAATACTTAGTTCCAAGATTTTTAAGAGACTTATGGCCTCCTACATAAAGAGTGAACTCTCAAAGCAAACATTCCTGAGGAAGATAATAGCTCACTAGTCCCTTCTATTTGGTATAATGCTGTGGATCATTGAACCAAAGAGATAAGATAATTTAAGCTAGGTATCAGTTACTGGGAAGGTCTTATGAGAGAGTAAATTTTGATATGGAGGAAATGGGGAGATTCCCCTCTCAAAGAACCCATGTTCTATATTATACATAAAGTGCGCGCGCGCGCACACACACACATACATGTGTGTATACACATATCTCCCTGCTCTTGACAAACATTAATCCATTTAATTTATCTCTGGGGTTCTTTCATCCTGAAACTTCTAGGATTCTGTGGTGTGCTAGTCAATGTTTAGCCCAGCCCTGAAGAAAGAAGACATAGGACCTTCAGAAATGGGATGTTTTAGAGCATGAGATACTGCCTGAAGGAGAAAGTTCCATGAGGTAGAAAAGTGACAGTCAAGTAGGGGCTAGAATCCAATGGGAGTGGTGAAGGCAGCAGAGTTAAACTTGGCCATGATTGCAATTTTATCCAGAGCTAGGTCTATACTTGCAAATCTGGTTATAATGGCAAAGTATCTAAAAATGTGTTCCAGGAAAACAGTGTGCTGACCCTCTTCTCAGAGAAAACAAGTGCAGGAAAACAGTCTATTGACCCTCTTCTCAGAGAAAACAAGTGCAAGGTACAACAGGGTCAGAATGTAAGCCTTCATTTTAACGCCTAAAAAAAAAAAAATGTGCATTTACACATTCTCCTTCTACTCCAGAGTTAAACTTTTGACTTCCCCTTTGTTGAATTCTAGCATAAAAGGGGCCAGAGGTTAATGGATTTGGGAGTCCAAGACTCTGTAACATAAGAACTGTACATTCCATTATCACCTGAGCTTCTACACATTATCAGACTAAGTAAATACAGTAACACCTCACTCTTCCACAATTCAACTCTATAACAAATGCCTACGTGGGAATCAGGAAGGCAGAGAAAGAGTCTCATGATGGGCAGAGATTACAGACGATGGAAAAACAGTGCTGAGGTTAGAAAGAGGGTCAGAAAGCTGACAGACACATGGGCAGACAGAGCTGTAGCATCGTGTAGCCATTCCTGCTAACCCTCAAAGCAGGCAGTTCACATTTTGTGGAATATATTGAAGGGAAGCAAAGTCTTCTAAAGAAATTAATTAGTGAAGCTTAGCTACTTCAAGACTTTGAACAAATGCGTGGAACTGAGAGGAAAAGGAAGGATTCAATGCGGAAACCCGCTGCAGTGCTAGGCAGGAGAAGAAGTCGGCAGAACCCATTCCCGAATCCTGCCCCCAACCCCCTACAAGAACTAAGTCTGGAGTTGCACTGTTGAAACAGTATCAGCTGATCCTTAATTAGGAGGAATTGGAAATCAATTTCAAAATCTAGAATCCTTTATAGTCCTGCCTAAATGAGCTATAATATTGTCTCATTGAACTTAACTTTCTCAGTAAATTCCAAGTTAGTGAAACCTTTAGAATTCTGGCTTATTTCTCTTTTTGCATGCTATCTTTGCAATAAATATAATTTATACCATATTCAGGGGTCTGTTACCAAGACTATAGTGCAGAACTATGTACTCTCAATTCTACAATTATAGCAAACTTGGAGTTCTGGCTTTCTAACTCACAGAAATTAGAAGTGAAGGAGTAATGAAGGATGTTGTTAATGTGGGGAGATGTGGGAGGTGTGGGGAGTAGGGCATATGGGAATCCTCTATATTTTTTTATGTGACATTTATATAAGTATCTTTTAAAAAATAAATAAAATTTTAAAAAAAAGTGAAGGAGGACTTACACAAACACAAATGCTAACATCAGCAAGAAGTGACAGGTGATAACAAGGGAAAAGAAAGGAAACAAACACTAAAGTGCCTGCCCAAGTACTAGAGAGCAGAGCCGCACTTCAAACCTGGGTAGCCCTTGAGGACACCCCTGCATCACAGGTCTCTGTGACAGATAATTTATGGCATATGTCCCAAAAGAAGTGAAACTGAGGTCAATGCATTTGATTT
Source organism: Tolypeutes matacus (assembly GCA_026826555.1). Lineage (NCBI taxonomy): Eukaryota > Metazoa > Chordata > Mammalia > Cingulata > Chlamyphoridae > Tolypeutes > Tolypeutes matacus. The sequence continues at coordinate 16,146,071 of JAKSZT010054341.1, read as the reverse complement.
TTAAAGGTAGGAAAGTAAGCAACGTAGTTTGGAAATATTTTTGTCCCAAATGGTTAAAGAAAAATAGTCTGTGCCTTCTGAAAATTTGACTATCCAGAGTAAGTTTTCAAGATATGTGGACAGTTGAGGTCCTATTCTACCTGGTTCATTGGATTAATTCAGACAGTTGCTTTGAAATGTATAGCTTTTGTTTGTTGAGAGATTTCCATTTGCCAGGCACCATTGTAAGCATTTTGCATGAGTCAACTCACTTAATCCTTACAATAACTCAGTAAGGTGGATATTATAATCAGATGAGAAAATTTCCATATATTCTGAAGAATTTGTTTCAGATGAGAAAATGAGGCAGAGAGAAATTAAGGAGCTTGCCCAAGGTCACTCAGCTAGTGTGTTGGAGGTAGGAATTGGACTCAGGTTGGGCCCAGAATAAAGCTTACTGTCCATATTACACACCTTAGAGCCTAACTCACCCAAACAAGCATTTCCATAGATCACATGTAATTAACTTAGCTTCATTTTGGATAATTCAGGATATTTTTACTGAACATTAAATTCTAGGGAAGCAGATCTGGCTCAAGCGATTGAGCTCCCGCCTACCACATGGGGGATCCCTGGTTTGGTTCCCGGTGCCTCCTAAAGAAGACAGTGAGCTGGTGCGATGGGCAGGTGTGGCAAGCTGATGCAACAAGATGACGCGACAAGAGACATGTGGAGGAAAACATAATGAGAGACACAACAAAGCAGGGAGCAGAGGTGACTCAAGCAATTAGGTGCCTTCCTCCCACATGGTTCGGTTCCCAGTGCCTCCTAAAAATGGAAGACAAGCAGGGAACAAACAGACTGTGAGCTCAAACAACAAGAGACACAGGAGGAAAAACATAATGAGAGACACAACAAAGCAGGGAGCGGAGGTGGCTCAAGTGATTAGGTGCCTCCCTCCCACATCAGTGGTCCTGGGTTCAGGTCTCAGTACCTCCTAAAGAAACAAGGAAGATGAACAGACACAGCAAGTGCAAACAATGATGAGGTGGGGAGAAATAAATAAAATAAATCTTTTAAAAAATTAATAAATAAATAAAATAAAATAAAAAAAGAAATTCTAGGTTGACAAATTCTCTTCTTCCCACTCAGCCCTCTAAATATGTCTTTCCATTGTCTTCTGTGTCTCCATATTTCTAATCATGTATGTAAGTTTCTTTTCTCTTTGGTTACTTTATCTATGGCTTTTAGCAGTTTCTCTACAAAGTGCCTCCAGGTAGTTTTCTTTGAATTTATTCTGTTAGAATTCACTGAGCTTCTTACATCTGTAGATTGACGTTTTTAATCAAATATGGAAAAATTTTGGCCATTTCTTTATTCAAATAAATTTTATACCATGTTCTCTCTTTTCCTCTTCTTCTGGGATTGCAATTACACGTCAGATATTACTCCCCAAGCATTGAAACTCTGTTTATTATTTTGAAAAAAAAAGTCTTTTATTTACTCAATTTGCTCCACTTTTATTTCTATCGACCCATCTTCAAGTTCACTGATCTTTTCTTCTGCAATTAAACATCCAATGTTTGCTTGTTTGTTTTAATTTCAGGTTTGCATATTTCAGTTCTAGGTTTTCCACTTGGTTCTTTATTCTCTTACTTTTTATTGTGGTAACATACATACAACATAAATTTTCCCATGTGAACCACATTCAAGTATGTAATTCAGTGGTGTAAATCACATTCACAATGCTGTGCCGTTACGCCATCATCATCATCCATTACCGAACAGAAACTCTACCCATTAAGCATTAATTCCCCTTTCTCATCCCCACCCCTGGTAACCTGTAGTCTACTTTCTGTCTCTATAAATTTGAATAGTCTAGTTATTTCATATAAGTAAGATCATAGACTATTTGTATCCTTTTGTGCCTAGCTTATTTCAGTCAACATAAGGTTGTGAAGGTTCATGTTGTTGCATGTATCAGAACTTTCATTCCTTTTTATGGCTGAATACTATTCCATTATATGAATATTCCACATTTTCCATTTGGTTCTTTTTAAGAATTTCCTGGCAGCCGCTAGAATATAACCTTCATGAGGGCAGGACATTTTATTCCCTTTGTTTACCCTTTATCCCTATCTCCTAGGACTGGTAAATTTGTTGAGCAGCAATCACATAACTTCACACTTCTGGCCATGGCTAATGAGATCAGGAATAAACTTCTGACTTAAGAATATTTGGGGACAAATGAGCTTTGGCCTGGCTCTTCTGTCGCCTCCAAAGTTTGATGACCCCAAAGTCCACTGATTCTTCCTCTCATGGACCATATTTAGGACAGCTTCTGATTGCCTTAGTTTGGGTTCTAAAGAAGCAGACCCTGAGGCAAGAATTCAAGTGCAGGTAGTTTATTTGAGAGAAGATCTAGCGGGAAAAAATACGTAAATAGGGAAAGGAAGGCAATCAATAAAGGGTGCATTATCAAGCGCATCTCTATGTGGATAACTGGAGCTTAGTCTTAGTGCAGAACTCTGGGAGACAGTGTAGAATCTGTGCCTAAGAGTTATCCTCTGAAGGGGAAAGGGAGCTGTGTCATTTATACACCATTTATCAGTCATTGGTTGAAGGCTGCAGGCCAAGAGGAATGGGGTGGGGTGAGGGAGCTGTGGAGTTAACTCTCCCATTTCTCCCATACTTTTAGCTTGACAAAAACTAGTATTCTTAAGGAGGAGGGGCACCGCCAACCAAAAAAACGCACAAAAAAACAAAGGCGTTCAGGCAGTTGGAAGTCCTGCCCAGTGCACTACAATGATAAAGCATAAGGAGATATGGTGGAGGCACCGTTGTCAGCTGCTACACTGATGAGCTTATTTACATAAGGGTATAAATTATTACTACAGTGCTGGGCCCACATAAATATTAGCCTAGAGTAGTAGATAAATCACAGATTTTAAACTCAAACCAATTTGGGTCTAGTTATAAGCAGTTGACCTGCTTTGTGACCCAGAAAACATTACTTAATTTCTCTGAGCTTCAGTTACCTCATTTATTAAAATGTGTAATGCATAAAGCTGATATCGAGAACAAATAAAACAGTGCCTAGCGCGTAGCACTAGAAAGGAAATTTATGTCCTTTCCCTTCTCTTGGCTTGAAGCCAAACTAATAAATTATGGAATTTCAAGCATCAATGCACCAGGAGGAATTTGTATGGAAGGCAGGAGGAAAAGGGAAGGTACTTTCTGGCATTCCTGAATTACAATGTGGAAGGAACACCCCTTTGTCTTGTTTCCCAGTTTCAAGACCGAGGTCCCAGGAGAGTGGGATACAATTTACAGAAATGCAGAAACTGGAGAGAGATTCCGTACAAGAACAGCTAATTAAGCAATTTAGTCAAATATTTGGATATTTAGTCCAGGTGATCAAATATTTGAATCTTCAATCCAAAGATCTGAACATTGCCTTAGATTGTGCCAAAATATCGATTTTCAGCAAATGTATTTACATTTGAATATACATCATGAAATTTGAGTTTAAAAAATTGATTCAAGTTCCAGTTCTGCACTTAATAGCTATATATGGACAAATCATTTGACCTTTGTAAGTCTCAATTTCCTCATTCACAAAATGGAATTATACTTCCTCTATTTCACAAAGAGATTAAATGAAAACGCTACGTAAACTTTAAAGTGTTGCTACGAAGACTTGAAAATGTTATTGTGATATTATAAAGACATGAACATTATTACCAGTCACTTTGAAAAGTATTCCTGGGAGGGCTTTTAGTCAGGGCAAGATAAATCTTTCCAAATCCCCACAGGAATAGGATAGTGACATTTAAACAACCCTCAGGCAATATTTTCAACAATTAGGTTACAAGGTTTCCCCAGATCCCTAGAATAATTGCAGGTGAGGACACACTACCACCATCAACAGAACCTGCTCATGACTCTTGCAGGATCAGCTGCTGTATAAAGAACTGATGGGAGGAGGATGGGGAGCTTCCTGGTGCTAAGAACCAAGAGTGTGCTCCGTTCTTAAAAAAATTTTTTTTAATTAAAAAAATCACTGATTTGTAGTGTTTGCTGATTTCTGTAGTTAAATACTCTCTCTGTATCTAATATCACTGACCACAGATTTGAGAAGAGGTGCACACAATCAGCTTTGGCAAACCAGTGTAAGCTAGTTCCAGCACATGACAGCTGAGAGTCTTACAACACAGAACTTCCCAATAAAAATTCACCCTAACAGGTAAGGACTCCACTCAGAGAGGAAACTGAGCAGCCAGGTCCTCAATAACTTAGAAATACTCAACAAAAATTCCTTTTTAGAAGGACAAAGATCTACCCTAAGTAAAAAATCTCTTGTAGTAGAATTTAAATGATCAGGACAGGGACCCTGAGTACAAAGAGAGAAGGTAAAAAGGAAGCAGGTTACAGAACCATGTAGGAATATACACAGAGTGACCATTTTGGGGGGAATACTGAAGAAACAATACAGGAGGAAGCCCTCAAGCTGGAAAGTTAACGTCATCTATCCCTACTCCCTTTATGAAAATCTTGTCCGAAAATTACAGACAAATCCATCTGATATAAAAAGAAAAGGAATATAATCAAACCCCAAAGATATTTAGGAACAAGAAAATGAACTAAATACCAATAGAATGAAGGTACATCAGAAAAATGTGGCCACAAAGCAGAAGGAAAATGTATCTTAATATAAAATGAACGTAAAGTATTCTTAACACTATAGAAACTATGGGAACATGGAATAAATAAGAAATATAAAAGTCTAGAAATGAGATAACTAGACAGGAGTGTGTAAAATAAGAGCTGAGATAGCTCAGAAAAAATTGGAAAGTAAAGAAAAACTTATTTCAGAAATAAACACTAAACTAGAAGGTATGCAAGAACAAAAACAGTGTATGATTGTGTTACTATGAACTAAATATATTGTGTAACATATTGTATGATTTTAAAAAAACTTATAGATATCCAGCACATTTAATTGAGAAATGTGTGTTTTTATTCAACTGTGTTTTCTTTTTAGTTTTTAATTGTTTATATTTTCAATTATTAAATGTACAAAATAAAGTTTAAAAAAAGGAACAAATAGACACAACAGAAAGCATAGCAAGGGCTACTAAAGTTATAGAGGAGGAAATTTAAAAAATTAAATAGAAATAAAGAAGAAAAAGGATTAAAGAAAAAAGATGTAGAAGATAGACAAAGAAAATCCGACAATGTATAATTGGAGTTCCTGGAGAAGGAAACCAAATCAATGGAGCAGAACAAATACTAATTCAAGAAAGCTTTCCTACAATTAAAAAAAAAAAAATGCAAAAAAAACTTGGCCCCACATGTTGAAAGGACAACTTATGTATCTGTGAAAATCAACCCAGGATAGTTTATACTGAGACATATTCTAGTTAAATTATTGGAATTCAAAGAAAAAGAAGAAATTATTTAGGTACCCAGGCTTCCCCCCAAAACTCAATTCTAATGGATAAGAGAAGAAATTGAGTGTCAGACTTGTTGACAGCAACACTTCACATCAGGAGATAGCAGAGTAACATATTTACAATACTCAAGGGAAAAAAAATATATGATATAATGAGTTTTTAGCCAACCAGACTGACAATCAAGAATGAAAATCACCAGGAGTTATAAACATGCAAGACCTCATCTAATACTGTTCCCATGAGCCCTTACAAGGAATCTATGAACATGAGCTCCAGCCAGCCCTCCAAAAAATCATAAGAGCTTCAGCACAGGTCTTTGAAGAGCCTTAAATATATTTATCTGAAGAACTAAGACAAAAATAATTGGGAATAAAAATGGTGGAGGGCATTTCAATATGATCTCTTGAAATATAGCTATAATACAACTAATTAAATATGGGAGAGAATGAAGAAAGTACTTAGAAAGTAGAATATGTTCAGTAAGTAACCCATAGATAGTGGATACTGGGGAACGAGAGGAGAGGAAAGAAGTGGTTATCAGTTAATTTCATTATTACCTATAATTGGGGACCACAATATAGCATATAGGAAAGAGAAAATTAAAGGTCTCATACAAAGATACTACTACAAAACTAACAATTAAAACAAAAATATAAGCCTTCCTAAGTGTTAATATATATCAAAAAAGAAGCAAAAAATATGATAGGACTGACTCTTTTTGGGTAAGAAAGGGGTAGGGGGAAGGAATATAATTAGATATTTGCAACAAAATAAACAATTGAAGGAATAACCAAAAACAAATCAAACTGGTTACCTATGGGTGGTGTGGGAGTGGGGGAATACTAGAGACAAAAGGGATGGAAACAAGACTTTGCTGAAATTTACTATGTTGTATAGGTTAGATTTGAGAAACATTAAGTGGTTTACATAGTTTAACATTGTAGTTAAATCACCAATGAAAAATAAAGCAAATAAAAAATTGGAAATCAAACAAATGATCCTAACTGCATATAAAGTTAGTAGCATAGCCATATAGACAAAATAACTACTTCAGTGGAAGTTTTAAACAGAATTTTTACTGTGTATCCTTAGAGTGATAAAATCAAAGAACACAAAATCTTCAAAGATATCTGAAAATGCAGTTAATAGTGTTGTAACATTGGTAATTTTATTTTGCAACTATTATAGGTATACTCTAGGTTACAGCAAATAAGTAATTATATTAATGTTATCATGAACTGAGATTTTCAGCACAAGGATTTTTTAAAAATTTAAGTAAAAACACTATACTCTTAGATCTGAATTGGAAATATCATTGTGAACTCATGATTTAAAACAAATGTAAAATGTATTTCTTCAAATTCCTTTGGAATTCCACCCCCATACCCACTCCCACAGGACTCTGAAGCCTGGAGTTCTGAGTGTGGCCCTCAGGTCTGATGTGAGGCCACCCAGTAGTCCATCCTCTTCTCAAGTTGCGCGCCAGGTTACCTGGCCTTCATGATGACATTCTGAGTGAGAAGGTAAACTTGTTGACAAAGAAGTACATCTTTCATTTGTTGCCCTCTACTTCTTTTGCAGCACTTACATTCATATACATTCAGGAATTGGACAGTGTTAAAAGCAAATGATGGAAGAGGATTGTGGGAAGATGGCAGAGTAGAGAGCTCCAGGACTCATTCCTCCACCAAAATGACTATTAAACAGGAAGGAACTGTCTAAAATAACTATTTTGGAACTCTGGGGGCCAAAAGAACACTGTAGAGCATCCAGGGAAGAGTGGGAGGAATAAAGAGTGGGAGGAATAAAGTGGGAGGGATAAAGTAAAGTAAATTGCTCTAAATTGCTATCTCTGCATGGCGGCTACCAATGCCCATCTCCCACTCTTCAATACTAAGGGCTGATGTGGAGTCCAGCCCCTCAATAGCTCACTGGTGACAGAAAAGGACATAAAAATCCTCTTCCCCAAGACCAGGGTCGGCATGGCCAATCACTGATCATGGCGTTTGATTAGTAACTTCAGATTACTGGGGGCCTGGCTCTGAGGGTGGCCATTGTTTCAACCCACTGGGGACAAAGGCAGAGGCAACCATTGTTTCAACCGACCCCAGACAATGACCACAGCAGAGGAGACTTAAAGATGCTATCCTTCCTAATGGCTGCAGCAGACAGTTAGGTGAAGGATTGCATTTGCTGGGCAGGCCAAGAAAGCTCAGTTTTGGGAAGCCATGGAAGAAGCTCTTAGCACCCTTACTGATCCCCTCCCTAGGGCACTTTGGATCCAGTCTGTGCCTTCTCCATGGGTGCCTGGCCCTGCTTTAGCTGGGAAAGACTGATTTGGAAATGCCCTTTCTGGTATGCTCCTCCTCCCAGAATTTGCCCTCCAGGCAAAGGCAGCTTGACACAACAAAAGGAGAAAACTAGGAATTGAAGGGAATCTCCTCAACATGCTGAAGTGTCTTTATGAAAAACCCACAGCTAACATTGCACTCAATGGTGAAAGACTGAAACTTTTCCCCCTAATATCAGGAACAAGACAAGAATATTTACTGTCATTATTGTACTGGTAGTTCTAACCAGAATTAATTAGGCAAGAAAAAGAAATAAAAGGCATCCAAATTGGAAAGAAAGAAGTAAAACTATCTCTGTTCACAGATGATATGGTTCTATACACAGAAAATCCCCCCAAACTGCACAAAAACTGCTAGTGCTTATAAATAAATTCAGCAAAATTTTCAGGGTATAAAATTAACACGCAAAATTCAGCTGTTTTTCTAGGTACCATATAGACCATATATACATTCTGAAAAGGAAATTAAGAATAGAATTCATCTTTTCCAGAGTGCTAAGAATATGGTGATGCATGGGAAGATTACAACTAATGTAACTTATGTACAATAATTAGCAATATTGTAATATTTTGCAGCAATGGCAAGAAGATATTTTTTTTAATACTAAGGGACAACAATAGGAGGGCATAAGGGGGTACGGGATTTTTCCTTTTGGAGTAATGAAAATGTTCTAAAGTTGACTGAGGTGATGACAGCACAATTCTGATGAAAAAGAGAGCCACTGAATATGCGCTTTCAGTGGATTGTACAAAGCATGGGATTGGGAGCAAAGGGAATCCATTGGTGGATATGGGCTGTGGTTAACAGGACAAATATGAGAACGTTTTCTCCTGAACGATACTAATATATAATACTAATATAGGGTGTTGATGGTTGGATAGGTTGGTGGAAAATACACCAAATGTAAGATATGAGCTGTGGTTAGTAGCAATATTTTGATGATGTTCTTTATTAGTTTGTAGCAAATGTTTCAAAACAATGCAAGGTGGTGGGGGGAAGATGTATGGGGGCCTTGTGTGATGATATGCATGTTTGTTTTGTAGATTTGCAGATTTTACTATATATTTCTTGTTTAGTATATTCATGTATCAAAGATATACTTCAATAAAATTTTATTTAAAACAGAATAGAATTCAGCCCTCTGAAGTCTGGAGGTGCTGAAGAAGCTCCTCTCGGAGAGAGGGGTGGAGGGCCCAGTCTCCAACTTCACACCCTGGGGTCTGGTCCCGTCCCTGCCCCAGGGGAGGAGCTGGAGGAATGGAAGCCTGGACTGGAAGGCTGCATCACCTCGGTCCTGACGACAGATTGGCCAGAGGTATCAGAATTAAAATTTAAAAAGAAAGGAGCCTCTGCCCCCATCAAGACTGTAGAGTGAGATGCTTCAGGGCTTCATCTCCTCATAAAAGCTTTGAACAATCAGCAAGAACCGGCAGAGTTATCTTTCTCAAAGATCTAGAAAACAGTTAAAGGACTGCAGTAACAAGTTCCTGGCATTCAAGGAAAGTTCTGTGATATCATTAGCTGGATACAAGCTTAAGGGACAGATACCTTGAGCCTGAATTCCAGCAATAGCACATTAAAATACCGAAATGTCCAGGTATTAATAAAAGATTACAAAATATACAAAGAATAGCCCAGGCAAAGGAGAAAACTAAAGCATTAGAAACCATCGGTGAAGAGAATCAGATCTGGCACATTCCAGACAAAGACTTAAAAATTGTCCTAATTGTGCTCAAAGAGGTAAAGAAAACATCATCAAAGAGCTAACAGAAGTCAGATAGATGAAACACAAAGGGAATATCAATAAAGAGATGGAAATTATGGAAAGGAACCAAACAGCTAAGAACACAGAATTAGAAATTAAAAATCTAGAGGGATTCAACAGCAGATTGAAGATGGCAGAAGAAAGGATCAGGGAACATGATGGTAATTGACATCATTCAGTCTGAGGAGCAGAAAGAAGAAAGAATGAAGAAAAGTGAACAGAGCCTAAGGAACCTGAGAGGTACCCTCAAATGTACCAATATATATGCATTGTGGGAGCTGTGGAGGAGAAGAGAGAGAGAGAGAGGATCAGAAAGAATATTCAAGGAAATAAGGCTGACAACTTCTCAAATTTAATGAAAGACATAAGTATACACATAAAGACACTCAATGAACTTCCAACAGAATAAACCCAAATAAACCCATGCTGCAGCATATTATAATCAAATTTTTAAGTGCCAAAGTGAGAGAGACATTGAAAGTCACAAGGGAGAATGAATGTGTCCTATATAAAGGAGCCTCGATAAGATTAAGTATCGATTTCTCACTGGAAACCACTGAGGCAAGAAGGCAGTGGGAAGACATATTTTAAATGCTGACAGCAAAAATTTGCCAACTACGAATTCTATATCTGGCAAAACTGTCTTTCAAAAATGAAGGTGGCAATAAGACATTCCCAGATAAACAAAAGCTGAGGAACATCATCACCACTAGACTGGCTCTATGAGAAATGCTAAAGGGTGTTCTGCAGGTTGGAAGGAAAGGACACTAGACATTTGACTGAAGCCACATGAAGAAATAAAGATCTCTGTAAAGATAATGACATAGGTCAATAAAAATACAAGTACTATTTGATTTCTAATTCCACCTTTTACATCCTACAGGCTTTAAAAGGCATATGCATAAGAAAAAAATAAATAATTAACTGAAAAGTAAAATAAGAACAACAACAAAAAGAAAAAGGCAAATGCATAAAATGTACTGATAAATCAGTGGTTTTAGACTTCAAAATGTATATACATTGGGATGGAACGATTTATGTTGTATAGATGTTACCACGATTTTAAAAAAGAAACCAAAACTAAAAAGATAATGACAGTTAAATGCAATGCACGGTACAGGATGCTATCTAACAATGAAGGAGAAAATGCTCAAAAGGACATCACTGAGACCTAAGAAAAAACTGGAATAAACAATGTAATATTTATTCAATATTAAATATATTGCACTTGATAACCGCACTTAAGGTGATTACATAAGTGAATATCCTTGTTCATAGGAAATATACATGGAAGTATTATGCATTCAAGGAGTATGATATGTACAACCTCCTCTCAAATGTTCAGAAAACAGACGGGTGGATAGACAGATAGACAGAGAGAATGAAATGACAAAAGTGGCAAAATGTTAAAATTGGTGGACCTGGGTATTGAGGAGTTATGTTGGAGCTCTTTGTATGAGGTTTGTATTATTTTTGCAACTGTACTGTAAGTTTGAAATTATTTCAAAATAAAAAGTTAAAACAAAGAAAAAGGAGGGAGAGAGGGTGAGAGAGAGAACTAATGAGAGAGGAGTGGATGTGGCTCAAGCAGTTGGGTGTCTGCCTCCCACATGGGAGGTCCTGGGTTTGGTTCCCAGTGCCTCCTAAGGAAGACAAGCAGATGGCAATGAGCAGATACTATGAGCTGATGCAACAAGCAGACACAGTGAGCAGACAATGAGTGGAAATGAGCAGACAGATAAGGGTGCTATCTCGGGGGTGGGGGAGAAAGAGAGAGACATCCCCAGTCCATCTCATTAAAATATGTATTTGAATTTTCAGGTTAAAAAAATAGAATTCAATATATGATAACATCTAAAAGAATAAAATATCTAGGAATGAATTTAACCAAGGAGGTGAATGACTTTTACCCTGAAAATTACAAAACATTATTGAAAGAAAGTAAAGACCTAAATAGAACAATATCCTGTGTTCATGGATTAGAATACTCAATATTGTTAATATGTTGATACTACCCAAAGTAATCAACAGAGTCAACTTGATCACTATCAAAATTCCAGTAGTCTTTTTTGCTGAATTGAAAAAACTGACCCTCAAATTCATATGGAATTTCAAGGGGCCCAAAATAGCCAAAACAATCTTGAAAATGAAGAACTAAGTTGTAGGACCCACACTGCCCAGTTCCAAAATGTACTACAAAGCTACAGTAATTAAAAGAGTGTGGTGGAGGAATTGTGGGAACTTCCCATCCCTATGAAAGACATAAAAATCAATATACAAGAAGGATAATGCACACCAAACAGAATATTTCTGAAGAGGCCTACCCCAAGACACATACTATTCAAAATTACAATATCAGAGATAGAGGATTCTGAAAGCAGCAGGAGAAAAGCAAAGCACCACATACAAGGGAACCTCAATAAGACTAAATGCCAACCTCTCATCAGAATCCATGGAGGAGAGAAGACAGTGGTATGTATCATTGCACTTAAGGTACTGAAAGAGAAAAACTGCCAGCCAAGAATTCTGTATCTGGCAAACCTGTCCTTCAAAAATGAGAGTGAGTTCAAAGTCTTCACACACAAACAAAACCTTATAGAATATGATACCAAAAGACCAGATTTATATGAGATACTAAAGCAAGTGCTGAAGCCTAAAGGAAAAAAACAAGGGCGAGAGACTTGGAGAAGAGTATAGAAATGAATATTATTAAGAAGGGTAAATTAAAGGGTAAAAAGACAGACAATAGTATGTTATTACAACAGAAAGCCAAAGGACAAAATGGATGAAGTAAGTAATGTCTTTAAAGTAATAACACGGAATGTAATGGCTTGAACTCCCCAATCAAAAGACATAGACTGACAGAATGGATTTTAAAAATATGAGCCATCTATAAATTGTCTACAAGAGACTCACCTCAGATGAAAGGACACAAACAGGTCAAAAGTAAAAGGTTGGTGGGGGTCGGATGTGGCTCAACTGGTTGAGCGACCGTCTCCCATATGGAGGGACCCAGGTTCGATCCCCGGGACCTCCCGGTAAAAAAAAAAAAAAAAAAAAAAAAAAATGTAAAAGGTTGGAAAATTATATTCCATGCAAATAGAAACCAAAAAAGAGCTGGAGTAGCAATACTAATATCAGACAAAATATATTTTAAATGCAAAACTGTTATAAGGGATGAGGAAGCTCATTATATGCTAATAAAAGGTACAATTCACCAAGAAGAAATAACTGTGCTAAATATTTATGCACCTAACCTGAGTGCCTCAAGATACATGAGGCACACACTGGCAAAGCTGAAGGGAGAAATAGCTATCTCTACAGTAATAGCTGGAGACTTCAATACACCACTCTCAGTATTGGATAGAACATCTGGACAGTAGATAAATAAATAAACAGAGAGCTTGAAAAATATGATAAATGAACTAGACCTAACAGACATCTATAGAGCATTGCACCCCAAAACAGCAGAATATACATTCTTTTCAAGCACTCATGGATCCTTCTTCAAGATAGACCATATGTTGTGTCAAAAGACAAGACTCAATAAATTTAAAAAGATTGAAATTATACAAAACACTTTCTCCAATCATAATGGTATGAAGCCGGTAATCAATAAATGGATGGAAAAAGGGAAAATTCACAAATATATGGAGATTAAACAGCAAACTCTTAAATAATCAGTGGGTCAAAGAAAAATTGCAAAAGAATTCAGCAAATATCTTGAGACTAATGAAAATGAGAACAAAAAATATCAAAACTTATGGGACACCACAAAGGCAGAGCTGAGAAGGAAATTTATGGCCCTCAATGCTGACATTAAAAGAAGAAACTAAAATTGAAGATGTAACTGCACACCTGGCGGAAATAGAAAAAGAACAGCAAACTAATTCCAAATCAAGTCAAAGGAAGGAAATAGTAAATATCAGAGCAGAAATAAATGACACTGAGAGCCAAAAAACAATAGAGAATCAGCAAAACCAAAAGTTGGTTCTTTTGAGAAGATCAACAAAATCAACAAACACTTAGCTAGACTGACAAAGAAAAAAAGAGAGAAGACGCAAATAAATAAAACAGAAATAAGAGGTGGGACAGTATGATTGACCCGGCAGAAATGAGAGAGATCATAAGAGGATACTCTGCCAAAAACTAAACAATGTAGACAAGATGGACAAATTCTAAGAAACACACAAACCACCTACACTGTACCTAGAAGAAATAGAAAATCTCAACAAACCAATCACAAGTGAAGAGATTGAAACAGTCATCAAACACCTCCCAAAGATGTAAAGCCTGGGAACAGATGGTTTCATAGGTGAATTCTACCAATCATTCAAAGGTGACCTCATACCAATCTTGTTTAAGCTCTTCCAAAAACTTAAACAGAAAGGAATGCTAACAAAATCATTCTATGAAGCTAATATGACCCTAATATCAAAACCAGATATGATTATGAAAAAAGAAAATTACAGACAAATATCTCTATGAATGTAGATGCAAATATCCTCAACAGAATACTTGCAAACTGAATCCAAAAGCGCAAAAAGGAAATATACACCACAATCAAGTGGATTTTATCCCAGGTATGCAAGGGTGGTTCAAAACAAGAAAATCAATTACTATAATAAACCACATTGATAAACCAAAGAAGAAAAATCATATGATCCTCTTGATTGGTGCAGAAAATGCATTTGACAAAATACAGCACCCTTTCTTGATAAAAACGCTCCAAAAGAAAGAAATAGAAGGAAGCTTTCTCAATATGGTAAAGTGCATATATGAAAAACCTACAGCTAGCATTGTACTCAATGGTGAAAGACTGAAAGCTTTCCCACTGAGATCAGGAGCAAGACAAGGATGCCCACTGTCAACACTGTTATTCAATATTGTGCTAGAAGTTCTAGCTAGAGCAATTAGGCTAGATTAAGAAATAAATGGCATCCATACAGGAAAGGAAGAAGTAAAACTTTCACTATTTGCTGATGATATGATCCTATATCTAGAATATCCTGAAAAATCCACAACATAGCTACTAGAATTAATAGACGAGTTCAGCAAAATAGTAGGATACAAGATTAATACACAAAAATCAATAGCATTTCTATACACTACTGATGTGCAATCTGAGGAGGAAATCAGAAAAATAATACCATTTATAATAGTGACTAAAACAATCAAATATTTAGGAATAAACTTAATCAAGGATATAAAGGACTTATATTCAGAAAACGACAAAACATTGCTAAAAGAAACTGAAGAAGACTTGAATAAATGGAAGGACATTCCATGTTCATGGATTGGAAAAATAAATATCAAGATGTCAATTCTACCCAAACTGATTTACAGGTTCAATGCAATCTCAATAAAAAGCCAATAATCAAATTTATTTGGAAGAGTAAGGGGCCCCAAATAGCCAAAAAGATATTTAAAAGAAGAATAAAGTTGGAGGACTCTCACTTCCCGACTTTAAAGTATATGACTTAGCTACAGTGGTAAAAACAAACAAACAAATAAACAAACAAAAAAAAACAGCATGGTACTGGAATAAGGACAGACAAATTGATCAATGGAATCAAATCAAGAACTCAGAAATTGACCTTCACATCTATAGTCAAGTGATTTTTGACAAGGCTATTAAGCCCACCCAGCTGGGCTGTAACAGTCTATTCAACAAATGGCGCTGGGAGAACTGGATAGCCCTGTCCAAAAGAAAGAAAGAAGACCCCTATCTCACACTTATTCAAAAATTAATTCAAAATGGATCAAGGACCTAAATATAAAAACAACCATAAAACTCCTAGGAGAAAATGTAGGAAATCATTAAGATCTTATGGTAGGCAGTAGTTTCTTAAAACTTAAACCCAAAGCACAAGCAACAAAAGGAAAAATAGATAAATGGGATCTCCTCAAAATTAAACATTTTTGCACCTGAAAGGATGTTGTCAAAAAAAAAAAAAAAAAAAGAGTGAAAAGGCAGCTGACTCAATGGGAGAAAATATTTGGCAATCACATATCCAATGAGGGTTTAATGTCCATGATATATAAAGAAATGATACAACTCAACAATAAAAAGAAAAACAAACGGATTTAAAAATGGGCCAACAACTTGAAAAGACAATTGTCCAAAGAAGAAATACAAATGGTGAAGAAACACATGAAAAACTGTTCAATATCACTATTGATTAGGGAAAATAAAAACTATGAGATATCATTTCACACCTGTTAGACTGTCCATTGTTAAAAAGTTGGAAAACTATAAATGTTGGAGAGGGTGTGGTGAGATAAGACCACTTATTCCCTGTTGGTGAGAATGTAGAATGGTACAGCCACTGTGGAGGACTGTTTGGTAGTTCCTAAGGAAGTTGAATATAGACTTGCCATGGAACCTGGAAATACCGTTGCTAGGTATTTACCCAGTAGAACTAAGAGAAGTAACAGAAACAGACATTTGCATGCCAGTGTTCACAGTGGCATTATTCACGATAGCCAAAAGTTGGAAACAACCCAGGTGTCCATCAACTGATGAATGGATAAACAAACTGTGGTGTAAACATGCAATGGAATATTATGCAGTGGTAAGAAGAAATGAAGTCGTGAAGCATATGACAACATGGATGAACCTGGAGGACATTACATTGACTGAAGCAAACTAGACATAAAAGAACAAATACAGTATGAATGCACTATTATGAAGTAAATATATTATGTAAACTCATGGAGTTAATAATTAGAATATAGGTTACCAGAAAATAGAATGGAAAGCTGAGGGCTAATCTGTGCAGAATTGGTTAAAAGGTTTTATAAATCTTTGGAAACAAATAGAAATGATGAGAGCACATCATGCTGTTTGTTACTAGCAGAGTTATTATATGAGTATGACAGTGATTGAAAGGGAAAGCCTAAGGAAATTTATATTACTAGAAGGAAAGCTAAAAAATGTAACATGGGACTGTATAACAGAGTAAAACCTCATGTAAAATATGAATATGGGTGATATAGCATATATAAGGCTGTTTTTACAACATATAAATACAAATATACCAGAGAGAAGGAAATAGAATAGCAGCTATGTACAGCAGGGGAAGCATAGAGAGATTGAGAGGTGATAAGTTTTGCTTGTTTGGTTGGTTGGTTTTTAGTTTTTAGTATTATTATTATATTATTACTGAAATAATAGAAAAGCTCTAAAAATGATTGGAGCGATAAATGCACAACTATGTGATTACACCGAATACCTCTGATTGTACTCTTTGAATGGATTTATACTTTATTAATATCTATCAATAAAATTGATTTGTTAAAAAAAATTGGTACTGGCATAAACAGACATCTACACCAATAGAATAGAATTAAGGGTCCAGAAATAAACTCACACATCTGTGGTCAAGTGATTTTTGACGACAAGGTGCTAAGTCCACTTAATGAGGGAAAGGATAGTATCTTCAACAACTTGTGTTTGGAAAACTGGATTTCTGCATGCAAAAGAATGAAGTTGGACCACTACCTCACCCATATATAAAAAATTAACTCAAAATGAATACACAGTCTAAACATAGCTAAAACCATAAAAGTTTTAGAAGAAAACATAGGGAGAAATCTTTGTGTACCTAGATTGGCAATGGATTCTTAAATATGACAGCAAAAGCATGAGCACTAAAGAAAAAGATAAATTAGATTTTATTAAAATTAAAAACATTTGTGCATTGTCTCACACAGCTGGGAGCAGCTGCTAAAACAAATACCATGTTTGCTTAAACAATGGAAATTTATTAGCTCATGGTTCTGAGGCTAAGATAAGTCCAAAATTGAGGTCTCAGCAAGGTGATGCTTTCTCTCCAAATACTGTGGCATTCTGGGGCTGATTGCTGGCAATCCTTGGTCCTTGGCTTTTCTGTCGTGTGGCAATGAACATAGCAGTGTCTTGTCCTTTGTCTTCTGGTTTCTGTTGGCTGCTCCCCATGGCTTCTCCTTCTGTGTTCGATTTCCTTTGCTTATAAGGATTTCAGCCATATTGGATTAAGGCCACTCTAATTCAGTTTGGGCACACCTTAACTAGCAACATCTTCAAAGGGACTATTACAAATAGATTCACACCCACCGGATCTGAACATGCCTTTTGTGGGGCACACGATTCAATCCTCAACATGCATCAAAGGACATTATCAGGGAAGCGGCTGTGGCTCAATCAGTAGGGCTCCCGTTTACCATATGGGAGGCCCCGGGTTTGGTTCCCGGGGCCTCCTGGTGAAGGCAGGCCCGCCCGCATGGCGTGGTTAGCTGACCCAGCGAGCACAAGCAGCAAGGGGGGGATAAATGAATAAATAAATAAAATCTTTAAAAAAAAAAAAAAAAAAAAAAGGACATTATCAAGAAAGAGGACAACCTACACAATGGGTGAAAATATTTGGAAGTCACATATCTGATAAGGGTTTGATATCCAGAATATATTAAGAACACCTACAGATCAACAACAAAAAGACAAACAACCCATTTAAAAAATGGGTGAAGTACTTGAACAGACATTTCTCCAAAGAAGGTATACAAATGGCCAATCAACACAGGAAAAGATGCTCAATATCATTAGCCATTAGGAAATGAAACCCCAAACCACAATGAGATATCAGTTCACACCAACCAGAAAAACTATTAATAAAAACAAAGCAAAAACAGAAAAGAACTACTGGCGAAGATGCACGGAACTGTAAAACTTGTACATTGCTGGTGGAATGTAAAATGGTACAGCTGCAATGTAAAACAGTTTGACAGTTCCTCAAAAAGTTAAACACACAATTACCATATGACCTAGCAACTCCACCCCTAGGTCTACACTCCAAATAATTGAAAACAGGGACTCAGACGTATCCTTGTATGCCAATGCTCATAGCAACATTATTCACAAAAGCCAAAAGATGGAAACAACCCAAGTATCCATTAGCAGATGAATGGATAAACAAAGTGTGGAATATACAATACAATGGAAATTATTTGGCCATAAAAAGGAATGAAGTACTGCTACATGCTACAACGTGGATGAACCTAGAAAACATTATGTTAAATAAAATAAGACAGACACAAAAGGGAAATATTGTACAAGTCCACTCATATGAAATTTGTAGAATAAGCAAATTCATGGAGACAGAAGGTAGATTAGAGCCTACCAGGGACTGTGAGTATGGGAAAGGGGATGGATACAGAGATAATAAATGGGTAGAGTTTCTGTTTGGGGTGATGAAAAAAATTTGATAATGGATGATAAAGATGCTAGCACAACATTGTCGATGCAATTGATGCTACCAAATTGTACGATCAAAAACGGTTAGAATCAGGGCTCACCATTGGCCCCCACCATTGGTGGGGTAACCAATAACAGCTGGGGCCCCTCCCCTTAGCATTAGCAAGGGGAGGAATAATTAATCGTTTAAAAGGTGACCACATAAGCCAAAACTCGCTCTCTCTGACTAGAGGAGCTTACACCAAATCTTAGTGTGTATTTCCATCCTTCTCTCCCATTTCTCAGTAAGCTCTGTTCTTTTCCCCCATTTCCCAATGAATTCTTTTGGCTGGCATAACTGAAAAAAATGGTTAGAATGACAAACTTTGTTTTTTATATATATACATACATATATATGTTACCACAATTTTTTTTTTAAATTTCAATAGTAAGAAAAAATTCTAATTAGAATACGGACAAAAGATATGAACAAACATTTCACTGAAGAAGATATACAGATGGCAAATAAGCACATGAAAAGATCTTCAACATCTAGCCATTTGGGGAAATGCAAATTAATACCACAATGAGATATCATTACAGACTTATCAGAATAACTAAAAAAAAAAAAAAAAAAAAAAAAATAGTGAGAACACCTAATGAAAGTGATGATGCAGAGTAACAGGATCACTCATACATTGCTAGTGGAAATGGAAACAGCTACTCTGGAAAACAGTCTTGTAGCTTCTTATAAAACTAAGCATGTAATTACTATGCAACCCAGAAATTGCATTTTTGAGCATTTATCTCAGAGAAATGAAAGCTGTGTTCACACAAAAACCTGTACGTGAATGTTCATGGTTCACAGCAGCTTTAATCATAATAGCCCGAAACTGAAAACAATCCTAATGTCCTTCAAGGGGTGAATGGTTAAAAAAAGTATGCAACATTAGTACCATAGAATACTACTCAGCAACAGAGAGGAACAAACTATTGATATACACAGCTTGGATGACTCTCTGGAGAATTATGCTGTGTGAAAAATGCCAATACCCAAAGGTTATATACTTTATGGTTCCACTTATTTAACATTCTTGAAATGACAAAATTATAGAGATGGAGAAGAGATTAGTGGCTGCCAGAGGTTAGGGACGGTGGGGAGGGAATAGAGCATAGAGGTGGATATGGTTTTTACAGGGCAACACAAGGAATGCTTGGGAGGATGCATCTGTTCTGCATCTTGACTGTGGTGGTAGACACACAAACCCACATAGGTGACAAAATTGCAAGGAACTAAATACATACACATACACACAAGTAAAACAGGGGACAGCTAAATAAGAATTGGCGGATTGCATCAATGTTCATATCCTGGTTGTGATAGTGTATTTTAGCTTTGTAAGATATTACCATTGGAGAGAAGTGAGTAAAGGGCACATGGCATCTCTCTGCCTTATTTCTTTTACAAATGCATGCAAATCTATAATCATCTCAAAATGAAAAGTTTTATTTTAGAAAAATGTCCTGTTTGGGGCTACCCAAGTTTCAACATAGGGGAAATTGATGATGATGATGACAATGACAGTGATCAATGGTGATGCCAATGGTCATTTACAAAGCTATCACTGTGGGCTGCATGAGAGCTGAGACTCGGTCTTAGTCACTACTCTATCCTCAAAGACTAGAACAGTGCCTGACTCATAATTGGTATTGAACAAATACTTATTGAATAAATAAGTGAAAAATTCCGAAAGATGCCTATTATTATTCTCATGTTTCCAGATGAGAAAACTGGGGCTTAAAGAGGTTAAGTAATACCCAATGATCACACAACTTACAAGTAGAGAAACCAGAACTGGCTAAACACAAAATCTGTGCTATTAATTACTACATCGCAGAGGCTCCCGAAATGCCAGCATAGCTTCCAAGAAAACCAACATGAACATTCTTTAATTTAGCAATAATCCCTTTAACTGCCTACCGTCTTTCAACTAAATTTCATGACAGTTCCTACTTTAGCTCTTATTTATAGCAATGCATCATCAGCCCTCCTCCCATGCCCTATTGTTCTCTGAGCATCACTGTGAAAGATTATTATTAGTGCCACTGTATATCAAGGGAAAAGGAGAAGCAGAATAGTTTCATGTGTGGTCAGAAAATCTACCAGATTTTAAAGCATTTTTAAAAGCATGTTAGGCACTATGGAAATTTCCATCAATTTCTGAGAATACGCTTAGGAATCTTACTCTATGGGTTTCTATGCTTTCAATTTAAGCTGGCCACACAAAAATCTGCAAACAGGTCCACGATTAGGCATGACAGCTAGTTTGAAAATAATAGATCCTACTGTTTTGGGGGAAGGACTACTTAGAAAATAAATATTCTTGATGTACAGAATAAACACTGGATGGAAATTCTCCAAAATGTTAAAGGTCTTTATCATTAGGTAGTAAGATTATGAATTATTTTCATTTTCCTCTTTATATTTTTCTGCATTTACCAAATTTTCCACTATGAGTATATATTACTTTTGTAAAATAACATATTAAAAATAAGAAATGTATGATCTAGGTTAAAGCTTTACAAACAAAAATTTTAATTGAAAAAAATTAAAGATATTCTGTAATAAACATATCTTAGCCCAGGTTCTCTAGAAACCAGAACAGAGGACAGGCCTTTCATGTTATCACTTTATTGGGGAGAGCAGTCCCTAGCAGTGAGGGAAAAGAGGAAGGAGGATGGAAAAATACCAAAGTGTGAGTTACTGAGTTGATTTTTCTGTCTTACGGGATGTCTTCAGAGAGGCTGAATAGCTATGCAGTCCATAGGGGGAAGGAAGGGAGAAGAATTTATCCACCATCTCCCATCTCCCATTGGTCAAAGTTTGCCTCCAAGGATGTCAACTCTTCATCTCCTCATCATGTTCGGGTATCTCCAGGTGGCCACTAGGAACGCCAGATCCCAAGGCTGCAGTGGTAGCTGAGAACCGGGGCAACCTCCCCTGCCCAGCCTCAAGGGCCTGGCTAGGTGAGACAGGGAGGGTGTATAGGCTCCAAGAGGCTCATGAAGTCTCTTGCCTTTGCTGTACCAGGGAAGTGGCCACAGGAGGTGAGAGGCAGGCAGCAGGAATGCCCAGAACAGCCACTAGCATGGACTGGCTGGCTGAGCAGGTGGACTGCCAAGTGGCATTGCCACCACGGTGAGGCAATGATGGTGCTGGACCAGCTTCCTTGCGACAAAGACAGAATCTTCCTCTTTGGGGATGCTGGTTGTTCAGCAGACAGAGCAGTGACTTGTGCAGTGCTCGCACAAGAGGCACTCGGTATGTGCTGGCAACAATGGTGCTTTTTTAGCATTTCAGAGAGTGAATAACCGAGAGCCAGCAGTTCAGTGCAGTACGTTATCTTTGACAGCAATAATCTGATCATATCTTGCATCTTGTTTTCGATGAGAAGATAAAGTCCATCCTATGGTTTGTTGCAGAGAAAATAAGATAGCAAAATGTGCACGTAGCCTTCACTGAGACACAGAAATTACACTTGTCCAGCAAGATGTCTGTGGGCTGTTCAGACGTATTGGTGCCACCCTCCATCCACACAGGGCTCTGTAGGGCACTGCTCCCGGGGCCACCAGTCACAAGGACTGAATGGAGCTGTGCAACATGGTGGCCTTGTCCATGCCTCTTACCATCCCTCGTACCAACAGAGGAAAGACCAGGACTCTAAATGCAGGAAATACAATTTTCTCACAAACTGAGTGTATTAGTCAGCCAAAGGGCTGCTGATGGAAAGCACCAGGACTCTGTTGGGTTTTATAAAAGTTACTTATTTGGGGTAGAACCTTACAGTCACAAGGCCCCAAAGAGTCCAACTCAAGGTACCATAAGAGGTACTTCCTCACCCAAAGTCTGTTGCCACGTGTTGACGCAAGATGGCAAGCGATGTCTGCGTGGGTTCAGTCTTCCTCCTCCTCCCAAGGCTCTGTGGTCCCAGCTTCTTCAATCTCAGCCGCAGGCTGGGACAAGTCTTGTCTTTCTTCCGGGGCTCGTTTCTCTCCAGGCTCAGCTGCTCTGCTTGCTCCACAAGGCCAGCTGTAAACTATCAGGCGAATGGCTTGTCTCTCTTCCCCGGGGCTTCTGCCATGTCTAATGGAGCCTTTTCTCTTTCTTCACGTATCTGCTTCTCTGTGTATTTGCTTCCTGGGGCTCCAGCATTAAAACTCCACCTTTCTCCTCTGCCATATCATTTTCTCTGTGAATCCCCACCCACCATGGGGGTGGGAACTCAACGTCCTACTGACGTGGCCCAATCAAAGCCCTAGTCATAATTTAATCAAGTAAAAGTGAAACCTCTGAATTCAATACCATCTAAGGATATCCCTAGCACGGAGGAACACACCAGTTTACAAACATAATCAATATTTCTTTTTGGAATTCATCAATAATATCAAACTGCTACACTGAGGTTATGGTGAAACAAATGAGAACAACAGAAAAGAGGATAAGTTACATCTGCCAGGACCACTGTGCAGCTTCTATTAGGACCGCCCTGGTGCTCTCGGGCTTGAGCAGGTGAGTCAATTTCAACTTCTGTGCTCGAGGACCCAGAAACAGCTCAGTGAAAGACAAAAAGGATTGTTGCAAAAGAAAACAAGGTCTGTCTGTGGCGTCTGATAAAACTTTTCATTCTCACATTTTTGACACAGAAATCATTCATATCTCTAAAGCACATTATCATATGTTACAGTAAATCTCAAACTTACATGGATCTGGCAAAGGTAATAAAAGGCACAGTTGTAGTCATTTGCAATTTTAAATTCCTAAAACTTAGTTATGATGGGACCTGGAAGCTTCCAGGGATTATACAGGGCAGTGGGCCTGTGGTTTTAGCTCTTATTCAGACAAGGCAATTTTTAAATGACTGCGTGGTTTGGTACTGAGCCAATGACAAACGGGCATGGAGTGGGCTGAGTGAGGAATTCTCAAGTATAGGTGTAAAAGTGAAAATAAAAGAAGAGGGGGGAAAGACAAGACAAGAAATAAGAATGCAAAGGGCAGGAAAAATGTCTGAAAAATGAGATAAATCATTTCCAAAGAGTGGGTCTGTAGTTTACCTATAGATGCAATAAATACTTATTAAGTCACTTCTATATGTCAAGGATGGTTTGAGGAGCTGAAGACAGAGCAGTGAATAAAACATGTCTTTTTGGCACACACATACTAGTGGTTTTGCTTGCAGGCACATTAGGAAGTTGTGTCAAGATTGGCGCTACTGCCTCCTATTTAGCTAAGACTTTGAAACTCTTTGGGTTACTTAGCATCATCTTCTAGGTCAGGGACCTAAATCAAATCTGTCTCCTAAGATCTCAAAACTGAGAGACCTCACAGTTTCTGCTATGAGAATTAGCCCTGGCCATATAGGACTGGGGATATGAAGAGAACAAACCAAGCAATCATTCTCAACAACAGATCAGCATCATCCCAGGAAACTTCTGGGTAAGAGAAAAGCATCATGGTTATAATTACAGTGGTGATATCTGTTTCCTCCTTAAGCAGCCATGGGACTGAGACAAGTCTTTATCTTATACAGGGCAGAATCTCTCCAGGAATCCATGTGGGCTGCTTCCAGATGACATCTGGGTATCACTAGGTATTATGGATTGACCTGTGCCCCCCCAAAAAAGATATATTCAAGTCCTAACCTCTAGTCCCATGAATGTGACTTTATTTGGAAACAGGATCTTTGAAGATGTTTTTAGTTAAGATGAGGTCAAACTAGATTAGGTTGGGTCCTAAACCAATGACTGGCATCCTTATAAGAAGAGGCAATTTGGACAGAGTCAATAGGAGAGTCATACAGAGAGAGAGAGAGAGAGAGAGAGAGAAAGAAAGAAAGACAGCCTGTGATAGAGGCAAGATGGAATTATGCCACAGGCCAAGGAAAACCATGGGTTGCCGGCAAGCCACCGCCAGAACCCTCCAGAATTCAGAGGAAGCATGGCCCTGTTGACAATTTGATTTAGACTTTAAGCCTCCATTTATTGTGGACAATAAATTTCTGTTGTTTTAAGCCTCCCAATTTGTTGTACTTTGTTACAGCAACCCTAGAAAACTAAGATACTTAGATGTGCCTTGGACAGAGCCGTAAGATATGCTCAGGACCTTTTGTAACAACTATCTAGAAATTACTTCAAGGTATCAATGTGGGTAGCAAAGAGCTGAAGAGCTTTTAGCCCCCAAACATTTCCAAAAGAATGGTGCTGAGATTAGGTAGCTAGACACATACTAAAATATGTACAATGCAACCAAAAATTGATCCACGCAAAATCTTCAATCTCACCATGGCAATAAGATGCCAAAAGAATCTAAGGCAAGAGGAATGGAATAAGCATGAGATGGTAATTTGGAAGAACTGGGCTCTAACCTGGCTATGTCACTAACTAGTTGTGTGATCTTGGGTAAGTCACTCCATCTCTAACCAGAATCTGACCACTTTCTCACCAGTTCCACAGCTGCTCTCTCCAAGCCACTGGAATAACTGCATCTTCTGCTTCTATCTTTGTACCCCTACAGTCTACAATCAACACAGCTTTCAGAATGATCTTGTGAAAGTTAAGGTCAGATTATGTCACTCTTTTGCCAAAATCCCTCAGTGCTTTCCTATAGCATTCAGAGAAAAGCCAAATCCTTAGAATGATCTGGAAAGCATTACAAGTCCTCTGAACCCATCACCTCCTACACTGGCCCTTGCTTACTCTGCTCCCCACACACACCTTGACATTGTTTTAACCTGCCAGGCATGCTTCTGCCTCAGGTTATTTGAATTAGCTCAACACTCTTTCCCCAACTAGCTCACGGCTAACTCTCTCTTCTACTCCTAGTCTTTGCTTAAATGTTACCTTCTCAGTGGGGCCTTTTTCTGACCTTCTCTTTAAAATTGCAACCCCAACTCCAGGACCCCTGCTCACCCTGCTCTATATCTTTTTCTATAGCACTTTTCCCCTTCTAAAAATCTTTATAATTTACTTATTTATATTTATGGTTTATTATCTGTCCTCCAGTAGGACCTATGAAGGCAGGGATCTCAGTATACTTTGTTCACTGTTGTACCTAAAGTGGCCTAAAAGAGCACCTGGCACATAGTGTTCAATAAATTTGTTAAATGAATGAATGATTCAGGGTACAATAATAAAAATCTCTATCCATAGGCAAATAGGACTCTAAGTTGAGTTAACTAGATATATCGATTCCCATTCATCTTCCCAAGGAATGGTGAGATGTATTTGGGCAAGAAAAAGTGCCCTAACAACTTTCAGGGAAAGTTGCCCCTTGATAAATAAGGAGCATTTGATTCTGGAGCATTTCTTGCCAGCTTGCTCCACCACAGTCCTATGTACCTGCATGAGATTTGTGCAGGATTCAGATATCAAAGATTGACCAAATTGCTGTCTATCACAAGGAATCTGAACAATGAGGGATCACTCTCCCCCCAACAGGCAGAGGCATTTGCTTGTATCATACCCCTTGGATTGAATGGAATCCAGGGGACGGTTTGGCAGAAGGCAGGATGGACTACTAATTGGAAAAAAGGCTTTCTTAGTTTGGATGAACTGAGGATAAATCCTTAAATATTAAATTCTGTTGAGGTCCAGGACCTCTGGCCTATCTTTTTTCACAAATAGGAAAAGATAAGTCAAATCGTGACCCCCTTTTAATCACATAGGTTAAATCTCCCTTTGCAGTACATTCTACAGAGTTACAGAAGTCTCAGGCCAGTGTCAATCTGAGACTTCCCAGGCAGTGTCAGAATGGCAGAAAAAATCTCCTTCAATGAGGCACTCCCCCCTGCCCCCCCCCTAGGGACAAGGGATGCAAAAAAGAGGAGAAATTAATGGGGATCATTATACTGTTTATAGCAACCAATCCACACTTAGCTGCCCCCCCTTTTAAATTTTTTTACTTTGTTCTTTCCTTGGATTTTTTTAAAGATTTGTTTTATTTATTTAATCCTCCACCCCACCCCCATTGTTTGTGCTCGCTGTCTGCTCTCTGTGTCCATTTGCTGTGTGCTCTCTGTGTCTGCTCATCTTCTCTTTTTTAGGAGGCACCGGGAACTGAACTGGGACCTCCCATGTGGGAGAGAGGCGCTCAATCACTTGAGCCACCTCCACTCCCTGCTTTTTGTTGTCTCTCATTGAGTGTCCTCCTTTTTTGTGTCTCCTTGTTTGTGTCATCTTGTTGTGTCAGCTCGCCATGCCAGCTTGCTCTCTTGCTCATCTTCTCCAGGAGGCACCAGGAACCAAACCCAGGACCTCCCATATGGTAAGCGAGAGCTCAATCGCTTGAGCCACATCCGCTTCCCATAGCTGCCCATTTTTAATATTAAAAATGTTAACAAAAAATTAAGATATATACAAATTTACTCATGTGCCCATTACCCAATTTCAATGATTATTAATTCAAAGCCTATCTTATTTCACTTACCAATGACCCCTGATTATTTTGAAGCAAATCATTTTATTTTATCCACATATGTCATTTTATCTGCAATGCCACTGCCATACTTAAAATAATTGATAATTCCTTTTAGTATTATCAAATTACTCATTCAATATTTAGATTTTTCCAATTGTTTCATAAATGCATTTTTAGAAGCATTTTGGTGTCTCCCAACTGTCTTTTAATCTATAGATTCCCTCTTCCCCACCACTTTATTTCTTTGAAATTTATTTGTTGAAGGATCATTTGTCTCCTATAGTTACCCACAGCCTGCCTTTTGCAGAATGTAGTACTCTTTAATACTTCCCTGGATTCTCTGTAAATTGGTAGTTAGATCTAGAAATGTGATCAGAATGAGGTTCAAGTTTTTAGTAAAATTACTTCAGAAGATTGCGTACTGCCATCAAGAGGAATATAATATCAGGTTGTCTCTCTTTTTATGATGGCAGCAGCAGCTAATGATGATGATTGCCAAGATTCATTATTAGCTGGAATGCTTCTATAAAAAAATTCTTATTTGGTTACCCTAAAGTACAATTCCTTTAGGATAGGTATTATCAGTTTTCAAAATAAGATGTTTCTCTAACATATTCCAAAATGATCAAGTTTCTGGTTTGTTTGTTTGTTTTCTCATTTTCTTTTATTTGAATGTCATTATGAACTCATGCATCCATTGAGAGCCCGCCTCTTCAGACTGGCTCCTCAATCATTTTGACAGATTTCAGCAATCACTTGATAATTTCCTTGGTTTTGGGTACAAGATGTTCCAAGCTCATTTTTACACTTCTTTAGTGGTGGAACCAGCATTTTCCACAAAAATTAATTATCTTTTTTTTTTAATATATTTTTTATTTTTAAAAGATACTTAGATTACATAAAATGCTACATAAAAAAATATAAGGTATTCCCATATGCCCTACTCTCCCCACCTCCCACTTTCCCCCATATTAACAACTTCTTTCATTACTGTGGTACATTCATTGCAATTGACGAACACATTTTGGAGCACTGCCACTATGGATGGATTATATTTTACATTGTACTTTTTAAATTTTATTTTATTTTATTTTTAAAGATGCTTAGATTACATAAATGTTACACAAAAATTATAGGGATTCCCATGTTCCCCACCTCCCACACCTCCCATAACATCCCACATAAACATCCTTCATTAGTGTGGCACATCACCTGCAATGGATATACACATCCTGGGGCTTTGCCACTAAGCATGGACCATAGTTCACATTGTAGACCCCACTCTCTCCCACACAGTTCTGCATGTTATATGCTGATGTAAAATGCCCTATTAATTATCTTTTAATTCCCTTTTTTAGCATTCAGGGAGAAGATATTTTCAAAATGACTTGCTTGATCAGTGAATAATGCCATATTCAATTCCAAGAAGTAATTCACAGCCCTCATACACCTCACCTCCAGGATGGGTTCATGATGGAGTTCCTGCAAAGGACCCATCTACTGGCTCTCAGGGAAGAAGTCTCCCACTGCTGCTGAGATCATACATCTGTTCCTTTAAAAAATAACATTTATCATTCTGTTCTTGTTAGGAAAAAACAAAGACATTTACTGTAGAAAAAAATTAAGAACAGTAAGTAAATTGAAGAAAATTAAAATGATGCACAATCCAAAACTACCCTTCAAAAATGAGGGTGAGTTCAAAGTCTTCACAAACAAAATAGAATATGTTACCAAAAGACCAGATTTACAAGAGATACTAAAGGGGGTGCTGCAGCCTGAAAAGAAAAAACAAGGGTGAGAGATTCAGAGAAGAGTTTAGAAATGAAGATTATTAGGAAGGGCAAACTAAAGGATAAGAAGTCAGACAATAGAACAATATGACAACAGAGAGCCGCAGGACAAAATGGATGAAGTAAGTAATGCCTTTACAGTAATAACATTGAACATTCTCAATGAGGGACATGACTCCCGGGTACAAGCTTCCCAGGCACTGAGGGATTACTACCAAGCACCGGCTGGTGTTACAACTGGAAAAAGACCTTGAATAAAAGGGGTAAAGGTAAAGACAAATGAGTTTATATGGCTAAGAGACTTCAAAGTGAGTCGGGAGGTCATCAGAGAGGTAACGCTTATGCACGTCTCAGCAGGATCTCATGGACGACCAAAGTGGACACTACCCCAAACAGTGGGGCTCCTGGGGATTCTGAAGACACCCACGTCCTGCAGTTGTGGTGGATAGCTCTGGAGTTTGGTGCCTTGTCAGTGAGCCCTACTTTGGAGATTGTGCTCCCAAGCATGACAGAGATGGACTCAGATATGACTTCTTACACATGCCTCTTCTGTCCCTTTTGTTTGAACCTATAGTTGGTGCTGGAGGTGGTAGGTGTATGTCCAGGAGACTTGAATCTCTAGGCTGTCCATATGCTAGCTGGGCCCTGAGCCTCAGCGGAGTTGCAGCACCTACTCTCCAGTTCACTGGACTCACTACTTAGGACAGCTGATGGGGAGGTGAGGATGGATAACCACCACACCAAGGAACTGAGAGAGTCTACAACTGCAAGCAAGAGAGTCCCATCCATCAGGGATATGGGATCGAAGTCCCCTCTCAATTAGAGGTGGAGTGGGCATCACCATCCCAGAATCCTCAGGATTGGCAAATAAAATATGGACTAGAGTAGACTTACTGGTGTTCTACTCTAGACTTATTGTGATTCTGGCAGTGGAAAAAATTATATCATTGATGTGGAGACAGTGGCCACTGGAGGTGCCAAAGTCAGGGAGAGGAAAAAAGAGGTATAATATGGGGGCATTTTCAGGACTTGGAGTCGACCTGGATAACATTGCAGGTCATTTATATCCTACCATAGCCTACAGAATTGAGTGGGAGAGAGTGTAAACTACAATGTAAACAATAGTCCATGCTTAGTGGCAATGCTCCAAAATGTCTTCATCAATTGCAATGAATGTACCACACTAATGAAAGAAGTTGTTAATGTGGGGAAAAGTGGGAGATCTGAGGAGTGTGGCATATGGGAATCCATATGTTATATTTTTTTATTTAACAATTTATGTAATCTAAGGATCTTTTAAAAATAAATAAAAATATATTTAAAAAAAAACATTGAATGCTAATGGATTGAACTCCCCAATCAATAGACATAGACTGATAGAATGGATAAAAAAATATAAGCCGTCTATATGCAGTCTACAAGAGACCCACCTCAGATGTAAGGACACAACCAGGTTAAAAGTGAAAGGTTGGAAAAAGGTATTCCATGCAAATAGTAACCAAAAAAGAGCTGGAGTAGTGATACCAATATCGGACAAAATAAATTTTAAATGTGAAACTGTTATAAGGGATAAAGAAGGTCATTATATATTAATATAAGGTACAATTCGTCAAGAAGAAATAACTATACTAAATATTTATGCAACTAACCTGAGTGCTCCAAGATACATGAGGCACACACTGGCACAACTGAAGGGAGAAATAGATGTCTCTACAATAATAGTTGGAGACTTCAAAACACCACTCTCAGTATTGGATAGAACATGTGGACAGAGGATAAACAGAGAGCTTGAATAATACGATAAATGAACTAGACCTGACAAACATCTATAGAGCACTGCACCCCAAAACAGCAGTTTTGGGTGCATCTGATGAATAGATAAACAAATTGTGGTGTATACACACAATGGGATATTATGCAGCAGTAAGAAGAAATGAAATCGTGAAGCCTATGACAACATGGATGAACCTGGAGGACATTATGTTGAGTGTAACAAGCCAGACACACAAAAGGACAAATACTGTATGATTGCACTAGTATGAACTAAATATACTGTGTAAACTCCTGTAGTTAATAATTAGATAATTAGAATATAGGTCACCAGAAAATAGAAGGAGGGTAGAGAACGGAAAGCTGAGGGTTAATCTGTGCACAATTGTTTAAAAGGTAGTTTGTAAATCTTTGGAAATGAATAGAAATGGTTAAAGCATTTCATGGTGTTTGTAACTAGCAGTGCTTTTATATGGGTAGGACAGTGTGGTTGGAAAAGGTCATATTTCTAGAAGGAAAGCTGAAAACTGTAAAATGGAAATATATATGATAGTAAAATCTCATGTAAAATATGAATATGGGTGTTATTGCATATATAAGACTGTTTTTACAAAATATAAATACAAATATACTAGAGAGAAGGAAAAAGAATAGCAGCTATGTACAGCAGATGAGGCATAGAGAGATTGTGAGTGACGAGTTTTGTTTATTATTATTATTATTATTAGAATAATGAAATTGCTCTGCGAGTGATGGGGTGATGAATGCACAGACATGTGATTACACTGAATACCACTGATTGTAGTCTTTGGATGGATTTATGCTTTATTAATATGTATCCAAAAAATTGAAAGAAAAAAAAAAAAAAAAAAAGCTGCACAATCCAACAATCCAGAAATAATAGTTTGGTGAATAGACTTTTGGACTTTTTCCTTTAAGTACGTATTTGTGTAGTTTTTTGTTTTACAAAACAGGGTCACGTCATATATACTGTTTGGTAACTTGCTTTCCCCCCCTCCCCCCCAACAGTATGCAATGCCCATTTCCCCCATGTTATTATGACCGGACCTAGATCTCCTGAATATTGGGGACTTCACCAAAGAGGAGGGGGCCCTTCTTATAAAGAAATATTTGTCCGTCAAGGTTTCAGGCCCCGCTGCTCATCTGCCAAACCAGACAGAGAGAGAATGAAGACGCGATTGGAGTCCCGAGGCGCTTGGGACCGGCCAGCAGATGGCTCCCCCGGGGGGGAGGGGCAATCCCCTGCTCAAGCCCCCTCGCCCCCTTTACCGATGCCCGTCGCTCTCTTCAGGAAAGCGGCTTCTCCGCGTCTTTTCTTGCCTTAGAGGCCTGAGTGGGGGAAGCGGGGAAGGGCGGTGAGGGGCGAGTGGCGACCGGAGGGTGCTGGGAAGCCGGCTGCTGAGGCCCGCGCGCACCTCAGCCACCGCTGGCTCCACTGCACGACGCGGAGGGCCCAATATGGACAAACGCTCTCCCTCTCTGCACTGCGTTTCTTTCTGGAAAGGAAAAGTAAATTTAATGCCGCCTCACCTCACAGGACCGCCCTGCAAAATCCTTAAAAAGGTATTTGGATTAGGCCGCGGAGGCGGGGCTGAGGCGTCGCTGGCACTCGCCGCCCGACCCGTGTCCAGGAAGTTGCTGCCGCGTATTTAAGGGCGAGGCGGACACCAGCGGCATCAGCCCCCGCGTCCCGGTCTTCGCGCTGCGTGCACACGATGCGGGCGGGGCTGAGCGGAGCTTTGGGGTGCTGATCTCGCCACCCCTAAAGCGCGCGGCCGTCGCGGGCCCCGCGGAGGCAGAGCCCGGGAGACACGTGGGCAAAGGGAAGGTGACCCCGGGGGACGCAGAGCGTGGGGCGCGCTCCTAAGCCGAGTGTCTGCAGGTTTTTTCGGCTAAGGCCCAGACAAGCTTTGGGTTAGTCACAGCTGGGCTCTTATTTAAGAGCAAAAGGCTCATTGTCCTGAAGTCACCCAGCCGGCCTGACCACTTTGGAAATTTCATTATGCTCCACCGAACTTCGAGTCAACACCCACATTGTCCTAAAGTAGTGAGAAACGGTTTTATTAAAGCACGGAAGCTTTACCGAGCACAGCTCTCAGAAGAGGCAACGCTAATTTCATTTTCTACAGTAAGGGAGGAAGCAAAGCTTGAGGAGGTTCAGCTTACCCAGCTCAGACACACTGAACGAATGGCAAACACTTCACTGCGTGATAGGGGACGAATAATTCACATAAAAAAATAATTGCGGTTACTAGTTCTAAGTGTGAAAAAATATTGTGGTTAATAGTTCCAAGTGTGAAGCTCCGTATAGGTTAATAGTTATGTCTGAATTTCCGTGTGTTAGTGTGTGTGGTAAAAGATCCATCAGTCAATGATTACTCGTTTTCAAAGAAGTAGCATAAAATGCATTTATTAAACATAAGCTAATCTTTCCCCCACGTCAGGCTCGAACACTGATTTCTCAAGATAATCATGTGTAAATTGGATCAATTAGTATTGCTTCTAAGTGTATGGTTGGTAAAGATTTGAAGAAGTGAAAGTCAGTACCAATTTGTGGAAATTGTCTTGTTGCTTTCATCATTTCAGCTGAAGGTTTCTTGTTAACTTTATCAAAGTGGAAGCTTTTAAACCAATGTATCTATCCCCTTTTACAGCGGCAGCCTGTAGAGGGCGGTGGACCTCCTTTAGAGAAGGTGCTGCTATCAAAAATGCCAGAAAGTCATCATACCAGCCTTGACATGCATGTTCTCCAAGTTCTTATTTGCATTATTATTGCATAAGAATGGGGAGAGGGGCAGTGTGGGGGAAAAAAAGCCCTGTCTTGAATAACATAGACATAGCTAGAGCACCAACTCATTACTATGAAAACTATAAATAAAAAAAGAAATTATTATTAAATTATTTCTTTCCTATAGGAAAGAAAATTATTTCAGGATAATTAAATCTAGTGAATGAGGAAAAAGTCTCCAATCAGAAAAATTCCAGCCAATAAATGTAGAGTAGCATTTAAAAATGACCATGTGGCAACTCCTAATGAAATAATTCAGACAATTGTTATTTGATGGATGTTTAGCTGAAAAGAGAGATTAGGATGTCACCCCCTAAACCTATTGATCAATCTTAGCATCACTGAAAGTGAAGCAAACAGGCATTATGTGTGGCAATAGGAAGTATAGCACACCACCTATGAAATATTCTTAGAGAGAGAGAAGGAAAAGAACTTGAATTCAGGCAAGACTTTAGTTCCCATTTCCAGTCTATAGGAAATAAGAGATAGACAAACAAGTTAAATGACACCTGGAAAACAATCAGCCAAATCCAAAATGTGGCATATCTTACAAGATGACTGATCCTCATTTCTTCAACAAATCAATGGTATGGGGATAAAAAGGCAAAGGAGACTGTCCTACATTAAATGAAACTTAAAAAAGACTTAAAGAGACATAACAACCAAATCAAATGGTGGATCTTATTTGGCTCTTGATTAAACAAACCAACTGTAAAAAGACTTCTTAATGAATTTTAGAGAATTAATTTATTAGGTGTAATGCATTGTAGTTTTTTTTTTTTTTAAGTCCTTTTATTTATGGATGAAATGATATAAGAAGGGAATAGATGATAGATGGCAAAATGTTAAGGATTGCTGAAGCTGAGTGCATGATTGGGAATCTATTACAATCTCTAGTGTTGTGTATGTTTGGAAACTTTCACAATAAAAAATGAATTGATATAAAGGATGGCAATCAGAAGTGGAGAAAACAATGTAAATGTAGTTTCACCAGCTGCTAAGTCACCTCTGATAA
Source organism: Tolypeutes matacus (assembly GCA_026826555.1). Classification (NCBI taxonomy): domain Eukaryota; kingdom Metazoa; phylum Chordata; class Mammalia; order Cingulata; family Chlamyphoridae; genus Tolypeutes; species Tolypeutes matacus. The sequence goes on along the minus strand of JAKSZT010054341.1, from coordinate 16,111,452 downwards.
ATTTTTTTTTTTAAAGATGAGGTATCATGGAGCTCTGCCCATCCTATACTATATATAATTCAGTATTTCATCTGGAATGTGGAATTTGTTTTTTCCTGTTAAATTTGGCATTTGGGATTCAGTTCTTTGTTGAGACAACTGGTTGCTGAATTATCACCCAAGATCAAATATTTCTCAAAGTACAATTCTTCAACCTGATGAGTAGTATAAAGCTAAATAGAAGACAAGCTTCATCCCCAAAACCTAGAACTCCAGTAGAAATGGCCCTGCTCTTCAGAGCAACGGTGGAGACAGCAGCAAGCACTCTTTCAGTTTAGGTGAGTTTCATTTCCCCCTAATTCTCTTATCACTGAATATAAACCTTTAAGGGAGGAAAAGCAAGGCTAGCATTACTCAACACTGGACAGCCAGTCTATGTTAAAAGCGCTTGGCATAGTGCTCAGAGTGGATGCCTGCATATTCTTTCATCACCTGGAAAGTTCTTCCTTCATTTGTTTATTTTGCACACTTTTATTTGTCCTCCAGAACCCAGCTCCTATCCCATTTTCTGTTCATGGATGTTGAAAATGCATTCCCATGCATCAAAACAAAAACAAAACAATTTTATTATGAACATTAAAAATATGAAACCACTCCAATGTGGTTCTAGGAAGCCCTCCCTCTCTGCTGCTTCCTATAAAGTTGATCACCTCCCCTTTCGTTCCTAAGTGTACCTTTTTTCTAAAAGGGAAATTTGAAACATACTCAAAAGTAGAGAGTATAGTGTAATGAACTCCCCAGAGACCCATCAATCATCTTTAACAATTATCAACATTTTGTAAATCTTGCTTTATCCATTTCTCCTCCACCCAGTTTTTTGTTGTTTTTGCCTTTGCCAGAGATCCCATCAATTCATGGGTAGCTGCATAATGTAGTGGGTAAAGCATGCAGGTGGTAAATCAGTGCCTTGATTTGAATCCCAGCTCTTCCACCACTTGCTAGCTGTGTCATTGGGTACAGATTGTATTTTCCAAAGACGATTGCAACAATATCTCCTGTCCCATGTGCGCTTCTAGGATATGGCTATTTTCCCATCAAGGGGTGGAGATAACATTTGCCCCCTTAAATCTGGGTGGGCGTGTGACCTTAGCAGAAGTGGCTTTATGTGATATCTGAGCAAGGTCATTAAAGGCAATGTAGCTTCTAACTTGCTGGCTGGGACACTCATGCTGGAGCTCTGTGCTGCCATATATGCAGTCTAACTATCCCAAAACTTCCATGCTGTGAGCAAGCCTGAGACCACATGGAAAGGCCCAAAGACTAACTAGAGAGAGATGCCTTATCTAGCCTCAAGTTGCTTCAATTTCATCCTGTTCTAATAATCCCCACTATTCTAACTGTAGCTACTGTCCTACTACAACTGCATGAGTGACCCCAAGCTAGAACTGCCCAGCTGAACCTTTCCCAGATCCCTGACTCACCAAAACCATGAAAGATAATAAAATGATTGCTTCTTTAAGCCACTAAGAATGGCGTTATTTGTTTAGCAGCAATAGATTCCCAGAACATTGGACAAGTTAGTTAACCATTCTATGCCTCAGTTTCCATATCTTTAAAATGTGGATAGGGAGTGGATGTGGCTCAAGCAGTTGAGTGCCCACCTCCTACATAGTTCCCGGTGCCTCCTGAAAAAACAAGTAAAACAAACGATAAAACCAACTCAGGGAAGCTGATATGGCTCAGTGCTTGAGTGCACGCTTTCCACATACAAGGTTCTGGGTTCAATTCCTGGCGCCCGGTACCTCAAAAAAAAAAAAAAAGTGAGTAACAGTACCCACCCCCCATATTGAGCTTTTACGAAGATTGAAACAAGAACATAACACTGTCTGGCACATAAGAGCACTGAATAAATGTTAACAATTATCATTTGGGCAAGATATCTAGTTTAGAAATCCTGACCAACCCAACAAGGGTAGTATTTACAAGTTCTCATTTGACATGCATGCTGATACATTTTGGATAAGGTTGTGTGCTATAAATGAAAAAATGAACCTCAAATTTGCTTCTAGTTTTTCATTCTTTCAATGATTGTGAGGAGAAAAAGGAATGCAAACTTGGTTGGTGTATAATTTGCATGGTATGTATACCCTGAAATGTAGGACTGTTGGGCAGTTTTGATTTTGGTTCTATTTCCCCTTCTGGTAAAACATGCTTCAGAAAGCAAAAACAATAAGACCTTGTGATCACTTTATCATTCTCAGGCATAAGCAAATTGAGTGGAAGGGAAAGTTTTGATCTTTGAAGAGGAGCTGAATATAGTTAAACTATTAATTTCTTCTCTCTTTCATGAAAATATGGTATTTTACACTCATTTAGTAAATTTTATGGAGTTCTTTAACAGATTTGACCAAGAATGGTATACTTTAGAAGAGGTTGAGGATCTCATCAAAGAATGGCATGAGTATCATTCGTTAGAAATATTTTAAAACAAATACCTTCTATTTAAACCTATACTTGGTGTTAGAGTTTGGAGGTACACATCCAGAGACTTGAGTCTTTGGGCTGTCCATGTGCCAGCTGGGCCCGGAACCTCGGAGGGACTCACCCAGGACACCTGGCAGGGAGATGATGATGGACAACAGCCATCCCAGGGAACGGAGAGTCTGCAGCTGCAGGTAGGATAATCTCATCCATCTTCCTCATGGGATATAAGCCCCCTCTCAATTGGAGGTGGAGTGGACGTCGCCATCCCAGAATCTTCGGGATTGGGGGAAGAGCTATGGACTAGAGTGGACTTACTGGTATTCTACTGTAGAAATATTGTGATTCTAGCAATGGAAGAAATTGCAACACTGATGTGGAACCAGTGGCCACTGGAGGCTCTGGGGACAGGGAGAGGGAAAAGCAATTGTAATACTGGAGCTTTTTGGGGACTTGGGAATCGTCCTGAGTGACGTTGCAATGACATATATAGGCCATTTTACATCATCACACAACATGCAGAACTGTGTGGGACAGAGTGTAGACTACAATGTGAACTATGGTCCATGCTTAATGGCAAAACCCCAGGATGCTTTTATCAATTGCAATGAATGTGCCACACTAATGATGTTTATGTGGGAGGGTGTGGGAGTTGTTGGGAGTGGGGCATATGGGAATCCCTCTATCTTTTGTGTAACATTTATGTAATCTAAGTATCTTTTAAAAAATAATTTTAAAAATGCAAAAACAAAAAAAAACAAAAAAAATTTAAATAAAACAAATAGTCATATTTTTATCTGTAAGTGTTCAAAAAGACATTTAAGAATGTTGGAACAATAAAAATATGAGTTTATTTTGCTATACACATATTAATGGGACAGGATTGATGTTTTGTGGGTTTTTTTTACTTGGAATTATTTCATGAACCTTTATTTTAGGTAGAGAAGACTTACTCCTTTAAGTTGTAGGTTGAATTCACACAGTATGGAAAAAAAAGGAGACAAGATGAAGGGTACATTGCTACTTGATAACATGTATATGTTCAACAATCTCTAATCACTACTGTTGCATATGACTTCCTGAAAATTATAGTCACTAGCATTTATTCACTCTACCACTAAACAACACAACCCATTTCTCTAAGTTATTTTCAAACTAGGAATCTGGGCACTATGGATACCTTTCCTGAGGTTCTAAGGTCAAAAGGGGGAGCTTTAGAAAGTGCTGGCACTAAGCAGACCCTCCCTATTAAAACGGTGAGCTTGCCATTTTCACCTGCTGTGGTTTTTTTCCCTTTAAGTCTTCTCTCTCCCATTGCAATGCCAACATGGAAATTACAACTTAGAATTCTTAACAGCTATTATTGGGGACAGGATCATTGGAGGGCTTTTTTATTTTATATTCTGGGCAGAGATATAACATGGATCATAGAAGAAATGACTGAATTACAACAAAAATATAGAATCTTTCCTTTAAGTAATGTAAAGGCATTTTTAAAAACTCATTGCAAAAGGAATTGTTATGGATTAAATGGTGTCCCTCAAAAAGATATGCTGGAATCCTAATCTCCAGTCTTGTGAACTTGACCCTATTGAAAATAAGATCTGTAAAGATGTTATTAGATTAAGATGAAGCCAAACTGGAGTAGGGTAGGCCCCAATTCACTAAGAATGACATCCTTATGAGGTGAGGGAATTTGGACACAGAGACAACCAAGTCACAGAGGCAGAGGAGTTATGTCACAAGACAAACCCTACAGACTTTAAAGGAAGCATGGCCCTGTTGACACAGAGGCAGACTCTTCTAGTTTCCAGAACTGTGAAACCAAAAATTTCTGTTGTTTAAGCCAAACCGTCTGTGGTGCTTTGTTACAGCAGCCCTGGGAAACTAAGACAGTCATATTCTATGAAACCCTTTAATTCTTAGAAGAATTCAAGGATGAGGAACCTAAGACCTTAAAAGGAAAACTGAGTTGGAGGAACTAAAGTTGCAAATTGAACTTTTAGCATCGCTGAGATATAAAATTAAGCAAATTAAGAAACTTTTTTCTCCCAAAGACATTATCCTTCTCACCCTGCTGGTAACAATACACTCTAATTATCTACTGGTGCTTACCTTCATCATCCAGGACGACGTACTTTTTTTTTTCTTTGAGAAGTTAACAAAATCATGCATACCATAAAGGATTCCCATACATCACCCCCCCCACCAACACCTTACATTGTTGTGACACATTTGTTACAAATGATGAAAGGCCATTGTCAATATTACTATCTAGGGTACATAGCTTATATTTGGTGTGTTTTTCCATAAACCATCCTATTAACACCATGTACTAGTATTGTATATTTGTTATATATAGTTCATCAAAGAACCTCCTCAAATTTGTACTGTTAACTACAGTCTATCATTCACCACTGGGTTCACTGTGTTTATACAGTCCACTACTTGTTCAATCTATCCAAGTGTATACTCAGTGACTGTTTCATCAGAGTTGTGCTGGCATTGGCTCAATCCATTTCTGAATTCCTCAAAAAGGAAAAATCTCATACCCCCTTATACCTCCCCATTGTTTACCCTTAGCATTGATATAGTACCTTCTTTGCCATTGCTGTAAAAACATTACAATATTGTTACCTATAGTTTACACATTACATTAGTTGTATTTTCCCCATGTATCTCCATATTCTTAACACCTTGTCACAGAGAAACATTCTTGTATTTGTACTATTAACCACAGTCATCACCCACCAGTACATACATTTTTATACAATTCCTCCCCCCCCCCCCAATTTATAATTCTTTATTTAAAAGTCTGTACAGGGCAATACTGAGAACCAAATATTTTCAGGAGAGGCAGATGACTGTTGTTGACAGTACAGAGGCAGGAAGGGAAAGACTGTGAGGTCCTTCTTGACTCTTGTAACCTTGGTGAGTCAGTAGCTCCTGTAACACTGTAGCAGTTTTGATTTTGGATCCAGGGAATTTTATTTTTTAAAAAATACATGAGGGAAGCGGCTGTGGCTCAATTGGTTGGGTTCCCATTTACCATATGGGAGGCCCCGGGTTCGATTCCCGGGGCCTCCTGGTAAAGGCAAGCCGGCCCACACAGTGCAGTGAGCTGGTGCAGCAAGATAACTCAACAAAGGGAGACAAGCAGACACAGAAAAACGCACATCAAATGTACACAGAGAGCACAAGCAGCAAGTGGGGGGATAAACAAATAAATAAATACAAATAAATCTTTAAAAAAAAAATACATGAAATCCAAGGTAGAGAGTGATTTTTTTTAAAAGCTAAAATTCTCAGTTTTGAAATAGGTAAATAGAAAAAATTCAAAATAGAATTTAGAAAAGGCTGGTTGGGGAAGTCTTACTCTATTGCCCACTTTAGAAAATGTCGAGGAAAAAGCACAGACCTGTTTATATGGTACTTATTTACAGCAGCATACACAGTTACACTGACATCAATGCTAATAATTTTAGCATGTATGTCAATGATCCATTTGTTCAAATGTATACTTCATGTTTGACAATGGCAGTGTCAAACAAGCTTTACATCAAAGAACTTTAGAATTCAAAAGGACCTTAAAGATCTTCGTTTGGTATTTTTCAGACTGCAAGTTACATCCAATTAGTGGGTCATGAAATCAATTCAGCAGGTTACAATCATGGAATATAAGAGTGCACAGCATGTCTTATTTCATGACATGTTTGTAGTTTTATATATATTTACATATACATGTGTATACACCTGCATATATATATGTATGTACTGCATTATGTAAACTGTATTTCTTGTTGTAGGTGAAGGACAACAAAGTCTGATAAACATAGGCCCATCCAGCAGCCACATACATATCCTCTTCAGACTTCTCATTATGAGCAATGATAATACAGGTGACACTGTATTATCCCCAGTTATAACCCTGAGGTGAATGATGGACTGTGGTTAACAGTACAAATATGTTCTAACTTCAGGTGAGGCACTATTCTAAACTCATCTCATGTATTAGTTTATAGAATTCTCATAACAAGCCTATGAACTAGTTATTATTATCTACATCTTTAAAGTAAGAAAACTGATATATACAGAGGTTAAGTAATTTGAACAAAGTCACCTAGTTAGTAGGCAGCAGAGCTGGGACTGGATCCGAGACAGTGTGACTCCAGAGTCACGCTCCTGTGGCATCTACCTGAACAGGTGTGCTAAGAGGGAATTCCTCTCCTCTCCAAGACAGCCTGTTCCACTGCCCAAAGTCAGCCCCTGGAAGGTAGCAGAGCCAGTGCTTGTGTGTGTGTGTGCGCATGTATGCACATGCATGTGTAAGCAGAGGGCTCTGACGTTCAGGGCAGGAATGGGAGGAAAACTCCCCACTACACCTCAGGATGCAGTGTTCTTAGTAAAGCTGTGTCATGAAGCTGAGCTCAAACAGGCTCAAACTAAATAAAAGACAAAGACAAGCATATTTGAAAGAGAATATATTTATTTACATCACTTATTTCCTTTTTACAACTCCTACATGTTAAATAATAAAAATTTCCAGGAAACCAGGTAGTTTTAAGTTATTAAGATATCTTAACAAAGAATTTTCACAGTTATTTATTTACAAGAATTAAGAGCTTTCAATGTTTTTTGTTTGTTTGTTTTCTGTTTTTGTGAAACTGCACAACACAACTAAAAGATCTTATTTAGACCTTATATATCTTTTTCAAAACCTTTTAGTTTAGGAAATTATGCTTATAATCATATCCTTGCAGTTCAGATCTTTTCAGATGAAGATTTTAGCACACTTACAAATGTGAACCTGTTTTATAAGGGATGCACATTTTGGCTGCAAGCTGAACCTATGTGACATGTTTTAGTGGTAAACAAAGATATTTTTGGACAACTTACTTAAATTGCTTAAAAATTTCTGGAAGCATATCAGTCATATAACTGCTTATAAGTTGTTGTGTATATATTCTGAGCACACATTAACTCTATGAAGATAGATTTATTTCCAGTTTAGCAAACTCTGAAAAGAGACTCTTAGGGGATTCAGAAATTTACTAGGGCAGATAGTGGTGCATTTTCCTCTCTTTGTTCAGTCATATTTAAGATGCTTAATTTTTCTCCTCCGATGCTTACATGTAAATCACTTACTTTTTAAAGAATTTACTATTCATTAAATGACTTCCAATAAAAACAATGGTCTGACATCCTTTTAAGTAGCACTGACCAATTTCAAATATTTATTAGTGAAAATATAAGAGAGGATAGATTTTCCTAATATTTTAAGCATGAGTTCCTCTGAATGGATGGTATAACATTCATTAAAAAATAGAAAAGATAACTTTTTCCCATGATCAAAGCTATAGTTCATAATGAAAAACCTATATAGCAACATCTGACTTCTCTGTTACAACAGCCAAGGGCCAGTCTTCAACATTATGCAGCAGCCACAGAGTTATCATCCATGAGCCGACCCTGTGGCTTTAAAGTGGGAAGAAAAATGGGTTTTACAAAGTGATAATGACAACAGAAGCACTATTAACCGAAAGGGTTTTGAAATTCTTGGAAGTGTTTTACAAAAACGAAATGAGCATGTGATGTGTAAGCACCAGGATAAAATCATTTTATTCTTCCTTTTTGCCCCACATTCTTTCTTCACTTTAACCTGAGGTTGCCAACTGCACAGCATGGGTGCTGCCACTCTTCTCTCTAACACCAATGGCAGATATCACCCACTGATCATGTCCTTCCAACTGCTGAATCCAATTCAGTCACTACTTCTCTCTCAAACTGTTCCAGCAGCTACTACCATCTATCACCGCCCATGAAATGAAACCTATTTACCATTCCTGGTTAATAGTGATTTAAAGCAGAACTTCTGAATTTAGAAAGAACAAACTTCAGAAAGCAAAACAGCTAGAAGGACATTACAGAAACCATCCGTCTCCCTTTCCCCCTTCCCCACCCCAGTCATGAAACTTTTCTCCTATAGGATGACATCAGACATGAGAGTGAGGGGAAATGGAATGGAAATGTTTTTAGAACATGATTAGGTGAAAATGTTTCAGAAAGCCACTGTTTAAATACAAAGAAATCTAAAATTACAAGATTTTTCTTTACAACTTAAAAGTATGGTATGGGATAGGAGCTTGGAAGGGTTAATAAAATTTTTTGCAAATGCGAAAAAAAGTCACGTTAGGTCTGGAAAGTTGAAAGCTAGGAGGGTTATGAAGAACATATTAACATAGACCAGTTTATCAAGTTCTGGATTATATAAACAAGGGACAGTTCCCCAAAGCATGAATGACAGGGTCAATTTTTTTTTTTTTTTTTTTAAGTAGCAAGCAATGTTAATTTGTCATCCCAAATGGGGGTACAAACTTAAAAGAAGAAGGGATCACACAACATTCATATATATATATTCATGTATACCTGAGTAACTGAGAGAAATCAACTATCAGAAGGGACAACCATAATTTTAGGCACCAGGGAGTGACTTTTCAGGGGCAGAATGCTGAACTAAATGAACCACTCATCCAGCCCAATGTACGCTCTCACATACTATTATACCTGATGAATCACAATGGTCAACACCTCCATATTTTTTACTACAGAAACCTGGAAACTGTATAATAAAAAAGAAATCCAAACTTTACACCAGGGTATAGATTGTGACAGATGATCATTTTCACAAATGACCTAAATACAGTATTATATAGGTAGAGAGAATTAGGAAATTTAGGGATCATATTTAGAAAGTTAATCCATTTTTACTATGAACTAATTACAAACTAACTATAATTTGGAACACTCTTTTCTAATCCAAGGAGTAAAGGTGTTTAAGGATACAATAAGGATAAACTACCAGAATAAAAACCTCTGAAATTAGATACAATTAATAAGTTACTATATAGAAATGAATAGGAATATTGCCAATTAATATAATAAAAGTCAAAACTATCACTATCAGTCTCAAAATACTATTTAGTGAAGTCTAAATAAGAGGAAGTCTTTTGTTTTTCATACATTTTAAAAGAACAAAATTTCTAAACCTTACCTTTACAAAAATACTGGTAGGTATAAAACGTCTTAGCAGTTGATTGGTGAAGTTGGGGTATCTAAGCAGGTTGATGCTGAGGGAGGGCAGTTGCTGGTATCCGGCCATTAGAGGATAGAAATTATATAACATTTCCTGTTCAGTGCCAGGTAGGATACGTAATCGAATCTAAATCACAGAAAGTTATGAAGAAAGATGATTACATACATATATTTGAAATATCTTTATGTTGTCATCCCTTGATTATTTATAAATGAATGGCCACCCAAAATCCTTCTGGTAAAGGAGAACACCCTCTCTTACACTCCATCTTACAAACAGATCCCAAACTGTAGGGCTAAATTACTGTGAGCTTGGCTGAGGCAGATGGTAAATGTATAACATATGTATGATTTATCAGTTTCTGCCAAGATCTAAAAGGCAACTTGCACTTCCTTAAGAATGAGAAAGCTAGACAGGTCAATGTTTTCTGTTTTAGACCCAGAAGATTCTTACATTCACAAAATGCTACATGATCGTTTCTATAAGTGTTCATTTGTAAACATTTTGTCAACATAATATAAGCTAGTTGTCATTTTCTTTTAGGAATTTTGCCTTCATTTAAGATAATTTCAGAAGGAAAAAGATGTTTGAAGATCTGTAATGATGCTTTAGAAAAGAACACAACCAATAAGATATTGGTATCTTTATATTTTTCTTTTTTTTTTTTTTGAGGTACTGGGGCCGGGGATAGAACCCAGGACCTGTACACGGGAAAGCAGGCACTCAACCACCTGAGCTACATCTACTCCCCTATATTTTCTAACTATAAGTCAAAATGTGAAAAAGATCAGGACATTCAAGAAAAGCTTACTCATTTACAAATGAGTACATATATGCACATGATGTGTCAAAGGTAAGAAATATAAACGTATACCAATATATTATAAGTAATATTATGTTCAGTATCATATATCATTAATTAAAAGTATTTCACGTAGGGAGCGGATGTAGCTCGGTGGTTGAGCACCTGCCTCCCACATAGGAGGTCCCAGGTTCAGTCACTGGTACCTCCTAAAAAAAAAAAAAAGTATTTCATGGAGTTGTTAATAAAAAGTATTTACTGACTATTGAACTTTGACAGTGGATGACACATAATTTTGCCTGAGTATTATGTTCACTCACTTAAAAACTTGATGAACTTGTCTACCTCTGACTTGAACGGATGAATCAAAATACCTAGGAAATTTATTTTCAGGTATAGATACAAAATTGTATCTAAACATACCAAAAATAAGTAAGTTCTATGTAAGATCAAAATTGCTAAAAAAAATACCACTAATAGTTCAGAAGAAAAATAGGCTTTAAGATTGGTATAGCAATTCCTCCAGGTCATAAATTTAAAAAGCCCCCCACACAAATAATCTTATCAGTAACAAAGGGGAAATTTAATTTTCTAGGAGTTCTTATATATTATAATATAGTTCAAGTATTTGTGAACTTGTTTTATAGGGAATAAGAATCTATATGTCTGATATCTGATATCAATGCTGTTAAAAGAGATGCATTGCCTATTTAATCCATCTCTATAGGAAGCTGTATTTTATTTTTGAAAGTGACTAAAAATTCATTATTATCAAAACAATAGGGACCACAGTCAGTCTTAATCAGTTCATTTGTAAAAAAGGCAATGTCCAATTCTCTATTTCCTGGCCACACTTCTATATCTACAGAAACAATGAAAGGAGATATGACCTGTACCTGTTTCAGACCTGAGAACATGAAGGCATCACTGGGTTCCACAGAAATTTCTACATCTTGAACTAAACTAGTCTTATTCTGTAGGTGATACTTGACGGGTAATGATTCTCTGACACGCCCAAATGATGGAAGATCTGCAGAAGAAGATGACACTTTTTTTTTCCTGGTTAAAAAAAACAGGTCACCATTTATGGGTTCATTTTTTATGCATTCACTTTCATTCTGTAAACATGGAGTTACTAAAATTCAAGAAATTATAGCATTCTTGTTAAATAAGAAAGTCTCTGTACAATATCCATGGGTCTGTGATAAAATAGGCTAAGAAAATCAAAGTCTCCTTATAAAAATAATTGACTTAATAAAAGGGTCTTGGCTCTCAGGAGTTGAATTACATTTTAGGAAAAAAATTTTAAATCTACAAAAGATTTCCCTAAATGTAATCATGTTTCCTAAACTAAACAAAAGCATATATTCAGTGAAACTATAAGTAAAACGTTCATATATATATATATTTCCACACACACAGCTTTTTATTTCCAAAATTATTACAGACATCAAGGTGACCAGTTAATAAAGGGAAGTTTCTCTTGATAAAAGTATTCCAATAAATAAAGAAGAAATGACAGATAGATATTACATGTCTCCTGATGGGAGTACATACCATCAACGATGAAGTATTCCTGCCAAAAACTTGAGCTGAATCTGACCAAGCCTACAGATCTAATAACCAATTAAGAGGGACAGAGAAACATTCAAAATAAACCATGCAATCAGCAAAATCAGACTGTGGAAGCTCAAAAGGACAAATGACTTGATTTTTCAACAAATAAACCATAAAGGAGAGAGAAAATGTAGAAAAGGAGGTAGAGAGATGGTGGTAGAGAAAGTAGATTTGGACTTGGTTATAGAGGGGGAGGAAAGAACACAGAGAGGGAAAAGGGGAAGGAGAAAAGGGAAGAGGAAGAGGAGGTCTGCTTGCCTATAGATTAAAAAAGTATAAGAGACTTCTCTATCAATTGGTCCGTGATGCTAGAAGAAAAGCTAGATGTATTAGTCAGCCAAAGAGGTGCTGATGCAAAATACCAGAAATCTGTTGGCTTTTATAAAGGGTATTTATTTGGGGTAGAAGCTTACAGTTACCAGGCCATAAAGCATAAGTTACTTCCCTCACCAAAGTCTGTTGCCACGTGTTGGAGCAAGATGGCTGCTGACGTGTGCCAAGAGTTCAGGTTTCCTGGGTTCCTCTCTTCCCCGGGCTTGTTTGTTTCTGGGCTCAGCTGCTCTGCTCCTCTGTGTGCTTACTTCCTGGGCTCCAGCTCAAAATTCCCACTAACTCTAATGCCATGTCGTTTTCTCTGTGAGCCCCCGCCCACCAAGGGGACGGGGACTCAACGTCCTACTGATGTGGCCCAATCAGAGCCCTAATCATAATTTAATCAAGTAAAAGTGAAACCTCTGGCAGACCAGTTTACAAACATAATCCAATATCTATTTTTGGAATTCATAAATAATACCAAACTGCTATACTAGAGGATAAAGCAGGTGACTGTACAACTCAGTGAAATCTGGGGTGGCTGAGGATTGTGGTTAAGCATACATAAGAACGTTCTTTCAGGAAAAATACTATGACAAATGTACGTCACTAGTACAGGGTGTCAATAGTGGGATATATGGGGAAAAAAATGCACCTAAAGCACACTTCTAAGGGATCTGAATGTATTTGTGTTGTCATAGGTCTGTTTTCTCCATAGACAGAGACCTATAGACTAGCTAACAAAATGCTAAACTCCCATTCTGGGGAGTCCTGCTACTTTCTCAAATAAAATGGCAAAATTTCCTGAAAATACAGGCATTGCCTAATAAAAGAAATCAGGCCAATATGCCAAGCCCTTGATCTTAAAGCTTGTACTTATGAACCTTATTTCTGTAAAAATGACACTTAGCCTAATTATAATTAATGCCAAAGAGTTACCTCCTTGTTAACTCAAATGTGACCTCTCTCTAAACCAAACTCAGCAAACAAACTTACTACCTTCCCCTGACATGGGACATGACTCCTGGGGATAAGCCTCCCTAGCACCGAGGGATTATTACCAAGTGTCAATCAGCGATGCATTTGGAAAAAGACCTTGGCCAAAAGGGGGAACATTAAATACAAAAAGTTTTTACGGCTAAGAGATTTCAAAGTAAGTTGGGAGGCTGTTCCGGAGGTTACACTTATATAGGTCTCAGGCAGATCTTACTAACTGCCATAGTAAACAAAGCCTAAAACAAAAGTACTCCTGTGGGCTTTAGGGATGTCCAGACACTATATGCAAAGCACACATCCTCATGAAATCACTATCCCCTTAGCAGGCCCTATTTTGCTATATATGATAATCTATTTCCACAATATAACAGAGGTAGAATCATTAATTTCCCTATTCATGATTCTTCTACCCCTTTTATTTGAACCTATAATTATCACTATACCTGTTAAATTGTGTCCCAGAAACTTACATCTTTTGTCTATTCATATGCTGTTGAGCACTGTGTATCAAACTACTCTCCTGTTCTTCAAACTTGCCCAGGACAGCTAACAAAATGATGATGGACAAATCCCATCCTAAAAATCAAAGAGTATCCACAAGTGCAAGCAAAACAGTTCCTTCCATCTGCCCCATAATTTCTAAGCCCCCTCTCAATCTAAAGCAGTCAGTGCAGACATCATCTTAAATTCCCCAAGAATGAGGAATGAACAAGCACAAGGGGGGAGTGTAACCACAGACCAAAGTAGATTTACTGTTATTGTGGTTATTATCATGTGGTAATGGAAGAACTTATAACATTGATATAAAGATAGTGGTTAACAGAGGTTCTGAGGGAAGAGGGAGGGATGAATAGGTGGAACACATGTTCTCTATGATACTGTATTGACAGATACATAACACTATACATTTGTGAAAGCCTATAAAACTGTACAGTGCAAAGAGTAAAATGTAATGTAAATTACAGACCTTGGTTAGTAGCAATGCTTCAATATTGGTTCATCAATTGTAACAAATGTACTAGTGATGTTAAGATGATAATAGGGGAAAATGTGTGTATCTGTGTGTGTGTGGGGGGGGTATGTTATATGGGAAAACCCTATACTTTTTTTTTAATTAAAAAAAATTTTTTTTATTTTTTGAGATACCAGGGGCCGGGGATTGAACCTGGGATCTCGAGCATGGGAAGCCGGCACTCAATGGCTCCCGAATTGGTTTTTTGTTTGTTTTGCTTGTTTTTGTTTTTCAAGAGGCACCAGGAACTGAACCCAGGACCTTCCATGTGGGAGGTGGGCACTCAGCCGCTTCAGCCACATCTGCTCCCTCCCCTACACATTTTTTTAAAAAGATTTATATTTATTTATCCGCCTCCCTTGTTCTTGAGTTCGCTGTCTTGCTCTCTTTGTCCATTTGCTGTGTGCTCTGTGTCTGCTTGTCTTTTCTTCTTTCTCTTTAGGATGCACCGGGAACCAATCCTGGGACCTTCCCATGAGGGAGAGAGGCACTCAATCACTTGAGCCACCTCAGGTCCCTGGTTTGTTGTCTCTGTCTCTCCTCTTTGTCTCTGTTTTTGTTGTGCCAGCTCTCCTCGTGGGCCAGCTTGCCACGCAGGTCAGCTCGCTTTCACCAGGAAGCCCAGGGAGACGAACCCGGGACCTCCCATATGGTAGATGGGAGCCTAATCGCTTAAGCCACATCAGCTTCCCTCCCCTATACTTTTGATGTAAGCTTCCTGTAATCTAAAACTTCTCTAAAAATAAAGTTTATAATTAAAAAAAAAAAAAAAAAAGTACTGCAAATTTTAGAAGTCATGATAATGGTAATGTGATTATGTTTTAAAAAAGAGCCATTAATTTTTAAAGATACATCCTGAAATATATATGGATGAAATAATATTTGGGATTTGCTTCAAAATAATGGTGGTAGGAAGAGCGAATAGGGGCATAGATGAAATAAGACTGGCCATAATCTATTTTTGCAAATGTAGGAAAATTTTCATAATAAAATATTTAAAGAATATTTTCAAAGTGAAAATAAAAATTACTATTGGATTATTTTTTCCAAGTAAAATTTGAATTACCATTACCTGCATTCACATGGAGAGGAATGTTTTCTACAATCACATGTGGCAGAGTGATGACAGTACTGATGATGGGGATGTTTTCCATGGCCGAAGTCCTACGGCAGAAAACGTCATATTTTAAACTCACATTGTATGTAAGAAGTATAATATAAAAAATAAACAGGGAATATGTAAACTCACCAACTAGTTTCAAAGGAAAGATAAATTATCCATTTCCCAAAACTTCATTAAGAAAAGCAGTTTTACGAAGACCTTTCCGAATCCCATTTGTGTTGTGAGTATTTCCAGTTAATACTGATACAAGCCCAGGCTGCTATTTGTTACCACTGGGTGAAGAATGAAGGAACTGCACCATTAAGAAACACACCGTTTTAATACAACATGCTGGGAGTTAGGACTTTCTCAATGCAGGAAAAACACCGGCGATCTACTCTGTGGCAAAAACTCGTCTCCTTGAAGAGTCTCACAGACAGGCACGAGTCTGCAGAGCACACTTTGAAGAGCACCGTTATAACTAACACAGATACATCATGGAAACTGAAGACTTAAAAAACAGCTTACTATCAAGAAACATAGTGGTGTCCCAATGTTTACCGAGACAAAGTGAGTAAAACTCAAATCTTGTCCCTATATTGCAACTGAGTGGGAACTACAGGGACAGCTGGTAGCTATTTACCTGCTAAAGACAGCCTTTAAGTAGGGTCTGAGCGAGGGGTGAACAGCTGTCCTGATGTGCAAACTCCTACAAAGCAGTGCCTTCAAAACGCTGTTTTAACTCATATAACTCATAAATTAAACTAAACATCAAAACAGAATTACACACAGATGATAAGTTCAGAAGTGGGGAAAACAAAGAGAAGTTAGATTTGTTTTTTTTCCCCTTAATGAAATTACATATTTTTCCCTTTCCTGTTTTTAAATAATAACATTGTACTCCCTAGTCTAATAATTATAAAAGAATAAAGAAATAAAAAGAATAATATATCAAATATTATGTATCTACCTCCCAGATTAAGAAAGAAAACATTACCAATACAGTCTTATGAACTCTTTCTGCTTGCATCTCTTCCTCCCTTCCAAAAGTAACCACTATCCTGAATCATTTGATATCTATCATTCCCTGTATTTCTTTACATTTTTACAAATTATGTATGTAATCATAAGCTCCCAAGTGCCCTAGGGTGGGGATCAGGAAGGACACCAAGGGCTTCTCTAGTGGTTCCCCAGAGCTGTTTTCCAGGTGTGCCCAGCAAATCCAGCCCTTCAACCAACTGTCCCCCAGAGCCCCAAGGAAGCACAGCCTCTTCTCGGGAGGGGTGAAGCAACGGCTGCCACCACCTTTGTTGGGGACAGGTTGAAAACAATGGCTGCCCTCAGAGCTGGGCCTCCAGCGAATTCACTAATCAAAAGTTGTGATCAATTATTAAAAAGATAAAAACTTCAAGTGCTGAAGAGCATGCAGGGAAATAGGAACACTCTTTCACTGTTGGTGGGAGAGTAAAATGGTGCAGCGGTGGAAGACAGTTTGGCAGTTCCTCAGGAAGCTAAACATAGAACTGCTGTATGATCCTGCAATCAGCTACTAGGAATATATTCAGAAGAACTGAAAGGAAGGATGTGAACAGATATTTACACACCGATGTTCATAGTGACTTTATTCACAATTGCTAAAAGATGGAAACAACTTAAGTGCCCATCAACCAATGAATGGATGAACAAAACGTGGTGTATACATACAATGGAATACTATTCAGCTGTAAGAAGAAATGAACCTGGGATGTATATGGCAACATGGATGAACCTTGAAGATACTATGTTGAGTGAAATAAGCCAGACACAAAAGGATGAATATTGTATGGTCTCACTGATAAGAACTAAATATGATGAGTAAAGTTATGGAGTTAAACCACAGAGTATAGGTTAGTAGGAGAGAGAATGTGGTTTGAGAAGGGGGAGCTGATGTTGAATAGATGTACAATGTTTAATAAGGTTGATTGTAAATATCTGGAAATGGATAGAGTTGATGGTAACACAGTATAATGAATATAACTAACACAATGGGTAGTCTAGAGAAGTTAATGTTAACTGAAAGACAGCTAGAGGTTAATCTAGGGACTGTATAACAGTGATTTTGGTGGTAGAAGAGAGTTATCGTTAATAGTATAAATACAAGAATGTTCCTCTATTATAAGTGTTAAGAATATGGTGATATATGCAAAAAATACAACTAATATAACTTATAGACTATAGCTAATAGTACTATTGTAATATGTTTGTAGCAAAGGCAAAGAAGGAACTATATCAATGCTAAAGGTCAAAAAAATAATATGGGATTTAGTTTTATGAGATGTGAATATGATCAAGCATTTTCTTCCCTCTTTCTTCATTAAAAAGAGACCTTCCTCATGTCATTTAACCAATCTGTGCTCATTTATTAATCTTTCAGAACACTGGAGAAACAGTTGAGTATGTTTTTAGGATTAAATAAGATAAATATGCCTGGACAAGATTTTTAAAAGTAATGCTTCCATAATTTGTTAAGCTGCCTTTTGCCTGCTATTTATTTTTTGAAGTTGAAGTAAAGTTGTGTTGTGTTGTTTTTTTTTAAAGCCATGATCAATGATCAGCCGTGCCTATGCCTGGTCTTGGGGAAGGATTTTTATATTCCTTTCTGTCACCAGTGAGATAGCCAGGGGCTGGACCCCAAGGCAGCCTTCCTCCAAGAGTTGGGGATGGACACCTATAGCCACCGCAGCTAGAGCACAGTTTACTGTTCTTTACTGTAATTTATCAGCCTCTTCTTCCCACTCGACCCTGTATCTCTTCTTCTGGCCTCTAGAGTTCCAAAATAGTTGTTTCAGATGTTTCCTGCCGGTTTAATAGCTGTTTTGATGGAAGGACTGAGTTCTGGAGTTTCCAACACTGCCATCTTCCCCAAATCCTCCTGTTTCCAATTTCTTATGATGATCAATGCTGCTATGAACATTCTTATACATGTCTGCTTTCTACACATGACTGAGCTCTTTTCTAGGACTATAGGGTACAGACAGCTTCAACTTTACCAGGTACTGCTGGACAGTGTTCCTAGTCAATTATTCTCATTTATAACTGTTCTAATTGATAATCTTGGTATTTTTTTTAAAAAAAAAATACTTTTCAAAAGTAGTAGGAGCACATCTGAGCATCAGTGTGGCTTTAATCTGTCGTTCCTGGTGACTAGGAAGGTTGAGCTTCTCTCCATGGTTCTTAGCCATCTGGCTTCCTCTGCTTAAGTTAAACTACCTTCTCAAGTATTTTGCTCAACCTCCTGTTAGGTTACTTGTCTCTTTTTATGATTTGTAGTTGAAGTTCTTGATAGGAATACTAATCTTGTGTCAGTTACACATGCTGCAAATATCTTGCCTCCATTTGTGTTTTGTCTTTTCACTTTCTTTATGGTGACTTTTAAGAAAACTGAAATATTTAAGAAATTGAATCCATCAATTTTAGTGGCTGGTACTTTCTGTGTTTCATTTAAAGAAACTCTTCCCTACTTCAAGGTCATAAAGTGATTCTTTAATATTTTCTACTAAAAGTAACACAGTTTTGCTTTTTACAAAAGATCCTTAACATACCTGGAATTGTTATTTAGAGTACAGTAGACAGCAGAGATCAATTTTTTTTTCCTAAGTGGACAGTCAATTGTTCAGCACCAATTATAGAACAGTTCATCCTTTCCTCACTGAACTGCAATGCTATGCCTGTAAAATACCATTTCCATACATGGGTAGATCCATGGATCCACTTCTAGACACTCTCTCCTGTTCCACTGGTTTATTTCCATATGCCTATGGCAATACCACAGTGTCCTGAATACTATAAATTTATAATCAGTCCTGGAATCTGTCAAGGCAAATATCTTTGCCCAATTTTTCTTCTTCTGGACTGTCTTGACTATTTCTAACTCTGCCTTTCTGAATAAATTTAAGATCAGAGTCAAATTCCACAAAACAAAATAAAAGAAAATAAACAAAAAGTCTGTTACTACTTCAACAGAAAATGCATTCACTCTACAAATCAATTTACAATATTAGGTCTGTTCTAAGGCCATAGTGTATCTCTCCCATTTATTTATGTCTTCCTTTAATGTTTTGAAGTTTTATAATTTTCCCCATAAATTTAATACACATCTTCTATTAAATATATTTCTCAATATCTTATCATTTTTATTGCTCTATATGTGATATCTATATGAAAACAAACATTGCGCCTAAAAGTTTATGACTGATATATAGAAATGCAATTGATTTTTGTATGCTGATGTTAGATCCAGCAACTTTGATGAACTCTATTACTCATAATAATTTGTTGATTCCCTTGGGTTTTTGATGCAGTCAATCTTACTGACTAAAAATAAGGATACTTTTGTTTCTATTAGTATTTTTCAATGGTTATAGCTTCAGAATTGGTTTTGCTAAAATTTCATCAGCACAAGTCACAAATACTTTTCAGTCTTTGTGTTTCTAACAAATAGTCACATCCACTGAAGAGTAACTTCTATTTATTTTCCAGAATGATAGAACCTCTCAACTATTAGATGAAAATGGCAGATTAAAAAAAAAGGTATTAGACTAGCACAGAGATTGAAGAAAAGGTAGGATTTATGTAATTTTTACCTCTTCCAGGAGATAATATAATACCCAGTTGCTACTCCACCTTCAACATTTCCAACAGATGGGCACCGAAGACAAAAGCATTCACTAGCACTCTCTCCAGTCTGTAAGATAACTGTGAGAAAGAGCCTTTATAATCCTTATGAAATGGCTTCATGTATGAAAGGCAAGTTTTACATGCAAGTAACACAACAAAAAAAGGAATACTTTATTCATTTATATATTATTTATAGAGACTTGGAAACCTAAAGCTGAGAGATATTGACTTTGTCACGGTCACAAAACTAGTAAGTGTTTGAGGTGATAAATCAAACCATTTCTCTGACTTCCCTATTTAGAGTTTTTCTACTATAACAATATTCCATTATAATATCAGTATTAATCACCAACATTGTGATTGTTTTGGTTACCTCCCCAGAATTAGGAAGGACCTTGGGGAGTTTAAAATGAATGCACAAGGTTTTTCCCACCAGAGGAATCTGCCTCAAGAGATTTAAATTGAGGCATTTTCCCCCCTTCAGTATGTGTCACTTACTGGGCTGCCATATCATGTCCTAAATGGAATAGTTACTTAAAAATGTTTCATTAAAGATTAGTGCTGGTATCAGCACAAATTTTATGATATAGAAAAGTTATATTTTTAATGTGCCAAACACAAATTTTATAGTGCATTGGTATTCTTGGAGATTCAAACTAGAGAGTATTCATGAATTTAGTAAACATTTACTGACCAATTACCATGATGCTAGCAACAAAAAATTGAGTAAGACACAGCTGTGGCTCTAAAGGAGCACAGAGTCTTGTAGGTGAGCTATATCTATTATATAAATAAATAATTATAATATGATGATATAAGTGTTATAAGTATACACAAAATATCAAAGAGTAAAGAGGGAGGAGTACTTAGCTCTGCTTGAGAGGAACAAGAAGTCAAAGCTTACAAGACCCCTAAAGAGCAAGCTAAAGTTCAAGAGGAGAAGATTTTAGAAAAAAAATAGCATATTCAAAAGCAGATAGGAACAATATTTGGTGAATTAAAGAAATTTGGCCTGGCTGAAGTCTGGGAAAGAGGAGAAGGAAGTAGAGAACTGGTGAAGAAGAGGCTGAGAAGGTAAGCTGGAGCCTGATTGTAAAATCTCTCGTATACTGTGAAAGTTTGTTAAGGAACAACAAATTCTCATTAGTTTTTCTATGGAATCAAACTCTGTCAGCAATATGAAAAACAGACTAGAGGAGAGGAGAAACCAGCTAAGAAGCTATTTCTATACACCAGGGAAGGTGTGGGGAGGATGGCAGATTGGAGATGAGAAGCTGGATTCAAGAGTTGTTTAGAAAGTAGAACTTGGTGTCAGGGTAGATGTGGGCATGAAGAAGTCTAGCTTTTTCTCTGCAGTTTCTAACTTAGATTAGGTATACAATGACTCCTCTAACTGGACTAGGGAATACAGGCAGCCAAAGGCTGTGGGGCAGTTGAAGACATAAAGAATGAAAAGGGGACCAAAGTCAGGATCTTGGAAATGACCAACATTTAAAGGTCAAGAGAAGGAATCAGCAAAGAATGGGCAGATAACCAGCTTTTACAGTTTCTAAGATGAGCACTGGGCTAAGATATTTCATACACATTATTTCATTATTACATGTATATTATCTCCTTTAACTCTGAGAAGTGAAGAAATCAAATGAACCATTCTGAGAAGTAGCTGATGAAACAAAATTAACTATCCAAGTTAACAAAAGAGCAAGTAGAAGGGATGAGAACTGAAACTAGTTCAGTCTGACACTAAAGCTCAGGATTATTCCAAATTAGCACAGTGAAGAGATAAAGAAGGAGAGGACAGAGAAAGGAAGTAGAACCAGAAACAATGATGTCCAGAAATGCAAGAGAGAAGCAAGTTTCTAAAGAGAGAATGATGAAAACTTGACACTCTGAAAGCATAAAATGTTTTATTATTTTATTATCATTAATATAGAATGTGGAAGGTATTTTTAGCATTTAAATAATTTAGAGAGGCTTTGGAGCATGCTTCACTGTTTTTTGTTTTTGTTTTTTTTGAAGTACTGGGACCAGAGATTGAGCCCGGGACTGTGCATATGGGAAGTTGGCACTCAGCCACTGAGCCACATTAGCTCCCCTGAGTTGGCTCCTTCATTTGTTTACTTGTTGTTTTTGTTTTTTTCAGGAAGCACCAGGAACCGAACTTGAGACCTCCCATGTGGGAAGCAGGCACTCAACTGCTTGAGCCACATCTGCTCCTGCATGCTTCATTTTTATCTTTTGATCTTACATAAAGATCTGATGCCAAGGTTTTTGCAATAACTAGACTATTCTATCATTCTGAGGGGAAAATGATACCTACTTTATAATGCAGTTTTCTAAAATGCAGAGAAGTGAAGCATGGAGACTGCCTGCTATTTCTGGTTTATTCTTGAGAGGCTAGCATGATGTTTTACAGTAAAGCACTCAATAAATATTTATTGGTGATTTTTTGGTATATAATGAAACTTATTTTCAGGGCAGATGGAAAAATAAGGAATTCTGATAACTGCTCATCTAATTTTAATCAGTATCACAAATCAACTATAACTTATAACACTGAAGTCAAGCAGTGGATCATACAGCAAATAAAACAACTCATTTATATTTAGTTTTAAGAACACATTGTGACTTTTTTTTCTCAGAAATTTATCATTATTCAGTTGAGTACAATTTTGCTTAGGTTAACATTAAACCTACTTTCATTCTCTCAAACAACTCAAGAAGCATACAGCCTAAAAGTATACTGAGCCAAAAAGGTATCATCCTGGGATGAATGTATTCTATACACAAATTGTTTTACTTGGATGATTTAGAAAACTTATCTTCTACTTTTCTATAGTTTTCCAAATGTCCAATATATATCATTTCCCATTTCAACTTAAAAACAACAGAATTCATTAATTAAAAAGTATTAAGAGGTAAGAAGGGGGAGTGGATGTGGCTCAAGCAGTTGAACACCCACCTCCCACAAGGGAGGTCCCGGGTTCAGTTCCCAGTGCCTCCTGAAAAACAAAAACAAACAACAAGCAAAACAAATGAAAAAACCAACTCAGGGAAGCCGATGTGGCTCAGTGATTGAGTGCCAGCTTCCCACATACGAGGTCCCAGGTTCAATCCCTGGCCCTGGTACCTCAAAAAAAATAAATAAATAAATAAAAATTAAAAATAAAGGTAAGAAGAATCAATAAAAAATCCAAATGTGAAAACATACTGTTATTTTATTTTCAAGTATACTTTCTGAATAGTAATTTCCTCAGAGTAGCAAAAATCTGATCTTTTAAAATAAGGTATAATCAAGCAAATGAGAAATTATAAACTAATTCTACATTAATTCTAAATGTTTTGCAAATCTAAGTTTCAAGATCCCTCACTTAACAAAAATCTCTCTTACATTAACTTACACAGACACACACACACACACACACCCCTTCTGCTAATTAAGTGGGAATGATCTAAATTCTCACCTTTGTCCACCTGGGACTCTAGCTGATCCACTGGGGTCATAGAAGGCGCAAGCTGTAGCTCACTGGATACAATAGTAAGGGCCCAAGGTGAGGCACTTAAAATGTCTGTCATCAACAGAAAAGGGATGTCAGCATAGACCCTTTCCAGGTGCTCAAACTGTCACAAATGAAGAGAAAAGGTCTGTCAGGAATTACGTTTAGTCCATATCATTTTTTTCTGCCAATTCCTATAAACGAAATGATTTCCAATATGCTTCACAGGAACATACCTTTGTAGAAACAAATTTAACTGCAACATCAAATGGAAAGACTGTTTCTATTGTTACAGTTTCATCCTGGAAAAAAATTTAAAGGGCACATTCAATACCTTTTCTAAATCTTAACAATAAATAAAGTTTTAAAAATATAAGGTATACAATCTATTACTAATCAGCAAATAATTCCACTTTATATATTAAGAAGGTAGGGTCTTTCCCTTAGATAATATTTGCAATATTGATGTAGGGAGCCTGGCTACTATTTGTAATAAATTACCTTACAGGTTCATAACAGTTCATACTACAAAGAGCTTTTTATACATTATTCATCTCAGGATCTAGTGAATTGGGCAGGGCAGGTGTCATTATCCTTTTACAGAAGAGGAACCAGAGGCTAAGGCGTAAGTGACTTGCCTAAGACCACAAAGCTAGTGTTGCCAAGCCTAGAATCTCAGTCTTCTATTTATCCAAGTTCTTTACCTCACCTTGACTCAAGATGACTAAAATAACAATAATGATAACAATAACAACGTAATATGACAGGCACTGTTATAACCACTATACATGTATTATATAATACAAAAACTCAAAGAAATAGGCGTTATTATTACTGCTATTTCAAGATGAAGACGTCACATAGCTAGTAAGTAAGTGACAGAGGCAGGAAATGGACCAAATCTAACCTCAGAGCCTGTTTTTTTTAATCAGCATGGTATTTTGCCTCTCTAAGAGAGTACATTTGAAAAATAATAGGGTTATATCTTTCAAAACAAGCAACCCACTCTGTCAGAAATCTTTAAAAAAGGTCATGCAGGAAACTGGTTTAAAGCTCAGGCTATAATGCCAGATAGATCTGGATTCTAATCATGGCCAGATATTACAAACTGTGTGATCTTAGACAAGACAATGTGACTTTAGGAAAGGTACATGGTTACCTTGAAGCCTGAGTTTCAGTCACCTTCACAGGGTGATTATGAGGATTAAATGAGACAACGTAATAGAGAACATCAGTGAACTAGTGTTTATTATTATTATATGCTTCAAATTATTTTCTCCCTCACTTTTTAAAAAAGTGTAATAGATAGGATAATTAAGACATTCACACTCATTCCATTCGTTGAAAAACTGTGCAATGGTTCCGTATGGGTCTAAAGCCTAGGGTCTCAATATTTCTCCATACAAAAGATCTACGAAAATGAATAAGCAACAAAACAATTAGCTAAGATTTCACCTTTTAATTTCTACAAGACCTAGAGGGCAGACGCACTTTTAAGTAAAAATGAGATTTAATCTAGTGAAGGGAAAAGCATTACATTTACTGACCATCTGTTTGGGTAGGTTCCATTATTCCAGTCTTATAAATAAATATGGTTACTACTTTGCACAAGATCACAGTTAGTAAGTAACAGAACTGGGATTTAAACCTCAGTCTCCCTCATTCCAAAGGTGATTCCCTATCTACACCATGCCAATTTCCTAAATATTGTATATGTAACTTCTTTCCCCTAAGAAATAGTTCCTAACTATAACTCTAATATTACAGACAATACTGCATCCTGCAGTTTATGCAAAGTCAACTACTACCAGGAGTTAAGGTCATATAGTCCTTTGTTAAAAGACTACAATAACAGGCATTATATTGAATTTCCAGAATAACATCTCTTTCCTACATATTAGAACTGGTGTTTTCTCTCTTAGGTAAGATGGTTTCTCTTTTTGTGTCTAAACTCTGTTATTTCTCTAGCAGTCTTTCTCAACTGGGGTTTCTTGAAAGAAGCACACCCTAATGTTTCCTGGAATCCTATTGTTCATAATGACTTAATTTCTCCCCAAGGCATCTACTGCATTATCCTGGAGGTAATGAAAAAAAAAGTCATGCAAATAATTTTCTGTGTTCTGTGCTTTGGATGTGGAACCTTAGATGGGAAAGGCTGCTTAGACTGCTCTCTAGGTATATTTCTTTGGGCTGGGATGGGTGGTCTCTGTCATCTACAATAGGCATTCCCAAAATGTCATCCAAATAACACCAGGACCTATAAGATATTACATGAGAAAAGTGCTTCTAGGAAAAATAAAGATAATCATTGTAGCATTTTGCGAATATTCTCGATACTTATTTAGCAAATTAAATACTCTGCAAAGTCCTACAGTAAAAATAATTGTTTAACATCTCTACACCCAGTATTTTCCAAACATATTTGGCCAAATCCTTTTTGTAACATCTATTTCTATCCCTTAGACCCAGTGTCCCTTAAAAATGTATCTTAGGAGTGGCCTGGCTGATAGAAGTATAAATATTATCTTTCTCTAATAAAAGATACATGTAGCCTCAATTATATCATGTCTTAAGAAGAAGACAACATACAGCTGCACACTGCTTTAGTTTTATTCCAGGATAGTTACTAGATAGCAAATAACTTTTTTAAAAAAGGAGGTACATTTCAAGTCTACTATAAACTTCATAATCAAGGTTCAGAACTCTATAGCTACAGAGAACTTGAACATTCTTATTTTATAGATAAGGAAATTAAGACCAAAGAAGTTAACTGACTTGCTCGAGTTCACAAGTTAGTAGGTAGTACTGAGATTAAAGCACCCTTATCCCCTATTTCATCTTCTAGGGCTCCTTTTATTACATCAGGCTATGTGAAATTCTTGAGAGCATACAACCTACCTTTTCCCCTCACTTGGGAAACACTCCTAACCTTTTTGGAATTTTTTTCTTTCCCAGTGATGTATACATAGCCCACAGCCAGTCTATGCAATATCCAAACTACAACCTGCCAATTTGCCAGGCCTCTCCTCTGTAGGGATATGGACCAATTTCCTAGGGAAAGGCCTGACACAGCACAGCTGCCAGAACTAAGAAGATTTTTAAGTACCAAAATTTTTCATTATAAAAAGAGAATACAAGTACTACATACAATATGTTTAAATCTATATAGAAATATGGCCAAAAGAAAAAGGCCAATAAAAAACACAGCAAAGAGTTAACAGCAACTGCCTTTGGATTGTTGGACTATGATTGTGATAGCTTTCCCAATTTTACTCCCTTCTATGTGGCTTCACAAAAAAAAGAAATTAACAAGCATCTTTTTAAATAATGGACAAGATATTTCAAAAAGGGAGATCTCTTTTCTTCCAAAACCATCTACCAAATGACAGGTTTTACCTAATAAGTGATTTTATAAAGAAACAGACAGGTTTAGTTTCAAGTCTTTTTACACACACTCTCAAACCTGTTGCTTACATGTATGACAAGTCATGTAGGCCTATTTTCTCAGTCTAATACTGGAACAAGGAATGCCAACATAAATCTAAATATAAATGACTTTTTAAAATCAACATATGTTTAATTAAAGTTTATAACAGACTATAAGCACCTAAGCTGTTTATTTTATAGGCTAACTAAAATAACACAAAATAGAGAAGCAATCAATATACGATGCTTTATGGAGTAGCTATGAATAAAAAATACCTTGTGACATTTGCAAACAATTTCTTTTTCTTCAACAGTTGTATTGACCAGGTAAGAAACATACACGAGAAACATTCTTGAACCCACTGTTCCACAGCGAACATATAATATTTTTTCCAGCTATAAAAAAAAATTTTTTATTTAATTAATATTAAAGAGATTTCTCCCTGACATATATTCTAGGACAATGTTCCCACAATTCAGAGCTTACTGTACCAACAAACTAAACTCTTTAATGCTTTTTACAGGCTGTTAACAGTATAACTAATCAAAGATACCACCATGGAAAAATACACTGAGTATATATACATACCCCTGCCACAACCTGAGAGTGGGAGCAATTACTCCATCTTCTTTTTATCATTCTCAACTTCCCAAGAATTCCATGTTTGGTTTAGAAATGAAAGATGCCTGAGATGTTATCTCACTAAGTTACAAACAAGTTATTATTTTATCAGGCAACTAATTATCTACATTAGGGTCATTTGTTCTAAAAGCCCTTGTATGAAAACTGCTTAAAGCATTTCATACATTTAAATGTGCAAAAGGTGTGTAAAAGTTTATAATTTAAATTTTCTTTTTAGTCCCAAGATATGCTTTTAATATGGTCTGAAACTGTCTAAAAGTCACTGTATATTTAAAACTATACATTTATTTCCTCTCCAATCATGGTCGACCAAGTTCACCTGTTCCCCTGGATGTAAATCTCCAACAGGAATGTCAGTGAGTAAAGCAGGGTAGGACTCATCGCATAGTTCTGTTCCCTGAAGAGTCACATGAGTTTTCTGAGTTAAATTGGCATCTTGTCCTGAAAGTGTTAATATTTGTGTTTTAATAGATAATTCAAACATGATCATAATAACCAATACTGCATGAAAAGCACTGTATCATCAGCATATTTTAAACAAACTTCCTGTATGTCACACCACTAATACCTATTCTATGCTGAATTATTACTGAACGTGAAAAGAATGCTTACCTGGTTTTAAACCAGCAGTGAGCTTCACGTCTCTGATTTGGGTCTCTTCATGGGACTTAACAGTTACAACCAAACAATACATTTCATTAGTCAGGGCAGGAGGCTCATGCCGCAGATGTACAGAGATGTTTGGAATTCTGGAAATGATCCTTTCAAAAGAAAACTTAGCTAAATAACCGATTCTTTAAAAACAAACTATTTAGCCAAGGTATTTAAAAGAAATACGAGGATAACCTTTAACAATGTAGACTTACATCGTGCTTGCCTGAATGACTATGCTGTCCCAGTGAACCTCATTGTCAGGTAGCTTAGGTCGTCTTTTAAAAGAACGTGCTGCCAGTAAGGCTTCTTGGGAGGAAGCGGCATCTCCTCCTCCTCCCTGCCAATTTAAAACCACACATCTTCCTGTCTCAGTGCCTAGAATCAGATCCACTGAAGTAATCTAAAAGAAGAAGATCTATCAGAAATGCCATCTCGTACTTGTGACCATCCCCTCTCAGCAAAATTACACTGTAGGTTGCTAGTGGACGGAGTTTATCTAAAGAACCAGGGTATAAGGGAAGTCAGAAAACCTGCTCTGAGTCTTATTCTGGCCACCTATTAGCTGTGTCATTGGTTAATTTTGCTCTGGGTCTCAACTTCTTCATCTTTAAAAGGTAGATAATAACCTGGCTTTCTAGACTAAGAGACCAATTGTAGAGCACGATTGTGATTTTAGCACCTAGCACAGTACCTGACATAGTAAATGTTCACTCAGTGTTGCTAAATGAAATAAATCAATGTTTTGATGACCATTAATACATTTATAACATAATTCCTAATTCCACAAATATTCTTCTTGAAAATATTGTATTGTATTAGCAATGAAATTCTTTATTTTTTGAAGAAATGTTCCTTTGAACTAATTTCATTAACAAATGGATTCAGAATAGGATTATTATGATTTGTGTCTGGTAGGCTTGCTCAGGTACCAAGTAAAAACTCAAATATGTAATTAATGAATTAGTCAATTTCATAAGGGATTTCATAAGTGGATAAGCAAAAAACTATATATTAATAAAATCTACATATTTAAAAAAATTACTATGGACATATTGTGGTACAACCATATGTTTCTATCTTAGAAATGATCCAAAGTTTAGATTAGCTAACTATTCTCATTCAAGTAATGGAAAACAAGCACTTAACGAGCCCTTACCATATGCTAACTGCTATTTCAAGCAATTTACATTAATAGTTGATTTAACCCTCAAGAAACCCTATGCATAGGTAAATATTATTATCCCTACTTTACAAATGAATAAGCTGAGAGCCAAAGGGGTTAAATAACTGCCCTGGGTCACCAGCTAGTAAGCTGGAATTTAAACCCACGTAGTTTGGCTCCAAAATTTATGATCAATAGAAATAATAATTTCATCATTTATTTCTGAAAAGTATTTTAATTATCTACACTAAAATTAACCTTTTAAAATATACATCTTCATTTTTTTCTTTAATAATATGTAATGCAGCAATGTTTAGTCTGAATTACATTATATAATACATAACAGTTATAATGTATAATATATACAATGTTTAACACTCTGTAACTGATTATGCAGCCACTAAAAAAATGAGGTTGGCCTAATGTACTTACACAAAATGATGTCTAATATACACTATTAAGTGAAAAAAGCCAGTTAGACAAAACACTATATACAGTATACTCACAATTTTTTTAATTAAAAAAAATTTTAAACTATAAATATGCTCATAGAAAAATGTCTAGAAGCAGTTTCCCTTTGAAAGTCCAGGGGAAAGGTTTTCATCTTTTACTTCATAAACGTCTGCACTATTTAAAATTTTTCCCAACATAAAATACTTTTATAATTTAAAATATTTTTTTAAAAATTTCATAACTAACCTCAATTTTCTTCCCCACATCTTCAGTTTTTGCAACAAATTTAAATAAAAATTTTCTTGTTTTACCAGGAACTAAGCATATTTTTCCCTGAGTCAAATTTTCTAAAACTTCACTTGCTTTGGAGGCTTCTTCTATTACACAGAACTGGTTGTATTCCTGAAATAAGAGTTTTAGCAAAGGTCACAGTTTAAAACATCAAGTGGCAGATGTGCTAACACTAAACACCAAGTGAACTGGAGCTCATTAAGTTTTACTTCACTAAAATTTCAGCATTATAAATGGTTATTAATAAAAGGAAGTGTTTACATGACAACTGGAGGTACTTATCAATTCATTGCTGTCAGCAGAAAAAGACCATTCACTATATGCAAAATAATTTCTGAAAACATTTTGATACCCTTTTCCCAGAGAACACAAAGATTTGTTCTTTGTTGCATTGGACACTACTTACTATCACCTCCTTTTCTTTGAAGAGTTCTTTTTTTACTTGGGTTCTGTGACACTATACTATTGCCTGTTTCTCATTCTCATTGGCTTCTTACTGTTTTGCCCTCAGAAACATTTTACTCTTCCTGTCCTGTTAATTTGAGGTTCCACAAGTTTCAGTCCCTAGCCTTCAAGTCTCTTCTCTTC
Source organism: Tolypeutes matacus (assembly GCA_026826555.1). Taxonomy (NCBI): domain Eukaryota; kingdom Metazoa; phylum Chordata; class Mammalia; order Cingulata; family Chlamyphoridae; genus Tolypeutes; species Tolypeutes matacus. The sequence goes on along the minus strand of JAKSZT010054341.1, from coordinate 16,080,688 downwards.
ATGTCTGCTTCACTGGAAAGTTTATCCATTTCCACATATTCTGCATCTCTGTGCTAATACCACCTACATAAAAACTTCTGGAGCGGGTGTAGCTCAGTGGTGGAGTGCATGCTTCAGGTGTACAAGGTCCTGGGTTCAATTCCCAGTACCTCCTAAAAAACAAAAACAAAAACAACTTCTGATTTTTTTAAACTTCTGTCCTATTTCCTTAACTACAAGTCCATGTCCCACAATTATGTACAGAACATTTCCATTATCATCTCAAACCCAGCATGTCCCAAACTGAATGTATTTCTACCTTCTCTGAAGAGCAAACTCCTCACAGATGAATACCTTCATGCTGGGAATACCTTTCATGTTTGATATCTATGGAATCACCAGTCTCATCTATTCAATAAACATTGAGAACTTTTCAAGAGCCATCTTCTACAACTGCAGATAAATTACCTTCATAAAAAAGTCTTACACGGGAAGCGGCTGTGGCTCAATCAGTAGGGCTCCCGTTTACCATATGGGAGGCCCCGGGTTCGGTTCCCGGGGCCTCCTGGTGAAGGCAAGCCCGCCTGCACGGCGTGGTTAGCTGACCCAGAGAGCACAAGCAGCAAGGGGGGGATAAATGAATAAATAAATAAAATCTTTAAAAAAAAAAAAAAAAAAGTCTTACATGGTTCAAGTTTTGTACTTTCCCTCTAATTTTAATTTCCATACCATGCTAATGAAACTTAAGTACTTTATTTTCTTGTGATTTGTAACTGGAATTTCAAATACGATGTATTCAGAATAAAAATAATATTTAAAGCTCATTGTTTTATATTCTATTTTAGCATTTTTAATAGTGTTTAATTATTAAAGTAGTATATATTTGTTATTTTTAAAAAAATAAAGAAGGAAGAAAGAAATGGAATAGTCATATATAAAGGGAAAAGTAAAATCAGTCCCTAAAATGACCCTCCAATCCCAGACTTAAGAATGTTTCACGGTAAGCAAAAAATGACCTATTCTCGTGGAACTTAGATTCTAGTAAGGGGAACAAGTGATTTACCAAATAAACAAATCTTAAAAGACTTCTATTTATTAGCATATCTCCATGTAAGTCTTTAAGGCTCTTTCAAGCCATCCAGCCTTACTTCCCACTAGCCCCTATATAAATCCTCTGCTTTAGCTAGGCTGTTGTTTCACTCGTCCACAAATACAGAATGAGTCCTCCTGCTTCCATTCAGAGTTTTCTCACTGTCATCTATCTCTTCCATATTTTTACATCTAGTTCATTCTTGAAACGTCCTCCCTTTTCTCTGGAATGCCTACAATAACTGTATTTCTAGCCTATACTACAAAATTTAGAACTCATAACCTAACCAGACAATCTATGAGTCATTCCTGGCTCTTGCCCCCAAAATGTTTACATTTTTATGGGGTTGGGATGTGTTTATTTTTTCAGGTTTACCATGAAGCTAAGAACATTGTAACTCTCAACAAATACTTGTTGGTTAAAGATTCAATTTATCTTGTAGGTGGCCAGAAGATGATTATCTATTAAGTGAGTTTATAATTGAAAGAACTGGAATGTAATCAAGTCCTACGGTACCTGTCTATAAACTATGTCACACTTCAAAAATCTTCAAGTGTAGGAAACATGGTACAATTCTGATTCTGCAGGAAAAAAAGTTGCTTACATATGCTTGCACAGAAAATGCCTAGACCATTCAAGAAGTTAATGCTGATGTTCTCTGAAGAATGAAAATCAGATGATCACACATTTACTTTTCACGTTACATCAACCTATTCCATTTCAATTTTTTAAACATCAAATGTTACTTTTATAAGGAAAAATTAATGAAACTGTTGAAACTGAATATAAATCAAATGACTTTGAAAATTAGATTGTATTCATTCTGACTACATCATTTGAAATTCAAATTACAAATTGCAAAAAACTAGTACTATGGAATGAAAATAAAAATAAAGTAGGAAAAGTATAAAATTTGAATTCCTGCTATAAAAGTTTAGAAATATAAATACATTTATTTTTAAATAGACCTTATCAACAGTAAGTTGATAACAAATGATAATAACAAATGAACACTATAAAACCATTGACCTAAACTTCACTAAGTTCATTGTAGTTTAATACAAGCAACAATGAGATTCACAAGCAGTACAAACACATTAAAAGATACCATCACCTGATTGTTAAAGTTGACACAGAGTTTGGAAAACCTAATGGGATGTGGACAATCAGCCTTCAGGTAAATATCAAACTGAACAGGAACATCAACATGAAAACTTGGGGCATGAAACTTGGCTTTGCATTGTACTAGAAATAAAACAAAAGGTCTGAGTTATATACACTACGAGATACTCTATACCCACACCCATTATTTTCTGACCTACATTTACTCTTCAGAAAGGACTTCAGAAAGACTGCCTATCCTTACTGACTTTTGCACTTAAGACATTTCAACTGACATGGAAGTACAGCTCGCTTTTTAAATACAAATGAAATCCAAAGTTTAAAAACATAGTAGCCACTGAAATGTAGGTAAGATAGGATTTTAAAGAAGAAAAAATGTAGGTAAGATAGGATTTTAAAGAAGGAAAAAGAAAAGTTTTATTTTTTAATTATTTCAAAATATCTAAATATTAAAGTTGAACTTTTAAAACAACCGTCTTTTAAAATGCATTTCAAATAACAGCTGAACTACAAATGAACAAAGTAGATTTTAAACCTAAGCCTAGTATTTAAAATCTTGGTCATCTTTATTAGGGTAGAAGGGAAGAAAGAATCTATAAAATGATCACACCTTGAAATTTCTTTCAACTTTTATCCAGCATCTTTCCATTTTGTAGAAATAAGGATCATTTCTTTAAAAATAACAATTTAGATACTATCTACCTACCAAATGGTACAAAGTCCTGTACTCCTATTGTGAAAACATTGCTGCCAACCAGAGAAACACGGTCCGCCCACAGCTTCTGAGCAGTTTTCACAGCTAAGATATCACAGTCAGGTTCAGGATCAGGACTTTCATTCTGCACCAACACAGAAGAAAACATTTGTTCAACCAGTTAAAGAAAATAAAATAAAATAAAAAATTAGAAAATACATATGTATGTATGTATGTATATATAGATTTAGATACATATATTCTAAGAAAATATTTCATATCAATAATTCCAACCTACCATTAAAACCCTTATGAGGTTCTTTTCTATCCGAGATTTTTGGTCATCTTTCAGAGTTGAAGCTATTAAGAAGAAAGAAGGAAAACAATCAGAACGAAAAGAAAGGCAAGTAAGTCCACTTCTCCCATTTAATGTGTTCTTTAAGAGGGCTAAGAACAACTAGAAAATTTTCGGAAAGCACAGTTTTCTATAAGCTAGCCCCAACAATTCATATACTTGCATTTAAACCCTATGTGAAAATTTATTTTATGCCACATTTAAAGAAATAAAGCAGAATAATTTTGACCTTCATTACTAAAAACCTTCACTTGTAATAGTACCATTAGAATATGAATCCCTTCACTTAGCACAGTGACTTGCACATATTAAGTACTGATAAATATTTGAGAAATTAAATATTATTCTTCAAATTTAAAAAAACTTAAAGATGCTACGTAATTTTAGAGATTCAGAATTTTACTAAAAGAACATCAAATTACCTCTTCCAAGGAGTTCTAGGGAGTAAGTAATATAATCCTTTAATTGGGCCATGAGGTAGGAACATTTCAGAGCTGTAGTCAATATAGACGTGAGAAGAGTCCACCATCCTTCACTCCGGTAATCACACATCACGTAATCGAGCAACCTAAAAGAAGACAAAATGTAAGACGTACTGAACCAGCTTCACAATAAAGGATTTGAAGAGTTCTTGGAAAGGATAAAATAAAGTGCTTTCCTCATTTTATATAAAAATAAGAAAGTCTCCCTGAGATACTTTAAAAGGTATTTTCACATTTAGTTTAACATGAGGTTTCCTGAGACTTTGAAAAAGACTGTCAGCACATGGCACTTAATATATCGGAGAAATGGGATTAACAGAAGTAGAAATAAATATGGAAATAATAAATCTTCAATAAAAATTCTTATTCCAATTTCACTGTAACACAGGGGTTCTTAACCTTTTTTGTTCCATAGATCCCTTTGCCAGTCAGCTGAAAACCATGGACTCCTTACTGAGTCCACACATACTGTGTATTATTTAATAAATATATCACACCTGCACCAACACACTCCCACAAGAATGTTTTTTTAAATTTCAATTCAAGCACACAGACCCCTTGTTAAGAACCCCTGCTGTAAGGTAATCTGAAAACTTGTAAAAATAAAGAGTGAATGGGACTCACTTTAAAGCTTTGGTATAATCCTTTGCATAATAATATTCCTCTCCCATCTGAACCACTATAAAGGAAAAAAATATTTTATGTATATAATTTAAAGTTATTCAAAGTTGTATTAAATTGTGGTCTGCTGTGTATACATACTTAGATGACTTTTCATTCTTGGACACTTATACTTCTTAAACTGTGCAACAGCATTACTCAGAAGAGTTATTATTATTTCCTGTTAGAAAAGATAAAGTGTGAAACATTTTAATAAAAATAGTCTGTTTTCCAAAAAAAATATTATTAAAAAAAGTTGGTTGAAGAAAATACTTACAGAGTGAACAACACTTCTCTCCTTCAGCTGAATGGCAAGAATTCCCACCTTCTCCTTTTCAGGATCAGAAAGATCAAAACCTGTATAAGACAAGACACAACCCATTTTAGATAGCTCATTTAATATAAATCTTTCACATGAACGTTGTATGTGTACACTCCTTGAATCATTACTTTCAGGTATTACAGATTCTTAAAACATTCTAGAATCTCAAAGATTCTAAGAGATAGCTTTATTAAATAGAAACTTCTCTGTGATCTCTGTACTGAAGAGAACACTGTTGAGTTTGATATATTTTTTTAACCAGGAATCAACCACCTGAAGAATATCAACATCATTCTCTATATAAAAGTAAATAATTGAAGAGATTAAAGTAAATAATTTCTTAACACTTAAGGTTCAACTGACACAGAAATTGCTCAAATTATGTATCAAACACAAAAAAAGAAGATTCAGAGAAATTATTTTTAAGTCGATATAAGTTAATGATGTTTTAAAGTGCCCATATAATAAACTGTTAAGATTAACTGAAATAAAAATATTTAAATACACCACAGTGGCTTATTAAAATTTTGTAGTTTAAGACAAGATGCTTTAAACACATCTTTAACTATAAAGTACTCTCAGGTGTAGTGATTAAAAAATTCTGAAAATTAAAGAAACTGCAAATCTTAAAAAAAAAGTTAAAAAGCAGCATTTTACCTTAATATATGTCTTATGCCTAATGCAGCCAATGGAAAAATTATGATAGCTATCTTTGCCTTTACTCTGAGGTTGAGAGAAAAGGGGGGAGGGAAAAGTATTTACTTAGTATTCCTTGCCGCCATGATCTTTGTCCATAAAAGTCAAGAACACCTGTTTGTGTTTCTAAGGGATCAGGACTGGGATACATTACAGATGCCTGTAAATTAAAACACAACCCTAAATAATACATCACAAATCAACTCTTGCCCAATCTTTCAGTAAATAAAAATATTTTCAAAAATACAACCTTCAAACATCAAACATCAAAATATTTTAACCTAAGTTAAATCTTAACAAAACTTTAAAAAAAATTTAATATTCATGTCTCATAAAATTAATCAATCTGATTCTAATAAATGATTTCACAGTAACTAACATTCTTACATTTTCTTTGTTATCTGTACCACAAAAAAAAAAGTACAAAGAAATTATAATTTAAGCAAATCAACTAGGATAATTTTTCAACCTGCTTTTCTCATACAAATATATATTCTGCACATTTCACAATATCATTAACTATTTGTAAAACATAATGTTTCATGGTTGTGTCCTATTCCTTATTTAACAAATTTCTTATAGCAGTTCATCTTATTTCTATTTTATATTACAATGAATAAAACTGTGAGAACAATTTTATAAATAAATGCTAGTATTTATCTCCTAGAATCACTTTTTATATGCTTTAGGATTCCTGAAAGAAAAATTTGGGGTAAAAAGATATGGACATTTTTATGGCTTCTAAAATTATTATTTTTATCATTTAAAGAAAAAATTTCCATGTATTTAAAATACTAACATGCAGAACTGCGTGGGAGAGAGTGTAGACTACAATGTGAACTATGGTCCATGCTCAGTGGCAAAGCCCCAGGATGCGTTTATCAATCGCAATGAATGTGCCACACTAAGGAAGGATGTTTATGTGGGAGGGTGTGGGAGGTGTGGGGAGTGGGGCATATGGGAATCCCTATATTTTTTGTGTAACATTTATGTAATCTAAGTATCTTTTAAAAAATAAAAAATAATAAAAAAATGGACAACTTCCTAGAAGCATACAAACTACCTATACTGACTCAAGAAGAAATAGAAAATCTCAACAGACCCTTAACATTTCAAGAGATTAAAAGAGTAATCAAAAACGTCCCATAAAGAAAAGCCCAGGACCAGATGGCTTCACTGGTGAATTTCACCAAACATTTTGAGAATAATTAACACCAATGCTCCTGAAACTTTTCCAAAAAACTAGAGGAGGGAAAGCTTCCTAACTCATTCTATAAGGCCAATATCACCCTAAAACAAAGATTCTACAAGAAAAGGAATTTATAGGCCAATGCCCTTTATGAATATAGATGTAAAAGTCCTTAACAAAGTACTAGCAAACCAAATCCAACAACACATTAAAAAAATATACACAATGATCAAGGGAGATTTATCTCAGGTATGCAAGGGTAGTTCAATATAAGAATATTAATGTCATACACCACATTAATAGAATGAAGGAAAAAACAAATTATCATTTCAATTGATACAGAGAAAGCATTTGACAAAAATAAGCACCACTTCTTGATAAAAACACTTAGAAAACTAGGAACAGAAGCAAACTTCCTCAACATCATACAGGGCATATATGAAAAACGCACAGCTAACAGCATATTCAATGGTGAAAGACTGAAAGCTTTCTCTCTAAGATTAGGAAAAAGATAAGGAAGCCCACTGTCACCAATGTTATTCAACATTGTACTGGAAGTTCTAGGCTGAGTAATTAGACAAGAAAAAAGAAATAAAGACCATTCAAATTGGAAAGGAAGAAGTAAAACTTTCCTTATTTAGAGATGACATAATTCCATATATAGAAAATCCTGAAAAATTCACAACAAAGCTGCTTAAACTATAAAGCAAATTCAGCAACGTGGCAGGGCATAAGATCAACATGTAAAAATCAGTAGTTTTTTATACACAAGTAATGAACCATCGGAAGAGAAAATCAGGAAAAAATTCCATTTACAATAGCAAAGAAAATAATCAAAATAGCTAGGAATAAATTTAACCAAGAATGTAAATGACTTGTGCACAGAAAACTATAAAACATTGCTAAAAGAAAATCAAAGAAGTAAATGGAAGGACATTCCATGTTCATGGTTTGGAAGATGAAATATTGTTATGAAGTCAGTTCTACCCAAAATGACTGACAGATTCAACATAATACCAATCAAAATTCCAACAACCTTCTTCGCAGAAATGGAAACATTAATCATCAAATTTATATGGAAAGGTAAAGGACCACAAGTAACTAAAACCATCTTGAAAAAAAAAGAATGAAATTGGAGGTCTCATACTTGCGGATTTTAAAACTTATCACCGGGAAGCAGATGTGGCTTAAGCAATTAAGCTCCCACCTACCACATGGGGAGTCCTGGGTTCGGTTCCCGGTGCCTGCTAAAGAAGGTGAGCAAGACAGAGAGCTGATGTGACTGGCAGGCACGGCGAGCTGACACAAGAGACACAAGGAAGAAAACATAATGAGACACAACAAAGCCAGGAACTCAAGCAATTAGGTGCCTCCCTCCCATATCAGAGATCCTGGATTTGGTTCCCGGTGCCTCCTAAAAAAACAAGGAAGATAAACAGACATTGCAAGTGCAAACAACGAGGGGGTAGGGAGAAATAAATAAAATAAATCTTAAAAAATAAATAAATAAAACTTATTACAAGCCACAATAATCAAAACAGCATGGTACTGGCACAAGGACAGGCTTGCAGACAATGGAATCAAATTGAGAATTCAGAAATAAACCCTCCCATCTATGGTCAATTGAGATTTTTGACAAGGTGCCAAGTCCCACTCAATGGGGAAAGAATAATCTCTTCAACAAATGGGGCTGGTATATCCATATGCGAAAGAATGAAGGTAGACCCCTACCTCACACCATATACAAAAATTAACTCAAAATGAATCAAAAACCTAACTATAAGAACCAAACTATAAAACTCCTAGAAGAAAACCTAGGGAAGCAACTTCAGGACTTGTATAGGGAATGGTTTCTTAGACTTTACACCCAAAACACAAGCAACAAAAGAAAAAAACAGATAAATGGGACGTCATCAAAATTAAAAACTTTTGTGCATCAAAGGACTTCATCATAAAAGTAGAAAAACAACTTACTTATTGGCAGGAAATATTTGGAAACCACATAAATAATAAGGGTTTATTTTCCAGAATATATGTAGCAATCCTACATCTCAGCAACAGAAAGACTAACAACCCAATTAAAGTATGAGCAAAAACCTCAAACAGACATTTCTCCAAAGAAGATATACAAATGGCCAATAAGTACATGAAAAGATGCTGCACTGGGCATTAGGAAAATGCAAATCAAAAGCACAAGGACATACCATTTACACCTGCTAGAATAACTACTATTCAAAAATGGAAATTAAGAAGTGTTGGAGAGGGTGTGGAGAAATAGGAACACTATTCATCATTGGTAGAAATGTAAAATGCTGCATCCCCTTGGAAATGCTTGGTGGTTCCTCAGAAAACTAAGTATAGAATTACTATATGACCCAACAATCCCTCTTCTAGTATATATACCCAAAGAATTGAAAGCAAAGACTTGACGTGATATTTTCACACTGAGGTTCATAGCAGCATTATTCACAATAGCCAAAAGATGGAAAAAACCCAAGTGTCTGTGAATAGATGAATGGGTAAACAAAATGTGCTTATTACATACAATGGAATATTATTCTACTCTAAAACGGAATGAAGTTCTGATACACGTAAATTGATGAACCTAGAAAACATTATGTTCAATGAAATAAGCTGGACACAAAAGGATAAATATTTTATGATTCTACTTATATGAAATATGTAGAATAAGCAAATTCATCAAGTCAGTAGATAAATTAGAGGTTACCAAAGGCTGTTGGTTGGTGGGATATGGGAGTTAACGCTTAATTGGTAAAGAGTTTTTATGTGGGCAATAGAAGTGTCTTGGTAATGGTCGGTGATGATGGCAGCACAACATTGTGAATATAATTAACAGCACTGAATTTAAAAAAAAAAATTTTTTTGAGGTATCAGGCGCTGAGGATTGAACCCAGGACCTTGTATGTGGGAAGCCGGCGCTCAACCACTGAGCCACATCAGCTCCCCTGAGATGTTTATTTCATCTGTTTTGCTTGTTTGTTTTTGGCTTTTTAGGAGGCACTGGGAACCAAAGCCAGGACCGCCCATGTGGGAAGTAGACACTCAACCACTTGAGCCACATCCACTCCCCTGAATTAAATTTTTAAAAACCCATAGGATTGTACAACACAGTGAACCCTAATGTAAACTATGGACTATAGTTAATAGTATAATTATAATAATATTATTTCATCAGTCATAACCAAAGTACAAAACTAATTCAAAATGTTAATAGGGAAAATTGTGGGGGAGGTATATGGGAATTCAGTACTTTCAGCATGATTTTTCTGTAAACCTACCACTTCTCTAATAAAAATGATATGAATGTAAATGTATTCATATATACACACAACATGTTCTTATTTTAAAGGTGATTATGGGGAAACATATCTAAATGTAATCACCCAAGAGGAAAGCAAAATGAAGTATCATATTCAAGAAACTATGCAATTATCACTGTCTAAGATTCCTAAGAGTTTTCCATGGTAGAGGAAAAAGAGAAAAAGAAGTCAGTCAAAAGTTATCCTTTCCGGTGGGTCAAAATAGAGCACATTCCTCTAGTCTCCTGTAAACTTTTGCAGCAGTGAATATAGGGACAAAACAATGGGATTATAGTGTGGCAAATATTAAAATGTGGTTATTTTAAAGTAATTCCCTTGTTACAACAGCTTGACGTTCTTTTTTGAATCCCAAAAGATTATGTTCTTAAACTAACCCATTCCTGTGAGTGTGGTACCCTTTAACTGCATTAGATTCACTTTGATTAGATCACTTTCAATTAGATCATTTTCGGGCATTTCATCAGACCACATCAGTTAGGTGTGACACAGATTAAGTCTCTGCCCTCTTGCTGGGTCTTAAATAAATTTACATAAAGAGAAAGGAGACACAAAGAAAAGAAGCCGTTATTTTGATCCTGCCATGTGAGAGAGGACTTAAGTATCACCAGCAGCAAAGCTGAAGAACAAAGTCCCCAAAAGGCTGGGCCCACACAGCAGCTCAAGGATGAAGAAAAAGTCACATGCCTGATTGCCAACAGCTGAGCTTCAGGGAGAAAGGAGAGCAGCCAAGACAGAGAGGAGGCCCAGAAAGAGTCAAGCCATATGCCTGATCACCCACAGCTGGGCTCCAGGAGCTGGTGAGCACAGAAGGGAAGGCAGGGACTTTGGCCGCCAACTTGCTCCACCACGTGCCAGGATGCCAAGATCACCAGCAGCTGACTTTGGTGAGAAAGCATCTCTGATGGTGCCTTGATTTGGATATTTCATGGCCTTGGAACTATAAGATTTTCCCCTACTAAAATTTCCATTATATAAGCCAACCCATTTCTGGTACTTTGAATCAGCAGCCCTGTGGCAAACTAAATCATTAACTTATTGCCAATCATAAATCAACTCTTCAAAGAAAACTGCATAATTCACAGGTAAAATGGAGTACCCAGACTGAAATGGAAAAGAACCATAATTACTGAAGAGATAAAACATAAAAACTGATTATATTCAAGGGCTTAGAAAAAATTATCAACACCTATCATCTTTCAAAGAAGATTAGTAAGTTTTCAAAATGCTAGGTAGTACAGGATCAGTAACTTACTTCATGGTTACAGAGCGTTTTTGCAAGCTGTTTCCGCTCCTGGGCATAGTAAGCTGCCTGCTGGTAATAGAAACCAGGATTCTGGGTCTGAATAGCTGTCAATCCTAATTTAATAGCTTCATCAAATAAATCACCAAAGGCCTGGAATCTTTAGAGAAGGAAAAAAAAATCAAGGAAAAAAAAAAGAAAAAGAAAACAGAAAGGAAAGAAAAAGAATATTACTTCTAATAATTACTCATCTTAGTAATCATAACCTCAGCTGGTTGTAAAAATGAATTTTGCTTTTGATTAACAGTTAATTTTGTTGAATTTCTTTGTAAATACTAATATACACTAATTGTAGGCTACAAATAAATTCTGTATTTAGGTCAACTCTTCTGTATTAACAAATCTCTATACACACACCATCAAACTAGATCTCAGCATAGTTCCCACCATTCAAATACATTCACGTTTCTGTAAACCATTTCATTTTAGCAATTTTTAAATGAGTCTCCAACAGTAAGCTCCATGACAGCAAGTATTTTGTTTTATTCACTGCTATATTTTTAAGATCTAGACATATGGTGAAAAGTTAAGAAATATAATTGAATGAAAGATATGGTATCAGGAGTTAATTGATTCCTAATAAGGAACTGTATGAATCAATATCTAATATTATCAGAAACAAGCTTAAGCTAGATAATTAAAAACCTACTTACTGATAGAAAACTTTCTTCACTTTAGAACCAAAATCCATGCTAATTCCATTCTCCAAATCCCATGTTATTTTTTTAAACATTCTAAAAATACAATTTAAAACATACTGTTTAGACATCCATGCAGCATGCTCAAAAGACAAGTCTGCACTTCCAATTTTTTTCTTACACAAGTCAATGTGTTTTCGGAACTGAGCAATTGCATCCAATGGGGTGTTGTGCTGAAAACACAGCCTACAAATCTGCAAAATAGAAATCAAGCACACACACAAAAAATCAAACAGCATATTCAATTTAAAACTCATAAAATTTGAGCACAGCAACTACAAAAAGACTGGAATTTCCTTCTCTAAAGTTCTTTGAATTAGAATTGATTCTTTCCATCAGAATGGTTATGCTAAACCAAAGTTTATGGCTCCAAAGTTAAGTGAAATAAAATTATTTAGTACTTGTACTGAATTTATTCTGTACCTTAAAACAGCTTTTTAAAACAGAACAGAAAATTTTAAAATATTATATACCCAATGAAGATCATAAAGATAAAATATCTCCAACTGATAATTGAGAAAGGACAAATTAAGTTTGTTTTAGAATTGTCAGAAAGCTAAAGATCTTCTGTAGCACAACCAGAGCACAGTAACCTTCATCTCAAACAAGAATTATAGAAATTCCTGAAAACTTTTTAACTCGGATGCTATTTCAATGCAACAATCATTATGTATTTGGAGCAATAGGAAAAACAGAAAACAAAGCCTAAACTTATTTCCATACGCTTATTACAATATTTAACTTTTTTTAAGGTACAAAGGGTTATACCATGAAAAGTAAGTTATCCATCCCTGTCCCTCAGCCATCTGATTACCATTCCCAGAGGCAACCAATTTTCCAGCATGTTTTCTGACATATTCTATGCCAAGACAAGTGTGTACATGCATTTACATATAAGCTATTATTTTTTATAAAAAATAATATCAAACTAAATATGCTGCTTTGTGCCTTACTTTTTTTCACCTAATAATATATCTTGGAGATCATTCCATATCAATTTGTAAAGCTGCCTCATTCATAATAGCTGTTTTGAGTTATAATTTACATAACCAGTCACTTATTGCTGAGTTGTTTCTGATCTTTTGCTGTTACAAAACATAATAAATACCCTTTATATATGTGATTGCAAGTACTATCATATATGTGAGATATAGTTCCTAAAATGGAACTGCTAGGTCAAGGGGAATGTGCACTTTAAGTCTGCACTTACTCTATACAGAAAACATACCAATTTACACTCATAACAACAATGGATTACAGTGTCTGTTAGCTCACACAGACATCACCAACTCGGTGCCATCCATCTTTGAAAGATGGGTGTGGAAATACTAAAAGCAAAGCACACCACCCTCACTGGCTTCAGGGAGCATCCATCTCTACCATATACAATCTTAAAATAAAATTCTCAACAGGTATAAAACAAGTATAAAAGTTTCCTTTAAGTTGAATAGATATACCTTTCCTATGATTGTGTCATTAAACCAGGAAACGCTTTACATTGTTCTAATATGTTGCATCTTTTAAAATGAAATAAGTATAGGCAGCTTTCCTCTCACTCCCTTCTGCTCCCACTTAAAAAACAAACAAATCAAAAATAAAAAACAAACAAACAAATCAAAAATAAAATACCATCCCAAAGGAGTTTTACAAGAGTAAAACTACTCTAAGTGAGAAACATGGAACCCATAAACTCCAAAACCAATTATTAAAATCAATAGTAATAACTACTAGGTCCTTTTGAAGAGAAAGGATATAAAAGAGGACAGCATAATTAATCAAATACCAACTTTCAGAGCAAGTAACTGATTTTGATTTTCAATTTTTAAAAAGATAATTTAATATTTAAAGACAAATTTCCTTTACTTGGAAGTCGAACTATTACCTTGTAGTTTATAAATCCTGCCATAGTCTTAATTTCCAGAATATTAGTTTCATGGGCTCTCAATTCATGTACAAGATTATAGGCGGTCTTATAATTCCTAATATAAACATGGGGAAGATAGTTAATTATGATATAAATTTTAAGAAACGATCCTATGAACAAAGTCATAATAGAGACAATATTTACTCAACATTTCTTACTATTAAACAGATAAATAAAAATACATACGTATCACTATCTAATATCCTGAAAAATGATGTACTGATTAATAGTATGTGTGGGAGGAATCAACGACTTTTCACTAAGAGAAACATCACAATGTTGCATTGTATTCTATCATTAACAACTACAAATAACTGATAGGAAACAAATTGAAAAATAAGAGTAAATTAGACAATTTTCCAGAATTACATTGAAAAATCAGCATTCTGTTAACAAAACAAGATTTTTAAAAAAGTACTATCACTAGCTTCTCTGAACAAAGAGAATCTATATTAGGAAAGAAATTAATATCAAGACAGAGCACAGGTTAATGACTTCTTTTTTTAAGATTTATTTATTTACTTTATCCATTTTAAACCCCCCCTTCCTCATTTGCTGTTTTGTGTCCATTCGCTGGGCAATTCTCTGGATCTGTTTCCTGCCATCTCTTCTCATCCAGTCTTCACCAGGATTCGATCCTGGAGACCTCCGATGTAGGAGAGAGGTGTTCTGCCACCTGCGCCACCTCCGTTCCTGGCTTTCGGAGCATCTCATCTTGTCTCTCCCCTGCGTCTTTCTCCTGTTACGTCATCATCTTGCTGCACGGCTCCCGGGGCCTGGTGGCTCACCGGCACACAGAGCCTGGCAGCCCATGCGCCTTCTATATATATATATTTTTTTATTTTACCGGGAGGTCCTGGGGATCGAACCCAGGTCCCTCCATATGGCAGACGGACGCCCAACCATTTGAGCCACATCCACCCCCAGGTTAATGACTTCTTAACCCTAAATATTTCTCTAAGCTAAGTGGGTAACACTGGTTTCAAGAATAGGCTGGAGAAGAAGGGGAAATGTCCTTAGGGTGACTAGTGCTAAAGAAAAATGTGCTGCGGGAGGAGACCCTACAGCCACAAATGTCTCTCAAGTAATGCCTCAGATGGAAGGTAATAGGGAAATTGCAAATCTGTCTTTTCCACAGAAAAACGTTTGCTCTTAACTTCCCTAAATAAATTTTTTTCTCTCCAGAATTATTTCTGAATAGAATTGGAACTGAAGGTTTTTAACTAATACCAGACAGAAAAAATGAACTGCATTAAAGCTTAGTTATTATAAGTATGTAATCCTGCTGAGATTCGGAGATCACGATTTGGTGCTTAGTGCTTCATAACAAAATGAATAGGTTTCTGCAATATTCCTCTAATTATTTTTATTTACTTTTGTATTTTTCCCCCCTACACATTTAGCCCCTCCTCAAATTTAGGATACAGCTGTTCCCACTATTACGCTGCCACTGTTGATCTTGAAAAACTGAGTTAAAGCTAGAAAAAGATCATGTTTTATTAAGTTGGGTTTGGTAAAAGCAAAGGAACAAAACACTTAAACCACTGCCAACATATCTATAGCTAATATTCAAGGTTACGAGCAGAGCCTTGAATGGAAAATGATGCCAATGAGAGGCATTATAAATCTATAAAAAAAAAACACATTAAATTAAAAATAAAATCATAGTTGAATTGTATAAATATACTATAAGCTTTAAGAAATTCCGTCTGACTTGGATAATGTTTAATGGATATTATGCTTTGGAAATCAATCTCTTAACAAGAGCTTATACTGCATATACGAAAAGAAAGTCAAGAAGATAGTTATATTTCTAACTAAGTATATTAGGTATGTTCATCTAAACAGATAACTAAAAGTACATATTTTAATATATTCAAATAAAAAATTTAAATTATTTAGACTAGAAAGCTTTATAACATTACAAAATTTACTTCAGATTAAAAAATGGAAATTTTTTAAAAATCCAAAATATTCCTCATCTCTGGACAAACTAAAGAAAATGTTAAATACCTCAATCTGACCAACAAAAACTTTTTAAAATTAGTTACAGTTTGATCAAGATTCATAAATTGTCATTAATATTATTGTTAACATAAGGATAAGAAAAATTTAGTTTAACTATTAGAAACTTACTTCAGAGCATTTTGTGTATCTTGTTTCAACTCACTGAAGAAAGCTATTTTGAACTGATGTCTAACAAATAAAAGCTGAAAAAAAAGAATAAGATAAATCATTATTATATATACTCTTTTTAAAATGTGGAAATTATAATGTT
The DNA here is from genome assembly GCA_026826555.1 of Tolypeutes matacus. Taxonomy (NCBI): domain Eukaryota; kingdom Metazoa; phylum Chordata; class Mammalia; order Cingulata; family Chlamyphoridae; genus Tolypeutes; species Tolypeutes matacus. Next base: position 16,064,558 of record JAKSZT010054341.1, on the reverse strand, counting down.
TATTAAGAGAATTCATAAAAGTATGAAGGAAAGATTCAAAACAGAAGTACAAGAATTATTCTAGCAACCAAGGATAAAAGTCAGAAGGCCACAAAAATCTATATTTAAGAACTTTACAAGCAAAAAGTATAGAGACAAATTAGTTTTTAAAAGCTTTAGGGGAACGGATGTGGCTCAAGCAGTTGAGCGCCCGCCTCCCACAAGGGAGATCCCAGGTGCCTCCTGAAAAAAACAAACAACAAACAAAACAAACAATAAAACCAACTTGGGGAAGCTGATGTGGCTCAGTGGCTGAGTGCCGGTGTCCCACATACAAGGTCCCAGGTTCAATCCCCAGCCTCCAGTACCTCAAAAAAAAAGCTTTAAAAATGACTTTAGAAGTATCAAAGCCATTTAAAAGGTCAAAGTATTAAAGACATTTAATAATCTCTCAAACATAATCAGTGATGAGTAATCTTCTCTACAATGCTTTTATTATTTTCTTATTTAGGATAAAACATGTACCTGGTGTGTTGTTTTATTCAAAAATTCCTTATGAGATTTCACTCTTCTGATCTCGGTGTAATAATAAGTCTGTGCATGTTCATAAAAGGCATTTTCTAATCTGTAAAAAAAAAAAAACCAACATGTGAATACTAAAGTTATTTTAAACCAAATTGTTTTCAAGAATCACATTTGTGAGACCTGAAATAAAATCCTGACAGAGATAATGTCAACTGTTTTACCTATGATTAAGATAAAAAATGAAGCAAAATACAAACTCAATCTCTAAAGTCTAAAAATAAGATCCCTCCAAAGTCATTTATAATTGCTTATAATCTAAGACATAACTGACAAAAATAACTTTTATTATTTTAAAAATTAGGTAATCTCTAAAATTACTTCCATCACTATAATTTTATAATTTTATAAAGATTCTGAAAAAACAGATATCCAATAATTAGATTTCACTATCTTTGGTGATTTTCACATGTAGAGTTTAAAAAAGGATAAGAAAACTAATGAGATAAGCACCAAAAATGAGGACTGACCAATGAGGTAAAAATATCATTTACATGATATAAATCCTGATTCATTCCAGAACTTTAAAATTACACAGAAACAAAGAAAATCTACCAGAGGTAAATAAAAAACACAAAGTTTCTTTTGTGAAAAAAGTACAAATCAGGAGTATTTTCCTAAGGCATGAAAGAAAACTGAACTATAGGTAAAGGCTGAACTTCAAAAGTTTTTTCCTCCTCTAAACAATACAGAATTTTGAAGCACACCCAAAAGGTTTATCAAATCTAAAGAAACAATGTAAAGAAAGAAAGAAAAAAAGGAATATAATGGATAAGTCAAAAAAATTAATTATATATATTATTTCATTATATTTACACACACACCCTTTCCCCCAGAACCACAGAATACTACAGCATGTCAGATCTGTGCAACGCCAGCTCTCAGTGAAGAAAGACATTCATCAATGTATTATTGCAACTGATGCCCACTTTGGGAATTTTTTGTTGTAAAATTGTAGCCACAAGACCAATCAGTAAAATCTGCATATATACAAAGAAGTGCAATTGGAAGATACATTTTAAATTGGATTTTTTAGGTTAAGATTTTCTGTTTTCAAAGCGATAGTTTTAAAAAATGTTAAAATATGAAAGTAATTTACATTAGATTCTAACTTTTAATTGTATAATGTTTAAAAGAATATATTAATGTAGACTGTCCTTTAAAGATGCACAAGCAAGAAACAATAAGGCACTGACTAGAATGTCTAGTCTTATGGTAGCCAGAAATATGTCCACAGGTTATTCTAAAAGATTAAAAACAAAACAAAAACAAAAAAATTCTTCTAAAGAGAAATCAGCATTATCAATTTAGATGAGCTCACCAAAGATCAAAGATAAGCTTGATTTCAGTTTTCAAGTTGTGTACTCAGAGATAAAACATCTGTTAAACAGTAATACAGAGAATTGAGAGCAAGCAGTTCTGATAAGCCCAATTATTTCCTCTAAACTTACTTATACAGAATCAAATCCCTACCTACCCTTAAATATAAAAGACAGGGATATCTCTGGATATAGATGAAGTTCTGGAAGACTTTGATTTTTTAATTCATATACTTCTAGTCTATTAGAGCATTTCTGATTTTTGTTTTGAGAAAAATACATAACCAATTTCAAAAACATTTCAAAAACATTTCAAAAACATAAATTTAAAAAATGACAGGTTTAGTCAAAATGTGAGGTTAGTAAAAAGACCAATTCTTTCAGCAAATAGTTCAAAATTATATTTTTAAGATAACAGCAAACAATTAAGAATGTTCTTTTGGGAAAGTAGACCTTGAATTTCTTTTTTCAATGACAGAAAACCCAACTAATTCAGTCTTCTCATTTAATGATTTAAACTAGTTGAATTTTAAAAGTCCATATTTCATGATGTTCTCTCCATCCCCAAATAACTACTATTTCTTTCCCACTAATCTAACCGTCCACAGCATAGCTATGGTCCTTCTTTCTTAAAGCCGTCCTAGCTATCTATTTGTCCTCTAAAATCCTGTAGAACTTGTAAACGGTATCACAGAATTTACACTCTCAAAGCTCTCTGGTATGAAATCTAGATGCTTTTCAGTCTCCCCAATTAAATTAATTCCCCCAGGAAAACAGGAACCTAATCTATTAAGTTGGTACAAAAGCAACTGTGAGGAAGCGGATGTGGCTCAAGTGGTTGCACATCTGTCTACCATATGGAAGGACCCAGGTTCAATCCCCGGGACCTCCTGGTAAAATAAAAAGGGGAGCAGCCAAGCCAGGCCCCACGGAACACCCGGCGAGCCACGCAGCAAGATAATGATGCTACAAAAGAGACTCAGGGGAGGACCAAGGCAAGACATGCCAGAAACCAGAAACTGAGGTGGCGCAAGTGACAGGGTACCTCTCTCCCACATCGGAGGTCCCTAGGATCAAATCCCAGTGAAGCCAGGAGGAGAAAAAATGAGGAGAAGGCAAAGAAACAGATGCAGAAAATCACCCAGCGAATGGACACAGACAGCAAGCACAGGGTGGAGTGGGGGACTCACAGAACTGTACACTGAAGAAAATAAAGCAAATTAAAAAAAAAGTAATTGCGGTTTTGCATTGCTCAAATTTGCCGTTTGACATTGGAATACATTCTTAAATAAATGTGGTTATGTTATACATCATTTTAATGTGCATTTCTCACTTTGTTTTTTTGCTAATGACTTATTACTTGCTGTTTATATTTATGTTGGACTATGGAAATGATGTTAGACAAAAGCAAATTCAAGCGATTTTCTTATTTGAATTCAAAATGGGTCATAAAGCAGCAGCGACAACTGTAACATCCACAGCACATTTGGCCAGGAACTGCTAACGAACGTACAGTGCAGCTGTGGGTCAAGAAGTTTTGAAAAGGAGACGAGAGCCTTGAAGATGAGCAGCGTAGTAGCTGACCATCGGAAGTGACAACGACCAATAGAGAGCAATCATCAGATCTGATCCTCTTACAACTACACGAGAAGCTGCCGAAGACCTCAATGTCAACCATTCTACGGTCGTTTGGCATTTGAAGCAAATTGGAAAGGTGAAAAAGCTCGATAAGCGGGTGCCTCGTGAGCTGGCTGAAAATTTTAAAAATCATCATTTTGAAGTGTCCTCTTCTCTTATTCTATGCAACAACAACAACAAACCATTTCTCCATCAGATTGTGACATACAACAAAAAGTGGATTTTATACAACAACCAGCAACGAACAGCTCAGTGGTTGGACCGAGATGAAGCTCCAAAGCAATTCCCAAAGCCAAACTTGCACCAAAAAAAGGTATGGTCACTGTGTGGTGGTCTGCTGCCGGTCTGATCCACTACAGCTTTCTGAATCCCAGCAAAACCATTACATCTGAGAAGTATGTTCAGCAAATCGATGAGATGCACCAAAAATTGCAATGCCTGCAGCCGGCACTGGTCAATAGAAAGCACTCAATTCTTCTACACGACTACACGTGCACAACCAACGCTTCAAAAGTTGAACGAATTGGGCTATGAAGTTTTGCCTCATCTGCTATATTCACCTGACCCCTTGCCAACTGACTACTACTTCTTCAAGCATCTTGACAACTTTTTGCAGGGAAAACACTTCCACAACCAGCAGGATGCAAAAAATGCTTTCCAAGAGTTCGCTGAATCCTGAAGCACAGATTTTTATGTTACAGGAATAAACAAACTTATTTCTTGTTGACAAAAATGTGTTGATTGTAATGGTTCCTATTTTGATTAATAAAGATGTGTTTGAGCCTAGTTATAATGATTTGAAATTCATGGTCCGAAACCCCAAGTCCTTTTGCACCAACCTAATACTTGTTTTGAGCCAAACAATACACATACACATATAAAAATACACACAGGTATATATATATTAAATGTATTATTTGACCTGTCTCAAAATAAATCTTATCCTACTAGATAATTTAGATTAAAAATTTGATTACAAGCAGCTCTCTACTCTAGTTATTTATCAGAAGATATGTGGTATTCACTTTTAGCAAAATTCATATGAAGATGATCTGGGGTCCATTTTCTGCTCCTACTGCACTAGCACATCAATTAGGCTCTTTTAAAAAAAATTATAGAAAGGTATATCTTAGTCAACTACAGCTAAACTTTGAAAAGTTATGACTAACTCAATGCAACAGAGCTACCATTTTTTAATGAATATTTAATGAAACATCCAAGCTATAAATGCAATTTAATTCTAAAAGGAAACAGGCTTTCCTGAATCTTGGAAGCTATGATTTAGACAAATATATTCACAAAAGTTTGGTGGGAGTAGGAAGGAACTACTATGTTCTTAAAAGGATGTTACTGAAGGTAGATCCTGGGCCACAGGCTGAAAATAAAGGGAATAATAGCAGCAGAAGCAATAGTAGCAAGTAAATCCTGTTACTTATATCCTCTTTCTTACCCTTTTCAGTAAAAGCAGGTGAAGGGGAAAATTAAATATTGCTTCAATACTGCCCCACTCAACAAAATGCTCACAGCCGTCCCAATTCTTACATCATGGGAAGACAAACAGATCAGAGATCCAAAATCTAACTATATGCATCTGTATATTTGTATGTTGTTTTATATTTTTAACAAGTGAATTCAGACCCATTGAAACTTTTTGTATGAAAGTTTTAAACTAGTTAGAAAATTGTTTCCAAGTTTTTCAAGAGTGCAGATGATGATGACAGAAAACATTTATATATATCACACATATATGACATTTATATATATCACGTATGGTTTTCAAAAAAAATAATATAAGGATGGAACGTTTTCGAACAGCCATTTTCTGAACATTATCTCTATGGCACAACTTTCCTCTGAAAAGCACCTGCTTTCTTGTTTATTACAATGTCACCTTTGATTGAAAGGTAAAGTTAAGCGTGTGGTTTTGTTTTTAAACATCTGTTAGTTACCATGCCACTGACAGCATAATGTCATAAGTGAAAATGTGTAAAAATTTGGAACACTTATCTTTAAAAAAAAAAAAAAAAGTTTAACTCATTAAGTTTGACAGCTCTGTCAAATGTTGAAATGATCAGTGAACCTCTGCAGCACAAAAGGTTTTCACAATACTCTCCAACACATTACAAAAGTTTTACAAACAATCCACCACTTCTACATTTTTTAAAAAGTAACCAAATCACTGACATCCTATAGCGGGTATGCTAAATACATTAAAAGGCTCTGAAAGCACAAAAATGAGCGAGCGTGCCCCTAGTACCTGTGGTACTTACTTTCCTCCCAGATCCGACACTGACTGTGAAGCTTTACTAATATTCAGCTTTACTCTCTTTTAAGATAAAAAAATAAACATGAAGAAAGGTTCTAATAATGTCTTCCCTCATCTCCAATGGACTGTCTTACCTACTCCCTGAGCACACATCCACATTTTGGAGGCCATAGATCCAAAACATTTGATTTTCACATCAGTTATTTTGACACTGCACTCCTTACTTAAATGCTTCTTTATCCCCAATTAGACCATAAATGGTTAAGAACAGAAACCACATCTATTTCTCTTATATCCATGAAGGTACTAACTCTGAAAGCTGAGGAGGGAAGATGACTACTGGTTAAGGCATGGTTTCTCAACCCTGGCACCACTGACATTTTGGACCAGGTAACTCTTTGTTGTGTGGAACTGTCCCGTGCACTGTAGGACGTTTAGCCGCATCCCTATCCTCTACCCAGGAGATGTCATTATGGCAACCCCCTCAGTCACAGCAATCATAAATGTCTTCAGGCATTACCAAATGTTCCCTGGAGGGCACAATTACCCTGTTGAGATTCACTGAATTTATGCTTCTCTATCTTAGAAGCCCTGCCATGTATATACCCATGAGAATGGCAGATAATGTCACATAGTAGATCATTTTCAGAAGTTTGCTTCTGAGAGACAAGAACAAATCCAAGAGAAGCAATAATCAAAGTACACTAAATTGTTCTTGAATTTACCAAAAAAATGCAAGACTTTAATTTCCAAAATCCTGTAAGCATCCACACAGAAAAACAAGTTAAACGAACACTATGAAAGTTTAAATGACTGGCTTAAAAACTTCTCTTTGGAAGGAGTTGGACTCCCATCCTCGGGAGGACCAATTTGTTCACATAGACAAGCAGGAGTCTCACAAGAACAAGGGCAGTTCCTAATAGGGGAGGACAAACCAGTGTGTCAAGACCTCAGTGTAGGGAAGCGGCTGTGGCTCAATCAGTAGGGCTCCCGTTTACCATATGGGAGGCCCCGGGTTCGGTTCCCGGGGCCTCCTGGTGAAGGCAAGCCCGCCCGCACGGCGTGGTTAGCTGACCCAGCGAGCACAAGCAGCAAGGGGGGATAAATGAATAAATAAATAAAATCTTTAAAAAAAAAAAAAAAAAGACCTCAGTGTTGCATGTAACTATGAATCTTGTCATCCAAGGAGTGAAGCTAGGAGGTCACCTTGGACCCCGAGGGGGCGGGGGGAAGAGAAGAACAGAATAGATCGAACAGGGGGTACTTAGTGGGCAGTAGAAGTGTTCTACATGATCTTACAAGGATGGACACAGGACATAGTAAATATCATCAAAGTTTATAAAAGTGTACGGTCTAAAATGTAACCCATAATGTAAACCACTGACCATGTTTAGCAGCTATGTTTCACTATTTGTATATCAGTAATAACAAAGGTACCATCCACAGATAAAAAGGTACAATATGGGGGCCAGAAAGGGGGAGGATGTTGGGTATATGAGCATCTCCTATACTGTGTGTGACTTTGCTGTGAACTAAAACGTCTTTGAAAAAAAAATGAAAAATAGTGGGACACTGGGGAATGAGTGGGGAGAGGTGCCACGGTACAGACAGGACACCAGATATTGCAGTGATGAAAGGTAAAATGTCAAAAAAAATTTTTTTTTAATATTTTTCATTATTTTTTAATATCCCAATCTTTTAATTTTATTGTTAGTTTTTCAAAAGTTTTATGTAGTTTATTTCTTATATTTAAACTTATCATTATTGTTTCATTTTCCTATTAATTGTATTTGGCTATTGTAATGGCTTCATTTTTGAAGAAGCTTTGGATCACAGAAGGGTTACAACTGGGACGGGGGAGGATCACTGGTGTGGGGTGTCAGGGATCGGGGATGCAGGGGAGGAAGTTCACCTGAGCATACATATAAGGTATATAAAAATGTTCAAATGTTCATGGGGCATTGTCACAGTGGGTGGAGACTCACACAATAACCGAGAGAATATTGAATTCCTATCCTGGAGAGCTCTGTCACATTCTCTGATGGAGCACCAACAGTTCCCCAAGTGCAGGGGCAGTGACTGGCGAAGGAGTCCTTGATATTGACCACTAGGCTTATGAGCCTTTGCTCTTGAAATCGAAACTTAGCCTATTGCTATGGGGTGCCTAAGAATTGCCTCCTGAGAGCCTCCTTGTTGTTCAAATGGGGCCTCTAAGTCAAACTCAGCATATAAATGCATTACCTTCCTCCCAGTGTGGGACATGACTCCTGGGGATGAGCCTCTCTGGCACCAAGGGATTGTTACCAAGGACCAACTAGCAATGCAAGTAGAAAAAGACCTCGAATAAAAGGGGAAAAGGTAAAGACAAATGAGTTTATATGGCTAAGAGACTTCAAAGTGAGTCAGGAGGTCATCCCAGAGGTAACGCTTAGGCACATCTCAGCAGGATCTCATAGACTCCCAAAGTGGATACCACCCCAAATAGTGGGGCTCCTGAGGGCTCTGGAGACACCTAGGTCCTATGGTCAGGGCGGACAGCTCCGGAATTTGGTGCCTTGCCAGCGGGCCCTACTTTGAAGTTTGTGCTCCTGAGAGTGACAGAGTTGGACTCAATTATGTCTTCCCTGCACATGACTCATCTGTCCCTTCTATTTAAACCTCTACTTGGTGCTGGAGTTTGGAGGTGTACATCCAGAGAATTGAGTCTTTGGGCTATCCACGTGCCATCTGGGCCTGGAACCTCGGCGGAGTTGCAACACCTACTCTATAGCTCATTGGACTCACCCAGGACAACTGGCAGGGAGTTGATGACGGACAATGGCCATCCCAGGGAACAAAGAGAGTCTGTAGCTGCAGGCAGGACAGTCCCACCCATCTTCCCCATGGGATATAAGCCCCCTCTCAATTGAAGGTGGAGTGGACGTCACCATCCCAGAATCCTCAGGACTGGGGGAAGAGCTATGGACTAGAATGGACTTACTGGTATTCTACTATTGACATATTGTGACTCTAGCAATGGAAGAAATTACAACATTGATGTGGAGCCAGTGGCCACTGGAGGTTCTGGGGGCAGGGAAAGGGAAAAGCAGTTGTAATACAGGGGTTTTTTTGGGACTTGGGAATCATCCTGAGTGACAATGCAGCAACAGATATAGGCCATTTTATATCATCACATAACATGCAGAACTGTGCGGGAGAGAGTGTAGACTACAATGTGAACTATGGTCCATACTTAATGACAAAGCCCCAGGATGCGTTTATCAATTGCAATGAATGTGCCACACTAATGAAGGATGTTTATGTGGGAGGGTGTGGGAGGTGTGGGGAGTGGGGCATATGGGAATCCCTATATTTTTTGTGTAACATTTATGTAATCTAAGTATCTTTTTAAAAAATTAAAAAAAAAAAAAAAAAAGTTCCTAAAAAAACAAACAAAAACAAAAACAAAAAAAAACTTCTTTGTAACATATGGTGGGGCACCGACTCTTAAAAAAATTAATATATCTACAAAAACATCAGCATATCAAGAATGAAGCAAAAAAGCCAAAAGAGGAGACACCATCATAAAAAAGCACAAACGTGCAATAAAAGGACAACTGGTAATTACTGGAAAGTACAATGAAACAACATGTAGTCATTTTAAAAAGTGAAATTGACCTAGATATACATATGGAAAACTCTCAAAGAGGCAATGTTAAGTGGCAGTTCAATATGTATTATATGATTAAATTTATTTTGTTGGGTTTTTTTTGTGTGTGTGAATATGTATTAAAAAGACATACATATATTTGTTCCTATATAAAAGGATACTTTTTTGGAAAAAAATTTAAGGAATTGTTCACAGTGGATAACTCAGGGGCTCAGAGAAGGCTGAGAGTTGGGTAATTTCACTGTTTACCTTAAATCCTCTGTACCATTAGAACTTTTTCCATGAACATGTATTATTTTTTCTTAAGTAAATAGTTCTAAGCTACTGAATTCTCAATGCCTAATCAACAATCTAGACAAAAAATTTAGAAGACCTTTAATTACCTTATGATATAACCCACAAGGTGGTCAGTGTGGGGTAGTACAAACAAAGACTTTCCCGAGAGTTCACACGCATTACATAAAGCTGCAGCCCTTTCTGAAGCAATGACATCTCCTGTTGATAAGCCCCATAAAGATAAAGAGAAAAATAAAATAATTAACCTATTTTCCTAAATGAATATTTCCCCAAATCTGAATAATATAATTAAGAACAAATATACAAACCACTTTTCACTATGTCAACAGGACTTAGAGGCAAGCCTTAGAAGGTGAGGGGTCAAGCAGAAAGATTTTCTAGCTCTAGCAGCACGTTCTATGGCTACATTCTGTACATAAGCCCTTGAAAGCTGTGTGGGTTCTCAGAAGTTACATAGCACATGCCTTTGGGAATACACTGGGGGATTTTCAACTGAGCCAGGAAAGACAAGCCAAGTAATGCTAACAGATATGCCACATAACTATTTCAAAAAGCATAACTAAAAATTGGAGCAATAATTCACAAAAGAGGCTTCCAAAACTATTTAGGATGCTATAGGTTTCAACATAGAAACGAAAAAACATTTTGGGCTATGGAAAGTCTGGAAAGTTAGAAGAAATAGCATTTGAGACTATGGCATTTTCCTAGAGGACATTACAAATCTTATAGCATTTTTCAACTCATTAAGAAAAAACATTACATAAGCAATGTAATTTCAAATAGGTCTCAGATAAGTAAATAACATTCTTACTTAAAGATCAAGAGAATAACTGTTTTATTAGTTAATATATGCCTATGGAGAGGTAAGTAGAACTAGGGGTTGGGGAGGATAGTACTTAAAGCTTATATTCTTCTATTTTAATTTTTCACAGTAAGCATTTACTCATGTGTTATTGGTATTTTTAAAGTTAACACACCATCAGCCCCATAACTAAATGCATGGAAGACTTAAGCATTAAAAAGTATTATCTCCTATAAGAATTAGAGGTTATATACATATAAGGCAATTAATTAATTAATTAATTAATTAACCTTTTGATACCTGGGGGCAAAGGAGTTTTCTTCTGAATCAGAACCACTGCAACTTTTGTGTTTCTCCCTTGTAAACTTTGCCTGCAATGGAAAAAAATAATTAATTAATCATACCATTTTAACTAAAAAAAAAAACCAAAAAACTGTATTCAAGACTTCACACAGGGGAGCAGATGTAGCTCAAGTGGTTAAGTGCCTGCTTCCCATGTACGAGGTCTCAGGTTTAATCCCCAGTACCTCCTAAAAAAAAAAGACTTCACATAAAATATACTCTTGGTAAGTGCTCAAGAAAGATGAAAACCAAGTTCAGAGGAAACCTTTTCCTGCATACAAAAAAACATTTATGACACAATGACTTAAATTTAAGAAGAAATATAATCTCACATCAAGTTTCTAATCCTTACAAAGTCTGCTTTAAAAGCCAAGATGTGGGGAGCAGATGTGGTTCCGGAAGTTGAACTGTTTCCCACATGGGAGGTCCTGGGTTCAGTTCCCAGTGCCTCCTAAAAACAAAAAACAACAAGGAAAACAAAGAAACCAACTTAGGGGAGCTGATATGGCTCAGTGGTTGAGTGCCAGCTTCCCACATACAAGGTTCCGGGTTCAATCCCTGGCCCCGGTACCTTAAAAAAAAAAAGCCAAGGTGTAATATAAACCTGTATGTAAAATTTATAGGATAACTTACTTCTTTATAGTGATACTATACACAGTAGATATCCAGAAGGATGAATTATTTTGAAACTGAGATGTGATAAAGCAAAAGTGTTTTATGTCATAAAGATGCACTCCAACTTTGCTGGAAAGGACCCTATCAGGGACTTTTAACTTACCCATGTGCAGCTGTATTAGAAGGTATTGATTCTTGGATTCATATTTCTCATTTAAAGAAAACTCCCAGGCCTGCCTGGAAATCCATTCCTAACTGGGGACCTAAAGCTCAAAATTACCAAGGACCAAAAGTAGATGGCATCTGATGTAGACAGCTATCCCAAGACCTGGGACCAGGCCTGGATAATCAATACTTGCTGGTGATCTTACGCTTAAGTCACTCAGAAGTTGACGGCAGGTGATGTAGACAGCTAACCCAAGATCCAGGACCAAACCTGATTTGCATTAGATAGAAATCAGATCTTCATTATTATCCTATTAGCGCTCTTGTTTGCATTTTCACTTCTCCCTCATGGCTTTTTCATACCCCAAGCCATCTCTGTCCCTCCCATAATGAAATCTACCCTTTTTAAACTACGTATTCTCGCCCTTAGCCTCTCTTCATGGTCCCCTGCCATTCATCATCCTTTATCCCAGCCATACAAAAAGCTGCTGACCTAGGCAATCTATCAAATTGCTGGGTCTGCACTAATTTATACTCCACAGAAGGGCCACCTTTGCTGGCCGCACCCACAGGCATTCAAACCTGGATAAATATTACAGGCATCAAAGAGAAAATTCAAATATTACATGAATTAGGGAAATATTACGTGAAGCTTGAGACTGATTTAGTTGGCTAAATCTTACATCTTGGGGAGACTGGATTTGTAGCATATTTCAAACCTTGCTAACCCTTTTTAAATAATCATTACAATGCCTCTTATTCATTGTCTCATCTTCGGAGTAACAGCGACAACTACTTCCCCAGTTATATTAATGTGCCAAGCCCTTGATCTTGAAGCTTGCACTTAGGATACTTATTTCTGTAATGGCAGAACGAAGCCTAACATAATTAATGCTTAAGAATCATACCTTGAAAACCTCTTTGCTGCCCAAGTGTGTGCCCTCTCCAAGCCAAACTTTGTAAATAAACTCACTATTTTCCCCACTACATGGGACATGATTCCCAACAATGCTTTCTCTTTTAGGAGGAAGATCTTGATCAAAAGGGGGAAATGTAAAAAGAAGTAAAAGAAAAATAGAGTTATTATGGCTAAGCGATTTAAAATGGAGTGGGGAGGGCACTCTGGAGGTGAGTCTCAGCCACATATCACAAACTGCCATGGTCTGCAAAGCCTCAAGCAACCATGTTTCTCAAAATCCCAAAGACACGTGGACGCCATAAACAAACCACAAGATAAAGAACTCAGTTAACTATCTAATCTAAAGGACATTTGGAGTACCTGAAATATCCACCAACGACAAACAACTTAGGTAATCTTTTTCTTTAAAAACCCTTGCTTGGAAGTGCCAAGGTTGGGACATGATTTGAGTTGCTACCTGAATCCATGGTCCCCAAATTGCAATTCTAAGACTCCAAATAAACACCTTTGTTGCCTTGCAATAAAAAATAAATAAAATTAAAAAATTTTTTAAAGTGTTTTATGTGTCTCGAGTAAATTACTATATCTCAAAAATAAAAATAAAAATCATTTGGGAACCCAGACTAATTTATCTTCCAAATTTCTTCACATACCCTGCTATTGTATACAGGTTATATTTATGCTACCTATTAGGAATTGAACAAATTTCACTGGAAGTCAGCAATCCCCAAAGTGACCACTAGAGTCTAAACAGCACTCAGCTGCTTTCAAAAAAATGTTAGAAAATAACAGATGTGTGAAAACTAACATGGTCAACCTGATAAACGGAAAAGATCGTACCTGACTATCTCCACTCTGGTAGCACATTCAGACTGCTTTTCTTTCCACTGAGGCTCATCCCAGTCCAGTTCATAGAACACAACCACAAGGGCTGGCACTAGATTCAGATGTTTATTCATCCAGCCAGTCTTTAAGATTCCTTTAGGAATATACCATTCATATGAAGTTCTCTGCAAACATTGGCAAAAGTTGAAAATAAGTGTTTGATACTAATAGCAGCAGAAGCCTTAAGTGTCAGGCACTTTATGTGCAGTTAACTAATTTGACATGAACATAACCCAATTTTAAGATGAGAAAATTCGGGATTAAAGATATTATAGAACTGGCAAATGGTAACCTCAACGTACAGCCTCTACACTGCCCATGTAAAGAATAATCAAAGCCAGAATTTATAATGACCACCAATCTCTCAAACACCCTGGAAATATCTAGCTCTTTTCCAAGTAAATCTATTTATATTCCTCAACCTTCCAATTTCTGTTCAAATAAAAGCTGTTCAAATAAAATACTACCTTAAAACCCAATATGGCTTTTTCTTTCTCAAACATACATAGTACCACTTCAGCATTTCACCTTACTTGTGGATGAAGTAAAAAATGTTGAGTAATTCTTGAAAATGGAAGCTTTGTATCAGTCACTTGGGTGTCAGCACTAAGTGCCACATAGTATTAATAGGAAGGGGATGTAGTAGATTTGAGTCCTGGCCCTGAAAAACCCAGCTGAAATCGCAAATTACTTACAAATCACATGAACTGACTCAGACAGCTCAATGTCTACTTCAAGTAAAGAAAGATAAGGACAGTAAGGAAGCCTGACACAAAATTACTCGGGAACTCAGGAAAGAATAACGAATAGGGAACTGAAAAGCATTCTGAATTGGAGAATTAAGGGAGGAGAAAACAGGATTAGTTGTGCTGGGATTGGCCTTCCAGCCTCCCTTCACAAAAATGTTATGTTAAAAAAAAAAGTTAAGTCTAGGGGGCAGTGGAGCCCTAGACAACTTTAGAGATAGCTCACAGTGTTTAGGGCTGGTTGTATGGGACTGGGTCTCCTGGGTATGCTTCTCAAACGCATAAGCAAAAGAATCAGCTTGTGGGACCAAATCCACAAGTCCCAGCTTCCTGGAGTTTGAGAAGGCCAGCATCTACATTTTTAAAATCCCAGGTGATGATGACATACTTGGTACAGAGACCACACTTCAGAAATACTCCTTAGAGGGGGGAAAAGGTTCATTTTGACCAATGCGTCTTTTTACCTATCTTTCAGACAAAATCCCGTAAAACAAATTAATCAATATATTTAAATTGCTTAAAACAGTAACTGGCACATATTCAGCACTATATACATGCTAGCTGCTATTATTAATATTATCCTCAGTATAACTGCTATTTTTCTATAATTATTTATTTTTCTATTATATGATAATTATAGTCTCTGCTATGTTGTTCACCCTAAAAGTCAGTTTTGAACAAAAAAAACCTTTCCTGATTTCACATCATGAACTGCTTTAGTTTATGGAGAACATTTCAAGAACAGGGAGCATGTCGTATTTAAATTTGTATCACCAGCCTGTTGCATGGATCCAGGTACCTAACACAAAGAAAGTGCTCAAAAAATATGTGGGAGAGTGAACCATGCTGCAAAGACCATGGATTCTATGATGCTGATAATGATCAATGGGGAATATGAGATCTTCCTTTTAGACAGGCCCTGTTAAAATATGGAGACTTGGGGCTTTCCCTACGAATGAAAAAAGAAAACCTAGGCCCATAGGATAGAAAGCTTTCTAGAAAGTAGTTATTTCTCTGGGGTTTAAAAAATGACTATTATTACACCTATGTATAGTATACTGCATACATGAAAATACTAAAGGCTTTTTTTTATGCACCATGGTACCATCACCTTGATCAACTCAAGTGTCTTTCAACGCAGAAAACAGGAATAACCAAGAATACATATATATGTATGTGTATATATGTGTGTGTATACATATTTATGTATGTATGTATATATATATACACATACACGGAGAGCACACACGAGCAAGCATAATATCTTTACCTTGGGTCTACATTTGGGATATTCATGGTCACCTGGGAGCACCTTGAAAGAAATTGGTACCCGATCAGCTCTCCGATTGGCACAGAAAGCATCCCAAACAGCTCGATGTACAGCATTATAAACGACATCCAGGCCCGTAAGAGTAACAAAAGCCATAGGCCGACAACATAATTCCACAGGGAAGTCCCACTGTGTGGGGCTCATGTTCAAGGTATCAGGAAAAATCTGAAATACAAATGTCAATACATTCACAATTAATTTTAAAAACCCATATCCAGATCTAATATATGAACCTCTACTGTCTAATAAACATTACAAAAAGGCAAGTCTTGGAGTGCCTACAAACTGTCAAGCAAATTTAAGAGAAGAGCACAAAAGGGAAGACTTTTAACTACTGAACTGGACCTGTTAAATTTTAATGACCATTTATATCTAAAATAGCTATGATTTCACCATTCTCCAGTTAATATAAAATGTACTATTTCGGGGAGCAGATGTAGCTCAGTGGTTGAGCGCCTGCTTCCCATGTAGAGGTCCCAGGTTCCACCCCCAGTACCTCCTAAAAAAAAAAAACAAAAAACAAAAAACAAAATAAAATACTGTAGAAGAGAAAGAATAATATTTCACTAAATATGGTTTTTAAAAATGTACTATTTAAAGGAAAAGTCATAAGTGAAAAACTAGAAATGAATGGAAACTCCTAAGAGGACATATTTTTATTATGTCCTTTAGCTGAGAATCAGTTGATAAAAAACCCTAGTATACAATAACCTTAGAAAAGCAATTTTATAAAAACACGTTTTTTCCAGTTATCATTATATTCTTAAAAATAATTTCTCAGATATATCTGAAGTTCTTTTTAAAAGATATCTCCACCAGTATATTACCCAGAACTCAAATGTAATCTATGTGAAAAGTGAAGAGCATGCCACCACTTGCTCCCAAAACATGGAATATTTTTAACTGAAAGATTAAAACTATTAGGCTTCTCACGTTTAAGTACTGAAGGAACAATAAGTACTTTGAATAAAATGATTTGGAAAGCTTATCAGAAATGATAAATATCTACAACAGAAAGACGTTTAGAATATGTATAAACTGACATTTTTAAAACAGGATTAAGCTATCTGGGCAAAAGGACTACATGTTCAGAGAAAGAAATATTCCAGTTTTAGGGAATTTTTAGGTGAAAATTTAAAAAGAGGTGATCAAAACACAATTTGGATACCTTTGCTTGATACCAGTCTGATACTTGAGCCCCAAAGGTCCATTTCCCCTTACTAGCCCCAGGTTAGTTCAGAAGAAATAGCTGTGGTCTTTGAATACTTATAAAGCTCTAAATCACAGTGCTGTCATTCAGTGCATTTAATGCCTTAAATCGTGGTCACATTAAAAATGCAAAAAGAAACAGGTGAAATTAATTTTAATAATATATTTTATTTAGCCCAGTATGTCCAAAATATTAGCATTTCAATACTAATATATAAGTTATTATTGAGATATTTTACTGATTTTTGTACTAAGTCTTCAAAACCTGGTGTATATTTTACACTCACAGCACATACATCTCAATTCGGACTTGCAGTATTTCAAATGGCCAATAGCCATACATACCATCCCACTGGACAGGTCAGCTCTAAATTATGGTAAATTTCTCCCAAAATTATTGCATGAAAATTGTATCAAATTCTTGACACCTTGTATCTTAAAAGCTTAGGCACTAGAAATGATCGTTCTTATTCTGAGGCAGAGAGATGGGAATGAAAAGAGGAACACCGACAGAGAACAGTGCAGAGACTAAATGGATCTCGATGACAGCCTGTGGAGAAATTTCCTGATCTTGAAGAAGCTAATGAAGCAACTCCCCAAATTATGACAGAGAAAGAGATACAGAAGCAGCAAGTGAACACTGGAGATGAGAGGCCGTGTAGTGCAAGGGAAGTAATCTGGGAAGATAATGAAGACTCTTGAAAAGGACGATCATCCCTTTGGAGGACACACTGCAAAGAACGGTGACCTAATCAAAGCTACAGGTAAAAATTAATGTTGGCTATACTTCACAAGACGTTTAGGGTGTAGGACACAAGATCGGGATTCAGAGACGTCTGAATGCAAAACGATCCAAACAGGAAGGCAGTTTGGAGCCGAGACGGAGGGAAAAAAACAAAAACAAAAACGGTGATGTGGAGGATGTGAAGCAACAACCCGATTTAGGAGAATACAATTCCCATTGTCGCAGTATTCTGCCTTGGTAGCTCCGACGAGGAGAGGCGGAGAAATAACCCGACAGTCCTAAAGGCGGGCGCTACCTCCCTTCTTCCCTCTCTTAAACCTGCTTAGAAATAAGTGCGTCTTTCCTTCTGGGAGGTGGCAGGTGCAATGCCGGGATTGCACCGGCTGACGCTGTAAGAAGGCGCGGGCCCCACACTAGCAATATTAAGGGATAGCTCGCTCGCTCGCTCTCCCGGCGGTCTCGCCTGGTCCCACAGGTCTCCGGGCTCGGACTCACCCACGCCGCACGCCCCGGACCCACTGCAGGTCGCCGCCAGGCGGGAGAGGATGAAAGGAGGCAGGAAGGGATGTCACAGAACGGCGGACACCGCCTCTACAGCAGCCGCCCGGGCCCGGGCTCCAGCAAGCGAGACTTCCCTATCTCCACCTCCACTGGCACCGGAAGCACTTTCTGAGCCTGAGTGACAGCGTTCCCCACCAATCGCTGTCCCCGACCTTTACGCTGCTCCACAAAACGTAAGGAAGACGCACCATTTTCTAGAGGAAAAAGATTTGGGGGCGGAGAGAGAAGGAGCCAATAGGAGAAGCGAGGAGGGGGAGGCGGGGCCTCTGGCGTTACCGCCCTGCTGCCGCTCTCCGAGGACGCCCAGGCGCCCCTCCTGCGGCGGCCTCTGTTCCCTGCCCACAGCCCCCTGCGGGCGGCTTCGCGGTACCCGAAGGCCGGGGGCGCTCGTGACTCCCGGCTGCGGGTGCGAAGGGTGTACCCGCAGCCGAGGGCGCAGACAGGGACGCCGCGGTCTTGGGACCACTGCCCTCGCTTTCTCTTCGTGGACGCAAACGCCGTCCACCCGGGAGGCGCCCGGCGGCCGGCGAGATGAGTGCCAACGAGGACCAGGAGGTGAGTCTCCCGGGGTGGTCGCCCTTCTCCTGGCGCAGGAGTCCCAGC
The DNA here is from genome assembly GCA_026826555.1 of Tolypeutes matacus. Lineage (NCBI taxonomy): Eukaryota > Metazoa > Chordata > Mammalia > Cingulata > Chlamyphoridae > Tolypeutes > Tolypeutes matacus. The sequence goes on along the minus strand of JAKSZT010054341.1, from coordinate 16,045,906 downwards.
CCCAAGGGAGGCACCTGCTCCGCCGGAGGCCCCAGCGAGACCCAGCGCCCGGACGGGCTGCCCCGCACGTGTCCTTCCTCCCCAGGTGCGACAGCGCCTGTCTGCTGTCCCCGCAGATTACCTGGGCCGTGCGAGGAGAGCCACGCATGCTTCAGTGGGTAGGAGTCCGTCTCTGCCTACCCCCTTCAGCATTCTTCATGTTTGCAAACCCCGGGATTGCCCCAGGTTTCCTTAACAACAAGGAAGAGTGTCCTTGGTACCTGACCCGGGTGTACTTGGCTCGCCTTGAATCCCGTGTGTTGTTTAGCGCTGAGGTTATAGGTTTGGAATCAGATCATCCTTAAATTTTAAGATCTGTTGGCTGGTAGTGAGAGGGGTAATTGAGTGAGTTAAATTTCTGGTGGAGGAAAGTAACGACTCTAATATCTCCGGTTTCTGTCCACATTGTTTGATGGAAATCATTGGCCTGTCTGATAGTTGTCCGGTAGATACGAAGTCTATTTTGAGCACACATTTACCACCTGAATTTGTAAGATTTATGCTCAGTTATTTTCTTGTGAAATGCTTCTTTGAAATCGAAGCACAAATGTTGGAAATGGAAGGGATGCTACAGGTCATCTGTAGGGGAACCTCCTAATTTTGTGACCTATACAAAACGTCTAATGTGAAGAAAAGGGTCTACAGAGGTAAAATGATTTGAACCAGGGCAGCACAGTGAGTATATGATAGAATTAGGACTGGAACCCAAGTCTCCTAGAGAAGTAGCAGTTGTTCATTGTTCATTTAAAATATATTGCTTTGAAAGTTAGCGCTTTCACATGATAGATTTAATAGAATCCCTGGATTGGAAGTTACCTTTTAAGGATCCAAAGTCTAACAAGCTAGTTGTATCTGAATCCCTTCTAAAATATTCCTGCCAGATGAGTTTCCAAGCCAATGCTTCAACTTGTCTCCCTGCAAAGCAGAGAGCATGTAGTGCAGTGTTTCTCAAAGTATGACCCGTGGACCACAGAGTTAGGATAACATGGGTGGTTGTCAGAAAAACTGGTTTGCATTCCACCTCTGATCTACTAAATCAAAATTTCTTTTGTGGGGCCCAGGGATCTTTATTTTAGAAGAAAATACCATTCCTCTTCCACATGACAGACTTTCAGATCTTTGAAGACAGTTTTCCACACCTCTTCTCAGACTAAATGTTTCCTTTCAGCTTTTTTTCATATGCCCATTCTTTTTAGTTCCTTCACTGTCCTGGAATCCTGTCTGTAGACAGATTCTGAGTTTGTTTATATTGTTTTAAAATTGTGGCATCACCCTGTTTTCTACAGCTAAATTTACTGTCAGCTAAAACCATGTGTTTTTAATACACATGTTGCTGCAAAGCAATATATCTGTCATCCTCTATATGCATACTTAGTACAAATTCTTTTACTCTACCCTGTTAAATTTCATCGTGTTAGATTGTTTTCAACAATTGTTTTCTGCCACCAGCATGATTTGCTATCCCATCAAGTTGTTTTCCACAAATTTGATAAGCCTGCCTTCAAATTTTATTCCTGTCCAAGTCATTTATTAAAATATAGGAAAGGATTAAGAGTCACAAGATGTAGCACTATCTTTGAGGTAAGGTTCGTTCCAATCTAATCTTCTTAATTACTCTTTGAATGCAGTTTGAATTCTGAATTCTTTCCTGTAAAGGTAGCAAGAGAAACCCCCTAGAGCCTTGCTGAAATACATATAAACTGTTTTGTGTCTTTTCCTAATGTACTAATCAACTTTCCCTTTCCAAAAACAGTATGTGTTGTTTAGATGTCTTGTTCATACTCTTGCTAGGTTTATAGATTATACTTTACTCTCCTTCACTCTCACAATTTCTATATAATCTATTCTAAAATTTTGTCCATGTAGGTCAAGCTTGCCCATCTTTAGTTTGTGGAATTCATGGCGTGGCATCTTTTTGAGACCTAAAATATTTATCCAAATGCAGTCTTCCTTTGCTTTTTTCTTAGGTATTCTTCAGAGATCACAAACAGTGACTAAGTATCCTTCACTTAAAAGCCTGCAATGGTCTAAGAGATATTTCCAGGCAAGGATTACTAGTTACATTTACTCTTGCTGTCCTGTCTCCCATCTTGGGTAGACCCTTGTTAACTGTTTTCTGCCTCTCATTTTTTAAAGTTCTTTTTATTATCCTCAAGTGTCTTTTTAATTCTGTGGGAAAGATAACAAATGTTCGTTTATTTGAAATAATGGGAAATTATTGTGTTTCACATTTCTCATTTCCAAGTTTAATGCTATTTCTACCCCGGGCTGCTTTTTAGCAGAGCAACAAAGGGCATATACTCTGAAGTTGCTTTAAATTGTATCTCATTTTCTCCTTGGTAGAAAAGAGAAAATAATAGGATCCTCTTCATAGAACAGATGTGAGGATTAAATGAGATAATACAGTGTAAACTATGCTAAGCACATAGTTTTAAAGCAAGTATAACAATTCTTATAATGTGTTGGTATGTACAAGTATATTATGAGCATCTTCGGCCATATGTTAGCCAAGTTTTACATGGTTGAGTGGGCTTGAATCAGGAACTGAAGACACTCTATTTCTAATCCATTTATACCATGAAACCAAACTCATTTGATTCATTTCTTTCAGATGGAACTAGAAGCATTACGTTCTATTTATGAAGGAGATGAAAGTTTCCGGGAATTAAGTCCAGTTTCATTTCAATATAGGGTAAGACATGGCATGAATAGGAGCACTTAACTACTTTGCCAGAAGAAACTAAAGGTTCCTAAATATTGTGATTTGTTTTTTAAATCTAGTGATTGATTTTAAATTTATTATGTATTTGTATTTTCTGAAACATTTAAGTAAAAACTACCAAAAATAACATCAGTTATTTTTAACATTTGAAAACTTAATTCAGAAACTTTTGAAAACCAACATAAACTTGTTTTTATTGTGACAGAATCATAAAATGTTGGAAACAGAAGAAGCCATAAAAAAAACTTCTCTCAATGACTTTACCAAGCTCCCACAGCTGATATTAACAAATATTAGGATTAAAATTCAGGTCTCTATCCCAAGACCAGTATTCTTTTTACTACCCTATAAATGGTCAAGAAAATGACATTTTCTTAATTCCATATTCTAAATATGTATAAATATTTTTTACCTATGTGAAATGTGGATTTTTCTTTTAAAATAAACTTGCCCAGAAATCTGTCTTCAAAATAAAATAGTACTAGTATTTTATTTTATAAGTAAATAAGATAAATCATTTATCTAAATGATTTTAAGTATCGGTGGATGGGAAAGGTTTTTTGGTTGTCATTAACATTGTCACCATTTAAAATCAATTGTATGATCCTTATATATGATTATTGTAGACTATCACAATAAATAAATTCTTTAGAGTTAATTCCTTTGGATAGTCCCTTCTCTGCTCAGCTCTTCTCAATTTCTTTTCACGCTTAACAATCTGTACATCATCTCCATATATATAACAACCAAGAGACTTTAAATGGGCAAAATTAACAATGGCGTTACCTCCAAGACCTTTCTTTTTTAATCCAGCTGCCCCTCTGCCAGACTTTCCCAACCAACCACTGTCACCCTCCCCTTAGCAAGTGGGGGATTGAGAATTCCCCCATACTTTCCTGAATGTATTAGCAACAGCAGTTATTTATTGAGCACAATATGCAGATTGCTGTCAGGCTTATGTATGCCCTGTAAGATGGATATTCCAATGTGACTCAAAAGATGGATTTAAGAGGAATGAAACATGAGGTTAGGAGACAGTATGTAGGGAGTCAAAGGACCTGGAGTATAAGTCTGGCTATGTCCTCCTCAGCCCCCTCTGTTCTTGTGCAGAATAGTTTAGCCGCCTCCTAAATGATTTTCCTGCTCCAAGTACTTTCTTTACCTTTCCCCCTACACTCCACCATTAGTCCTCCAACAGATTACTAAATAGCCCTCTAAAACATAGGAGTCATCCTATTTCCCTGTTTAAAAAGGTTATCATTGTTGAATTTCTTGGGTATGATAATGTTATTGTGGTTATAAAGGAGAATGTCCTTAGTCTTAGAAGAAACTTTACCCCTAAATATTTGAGCATGTGTCATATGTCTGCAATTTATTTTCAAATGGTTCAACAAAAACCAAAGGAAAAAAAATCATACACATAAGGTAGGGGGAATGCTATGGTGGAGAGGGAGAGAAAAAGATAAAGCATATGGGACAAAAAGTTTCTATTTGGTGAATAAGATAAATGTCAGTGAGTGTTCATTGGACTATTTCAGAGTTTCAGAATTTTTCAAAATAAAAATTTGGGGAAGAGAGAAAAAAGATATCTTCAAATTATTCAGGAGTTGACTGGCCAACCTAAGACATTATCTCTTTGCCTTTTCCTTTTTTACCTCATAATTTTACATTTCCTTTTCTGATCTTTTGAGATAGTGCTACGAAAATGAATTCACTGATTCTTAATGCCCCGTCTTATTGTTTAGCAATTGGAAAACTGGAGACAAAAATAAGATGTTTCAGGTGTGTGCATTATTATTTTCGCCATCCTCCTCCTGTTCCCCACAGTCAATATATATTATTTTTATCCTCAGAAAACATTGGTGGAACAACAACAAAAAAATTATAAGACATAGTCTTGGTACTAGAAATGCTGGTAGCCTGGTTGGACAGATAGCCCAAGGCATGAACTAAAATATATTAAGACAGGCTAGGAAGTCATGGTGTCTTTATACTCCCCTCACCACCAGCACCCCCAGTCGTAGCTTGTACTCCTACATTTTTCAAGATATTACATTTCTGACCTGAGAATGAGCATTGGAAAGAAGCCATCATTTTAAAGATCATAATTAGTGCTCTGTCTTTATATCACTTTTTACAAGCCTAAGATTTCCCTTTTCTTCAGATAGGTGAAAATGGTGATCCCAAAGCCTTCTTAATAGAGATTTCCTGGACAGAAACATATCCCCAAACACCTCCAATTATATCTATGAATGCTTTTTTTAACAACACCATGTGAGTAGTGTTTCATTTTCATTGTTTTCTGCTTTCCTCTCCCTTTTACTTTTCTCTTAGCAGTATGTTTGTCATTCATTGTAGATCATCAGCTGTAAAGCAGAGTATATTAGCCAAGTTACAGGAAGCAGTTGAAGTTAATCTTGGAACTGCTATGACATATACGTTGTTTGAATATGCCAAAGACAATAAAGAACAGTTCATGGAGAATCACCATCCCATTAATTCTACGGTGAGTGTGTGATTTTTTTGGGTTTGTTTTGGTTTTGCTCCACTACTAATTTATTTTTACTAGTTAATTTTTTTTTTTTTTATTAGAAGGGGACTTTGTGTTAGATTTAGAATGAGAGTTACATCTGAGTTCAATAAGAACAATGAATTTTAGATTTCTTACCTTCTATTTCACTTAAAAAATAAAATTATGTTCTCTAGATTTTGCTCTTTATCAAAGACTAGAATGGCCATCAAAACTGAGACATTGTAGAAACTAGTGAGATTATTTTTTCAATTTGATCTCTTTATAGAGATCTTAATAGAGCTATATAGATCTCTTAAATAGACGGAGGTTGCTTACATAGTTCTAAAATATCCATGAAATTGCGTTCTCCTTGAGGCTTATTTCATTGTAAATAGTGTTGCCACAGTTCAAATTGAAGGTATTGCAACCTAAGGAGACTTAATTGAATAGAAAAATAATTGTTTTATTTCTAGAATTATTTTAGGAATTATCATCTTTTATGTCCTTAAGCATCTATGTATTTGTATTACTCCCTTTTGCACCAAGTCTTGACCTAAAAGACTTTCAATGGCTAGCGTCAATTCAGTTTTGTCCACAAACTGACCACAAAGGCCATGTCTTCTGCTTGAGTGGTTTTGGCTTCCACATTCCCAACAGGACATAGAAGAACACTGAGAAGGAACAGGAAGAGGAGTAGAGGGTGGTAGTTAGGATCAGGGACTCTGGGTTAGACTTCCAGGTTTTAAATCCTTATTGCACCACTTAGTATGTGACTTTGGGTAAGCCTCTTATTTCTCTATGTTCAGTTTCCTCATCTGTAAAATGGGGATTATATTATGAGTAATACATGTAAAATATTTAGAACAATGCTTGGCCACCTAGAAAGCATTTTAACTATCATAAACTCTTAACTGTATGAACTGAAATGTTTTAAAGGTTTTCTTCATTTCTCCAGGGAACCAGATATTCTAGGCAGATAATGTGATTTTTCTAAAGACATGTTTAAATTTCCAAATTATAGCAAATTAACTGAATTGTAAAACTACCTGAGAACCTCAGAGCCTCAGCAAAATGCCAGTATCAGATCTTCCTTCCCAGGAACCTGGTTTTAAGAATTGCACTTAGATTATGTCCTTTATTTTATTTTATTTTTTTATTTTATTTTTTTTAAAGAAATTGTCACTATTATATGAAGTCATGAATATTATTTTTTATTTTATTTTATTTTTATTTATTTATTTATTTTTAAGATTTTATTTATTTATTTATTCGTTTATCCCCCCCCTGCTGCTTGCGCTCGCTGGGTCAGCCAACCACGCCACGTGGGCGGGCTTGCTTTCACCAGGAGGCCCTGGGAACCGAACCCGGGGCCTCCCATATGGCAAACGGGAGCCCTACTGATTGAGCCACAGCCGCCTCCCAGATTATGTCCTTTAATGTGAACTTTTAGAAGAGTGAAACCAACAATGTGGTAAGGTCACCTGACTTAAATGAATAATAATAATATAGAGCTCCCTTTTACTTCATAAATCTAAAAATTATCAGCCCATTTCAGGAAGTAGCTATATTTTGTGCACTTCAGTAAGTTTTAAGGCATGAGCTTAAAAATTACTTCATTTTTTTCCCTAGACATCCATAAGCAATATCATCTCAGTTGAAACTCCTAATACAGCCCCATCAAGCAAGAAAAAAGATAAAAAAGAACAGCTTTCAAAAGCCCAGAAACGTAAGCTGGCAGATAAAACAGGTTTGTGTTTTGTTTTGTTTTCTCCTTTTATAAAACAAAGATAAATGGATTGCTTGTTAGTGTGATACAGGGACTTAATAAATATATTTTGATTTAGAAAATTAGCTCTCTATTCTTATAAATTTGTATGAGACACTTATCTTTGGTCAAAGATGTATATTGAAAACATTTACTACTACTTCATCACAAGAGATAACCATTTGAGAAGAAGGTAACTAAGTGGCAAAGAACGATAAATGAGTCTTGAAATTGAAAAACATTAGAAAAGTATACAGAAACGTCATGACTTACATGTGTGTGCTAACATATTTGGGATTTTCCTATTTATTTACCTCTGTGGCAGGTGTGCAAATTCTTGAAAACTTTTAAAAATATACTTTTCATTAGAGATGAAGTCTGGTATACCATTAGGTCTTTGCACAAAAAATATTTTGATTTTTTTTTTCCTACAGTTGACTTATTTATGTAACAACAATAAGATTTAAGGAAAGAATTCCTGAGTTTTCTAAACTAGAGTCTTTTGGTATGGACCTTTAGAAGAATATTATAAACTCCAGCTCATATCGGCAATAGTATTTGATCTCTTTATTTGCCTTAACCTGAAAATTTGCAAACTGAAACCCATCTGTAAACCTTTTTCCTAGTCAGGGAAAATGAGAACATTGTCATATGTATGAGAAGAACTAAACATCTTGATTTGGGGGGTGGGGAGGATAGGTTTACAATGTCATTTTATAAAGGAATGGTGATGATAGTTTTTGGTTGTTTATGTTTTGTGTAATGTCTGTTGTAGGACAATGAAAAGATAGCAACCCTGTCTTGGTTCTCAAAATACAATTTTTGAAATTGTAAAGGTTGGTGAGATTTAAAAAATCTGGGAATCCATTATACTAAATGCCAAACCAGCATTAAGATATAAACTACTGAAGCAGTAAATCGTTAGCCATTGAAGTCTGTTTTCTAGAACTTAGGTTAGTCTCTTTTTGGAATATTTTAGTGTCTATGTCAGTACTTAAATTTGAAAGTAAACATTTTGTAACATTACCCAGTTATCTATTGCTTTCATGCAGGTCTATAACAACCTGTGATCATTCCCTGTCATAAATATATACCTGCCTCCATCTTGAGGATGCCCACCTAAAGTCATTAACCTCCTATAGTTAGTATAGAACTTTGTGGCTTGGAGCTTTCATTCTAAATAGAACTTTTAATGGGACAGGCATGGGACTGTGGGTAAAAATGTTAGTTACTAAAATTGAACTGCCCCTGTGTCTCTCATAGCCAGTAACCAGTGGGATAAGATTCTTAATGGTATGAAAGAGAAAATAAAATGTCAAAAGGAGGTATACCTGAAATACTTTGCATATATCCCTAGAACAGTGCTTTCAGTTCATGATGATAATAAATTATTTTTCCAACTTAGTAATATGTGATTTTAAAAATAGCAAATACAGCCTTATTTATTAGAATATTAATTAATTTAAAATTAACTAATTGGTCTTAGAAAAGTAACTGTCTCTGTATCTTCTAGATCACAAAGGAGAACTTCCTCGAGGATGGAACTGGGTTGATGTGGTTAAGGTATATAATATTTTCTTCTAGTTTTCAAAAAATTGTTACAATCATTACTATCAAATAATGAAATTTCTATCTTCCATTCCCCCACCCCCACCCCCTTCAACCTTTGATTTTACTGGGATGACTGTTTCATCTTTTACGTTCAGCATGTAAGTATTTTTAAAATATCTTTCACATTCTTCTCTTCCAATTACAGTCTTTTAGATTTTCTTTTTTTATTAATGGAAAATCTGTAGAAGTAAGTTAGAACTACACTAAAGTAATGCTATGCTATTTCTGTAACTACATCTTAAGAATGGACAAACTTAAATATGACTAAATTAGCAATAATATAGAAAATGAGGAAAACAAGTCATGGAAAGTAATGTTTTGAAATTAAGTGTTTTTTTTTAGGGCAGACTCTAGATGTACTTGCCCATAAGTGCCAAGAAAGATTTCCTGTTGTTGTTTAAAATTGCTTACTTTCCACTTTGGATCTATCTATTTATCTCTGTATTTTTCTTGCATTATTTGTAGTTTCAAATGTATTAAACTGATACTTAACACAGTAAATTAAGTCTGTTTTGCGAAAGTTCATAAATAAGTTTGGCATGCCAATTAGTGATTAATATGATCCAAGAGGAGTTAAAGATTAGGATTTTAGGGAGAACCACAAATACTGATAATTTACAAGCAGCATATTCCTAAAGTTTATTTTGAATTTGGGCCATGGAATGCATTTTCTGTAGAAAGTATTTAAAATAATATTTGTGCTTCTAGAATCTAGTACAAAAAATATTACCTCAGAGTGGGAGCACTGAGCTGTAATTGGAATATCTTTTCTGTTTCCTGGACAAGAAGCTGACGCATACAAGATTGTTTGTAAGGGTAAAGCTTCTTTGGCATTCTCTTACTTAACTCAGGCCCCTCTCTGCTGATGCTTGATGAGTACTTCATGTTGTCCTAGGTGTCCCTTTAGATAGCTCACCAGCTAGGTCTGTTCTCTCCTTAAAATGCCCTGTGCTCCAGAATGAGCTTTTTACCCAGTCAGAAGGCCTCTTTTCTCAGCTCAGCAGATCTCAGCTGACTGTGAGAAGAAAAATATGGTGATAGGGCACCTCCTTCCTTAGTTCCAGAAGTTTTTTGTTTGTTTTTTAGAGAGTTTCTGTTCATATAAATTAGAATTTATTTTCTAATTTATAGAAGAAAGTAAAATTTAAATAATCCAGTAATCTTGGGAGATGGGAGAGGATATTAGGAACAGGTTACCATCCAGACATGGGTTGGTCTCAGATTCATTATCCTAAGCCCATGATTCCCAATGTGTGGTCTCTGGACCCTTGGGAAGTCCCTGTGGCACTCTGAAGAGATCTGCAAGATCCAAACTATTTTCATCATATTACTAAGACACTGTTTACCTTTTTCACTCATTTTTTCATGAGTGCTCAGTGACATTTTCCGGAGGCTGCATGATATATGATGACATCATCACTAATATCCTATGAGAGTACTAATAAAATGTGTGCATGTATATGTATTTTCCAGCGGTTTCTATGATAGTAGATTTAGGACCTAAGTATGTGCATTTTTTATATTATATATCTTAGTGGCTAGGTTGTTTTCTTATCAAAATTGCTTTTATATTCTTTGGGAATTTTATCTGGCCCCCAAATTTTGCCAGAAAAAAAAAATTATGACTTAAGATTTTTATCACATTTTCTAAACTGTACTTTAAGAATATGCCATCTGTAATAGAAAACAGAAGTAGAAGAATGTCATTCGTTTTTTAAATGCTATTTTCTACTTGTATATTTTTGGTACCAGTTTATTTCTTGGAAAGCTTCAAGGGATTTCTTTTCCCACTTGTTCTGTTGAGGTTATATTTTTAAAGAATCCTATTTGAAATAGCTGAACCTGAAGTTGAAAAGTAATTACATATGGTAAAGGGTATGGATGGTTTAAGTTTCTGGAACCTTGTTGCCTGGTCTATTGACTCTAAATGTTTACTTTTTATATTAAGTGGAAATAATTAACTCAAATAATATGATAGCTTAAACTTGTTGAATATTTCTTTTCTCCTGTCTTTTTTTATAGTTAAGCAAAACTGGTTCTAAAGATGATGAATAGCACTTGGAATTTGAGACAAGGAAAGAGCATCCTTTAAAATATCAACTAGGTTCAGGATCTTTCATTACTCTTTTCTGGTATTGAAGTGGCTTTTTATAAAACACAATTTTTTGTATGTTTCTTATGTAGAAAAAATGTTGTAAGCTAAAAGTTCATGAAAAGATCTGGTTGTATTAAATTATTTTCACAAACTTGCCTTAATAAAAGGTGAAAATGTTACTGTTTAGTATACTTTATGAAGCCTGTCAAGCTTTGTGAATGGATAAATACGGGAATAATAAATAATCAGTGTTAATTTAAACGATCTTATTCTAGTGGATGTGATATATTTTTAAAGGAGTATGAAGTCTTTTGCAAACTCATCCCCGTGGAGCAAAATACTGAGAAACAGTTATTCAGCAGCATGATCCATGTTAATAAGCTTTTCATCTTAAATAAAATCCTCATCTCTTCTTTCTCTTAATTACTTAAGCAGAAATTGCTTCAGAGAAATTTATCTACCAGTATTTGAACTTCATATATAATACTCTTTGTAGTTCCTTTTTATTTTTCAAGGATGAACTACTTCCCTTTAGTAAATGGATATCTGTTTATACTTTTTTCTTGATTGAGGTCAAGAAGTTTGGTCATGAGAGCTTTCAATGGTATGTGAAATAGGATAATATGAAAAAAAAAAAAAAAAAAAAAATCTGCCAAATAAATTACAAAGCACTTTGAATAGAAGTGCTGGCTCTTATTTAAAACATTTCTCTTTGCTACATATACCATGGTGGAGTAAGATGCCTTAATATAATTTAATTTTTTTAATGTTGGAGACAATGATTTTAATAAATTCATATTTTTCTGCTATTGTGTGTTTTTAGTTGTTTGATAACTGAGTCTTCTGAATGGCTTAACATAAAAACACATTTCAAGTCTTGTTGCTTTTCAGAGTGTCTCTTCAATTATACAGATGTATTTCTCAACCTGAGCACCTTTGCAATAATAGACATAGAAGTCTTTCAAATGCTAAGCTGTATTTGATTTTTAAAGAAATCATGACTAGAGGAAAATATTGGTGTGGTTTTAACTTATCAGGAAAAAAGTTATTGATGTTTATGTGTGATTTATAGTGATTCTGTATATGTTTCTCTGCTATAAGAACACTTAGAACTACTGCTGTGGTATCCAGAAGGGTAGAAATGTTAGTTCCTGAAGTTATACCTGTGCGGCTCGGGTCTGAGATTTTTAAAGACTAATGAACTTTTTAAGACGTTACCTTAGCATAAGAGCAGTTTCTTGAGTTATACGCATGATTTTTATTGGGTTAACGTTGGCTTTAATTAAAACTTTTGAATTATAAAGTAAGTATAATTGCAATGAAGGAACTTAATCTCATTTTCACTGAATCACAGTTTTATTTCCTTGAATTAATATGATTGAAACATTAAAATTCAGGACCACTGGCATATGTAAACTTTTGTTTTCAGGTTTGTGTGTAAGTTTTGTTGTATTGAATTGTTTGCTTGTTTTTTTAAAAGAAACTCTTAAGAGCTAGCTCTATTAATGGAATAAAATACATAATTTTGCTCTGAAGATTCTAAGATTGTTCTGGCTTATTGTGGTTGATAGATTACCAAGAATGCTAGTTAAATGCCAATGAACTATTTTTACTTTTTTTCTATGAATACATGAATTTCTGGGAGTGATGGTGGCAGTGGTGCCTCCCATTACCTCATATCAAACACTCAAGCGCTCTCATCTATGTTGCCATCATCTGTTTAACACTCCCAGTATATTTTCTCAATGTCTATTTACTTAAAATGATTTGGAACGACAAAATTAACAAGCAATAAAATCTGAATTACAATAATTTTTCTACTTGTTTTCTTTCAAATCACTTGGAGAATCATTGATTTTTTTAAATCTGCACAGCCTTATGGTGTGAGATGAACCGTCCTACTAGAAACTAGTAAAAATAATTTTTAAATGAGGTGACAAGGTAAGGAATACACAGAGGCTAAAATTTAAGTGAAAATTGGATCCTGGAACTTAAGGATAGCTTTAGTTTTCATAACTTCAAGGGGCCAAAAGACAAGAGATGAAATCCAAGAGCAGTCCAGTGACACAGACACACACTACAGACACACACCACACTCACAAAACAACACACTTGAGGCCAAAATCCATCTCCTCAGTGGGGGGTCCTAAGGAAAACTGTCCTAAACTTTGGTTCTGAATGAAAGGTTAAAATGTAAATATACAAATAGTCCTGACAATTGATAATCACAGTTACCTCACACTTGGATTTCAGCCCAAATTCCTCCTCAAATAGGTGATCTAAAAAAACTCTAGCCAAGAATTTAGTTTGAAGTAGTACCAATGGGTAGAGCCTCCAGGCAACTGGCAGAAGTGAACACAGATCTTTTCTGGAAGAATCCACCTTCAACCCAGACCTCCAAAGAAGTCCCACCTATAGTTCATGGAATCTGAGCTCACAGTCAAAAGTCACACAGTACAAGGAAGCCCTCATGAGAGCCTGCCAAAAAGAAAATTATCAACCCCAAAGATAATGTTGATATTACAGACTCTTCAAGGATTTTAAATAACGAAACAAGGGAATTAAGGAACAGGAAACTATTACAAATCACATCAAGCAGAATTGGGGAAGAACCAAATAAAACTTCTAAAAATGAAAAATACATGAAATTAAAGTTCAAAAGGAAGTAAAACTGGTTACAAGTATTGTTTGCAAAATGTACTTTGCCAAATTTGAAATGTATGAATAACCTGTGGAATGAGGTGGGTACTAAACTTGCACTTTGATTTTCTCTTTGATTGTACCATTAGAATCTCAGTCACCTTACATGATTTCTGCACAGGCCACAACATAATTAGAGTAGTTGGGTGATTCAAGAGTACAAGCTCTGCTTTGTACTACGGCTATGTCCACCCTGATCCTTGTTTCAGAAGAGAACAATTATGACGAGGATTTGGCCAGTGTTTCTAGAAGGCTGTCTCTGACTGCTTTATAAATAATAAATCTTGGGACGTGGCTATGGCTCAGTTGGTTGGGCTCCTGTTTACCATAAGGGAGGCAAGTGGGCCCGCAGCAGGATGATGCAACAAAGGGAGACAAGCAGACACAGAAAAACTCACAGCAAATGGACACAGTGAGCACAAGCAGCAAGGGGGGATAAACAAAAATAAATCTTTAAAAAATAATTTTCAAATCATACTATGCAATAACAGATTTTGTTTTGTTTTGGTTACCATTAGATCTGCAGAGTAAACAACAAAGGATCTGATAATATAGGGTTCTGAATTTCAGTGACAAAATAATAAGTGATGTGTGCTCCAGAGTGTTTTTCACATTGCAGTTCCCAATCATAATGAAGCAGGGAATTAAGGGTCTTTTCTAGAATTTTTTTTAAAGGAATGGAAGTGAATAAAATGGAACAGAAAATACCAGTGCTGTTCATGTTCTAAGGTATGTATTTTTTGCATGTGAATCATGTTTAGGTTTGGGCGTCTGTAGGTACTGGATCACTGTAAAATGTATTACTTAAAGTGAATAGTGGCAAAAAGGTTGAAAGCCACCAATCAGAGCGTACAAAAGATGGCTCTAGTAACTTACGTGAAGACAATTTTTAAAAATATGTGCTTTTCAAAGTACACGACTTTTGTAATTAATTTTGCATTATTCCTATAAATACCAATTAAAGCTACCTTGCACAATATTTAGATTTAGAGGGGGCTCTTTAATGAATAAATCTGCAATACAAACTATTGCATGGCAGATTTTGCTTAGAAGAAGAACTGAAGAACATTGAAGAGGCAATGTCTGAACAGATAAATTTAATAGCTTTAATTTCTTACTGATAGTATCCAAAAATAAGAAAATTAGTTACTTTTCCCACCATTTCTAGGTGAATAATCATTTGCTTGCTGGGTTTCCTGTGTAAATCTAGTTTCCAAAATACATTGTTCCCTAACAGGCTGATTGATGGTGGTGATAAAATAGGCAGGAAACATTCCCACCCCCGTCCATTTTCCCCTATTTGTTACTGCTGGCACACGAGGATTTGTAAGTGACCGCTTATGTTTCTCTGTGGCCTTCCATAGCTATACTTTATCCTTTTCTGGGCTTTCCACAAAGATTTGGCCTGTTGGGAAACTATCCTTGATATTTTAACAATAAACTGTTTATGCTCAGATCTTTTCCCTTTCATTAGTAAAAGAGAATGCAATTTATAAAAGCAGGAAACTGTCCAGAGAAAAATAATGCAGATAAAAATATTTTACTTCACAATTAAGTGGTAGGAAGTTTAGATAGAAGAAGTAGGGTTTTTGCTTAATAGGTATGTGGAATCTCCTTAGAGGAATAGCAAGAGCCTTACTGTAAGATTTTCCTCTTAGGTGCTCAGGCACATCCTGCTCCTACTGCAAGACGAAGTTGAAGGACATTTGTTTTTACAGAGGGCAATAGGTATTCTGAATCACTATCTGTCTGCCTCACTAGTGAAGGAACTTTATAACAACGGTTGGACCCCTGCAGCCTGGGAAGATCTTAATCCCTCTGAGGCTTCTTCATTGGAAAGGAATACTTTAATTCCCACATTCTTTTCACTATTTTGTATTCTTAAAATCACAATTTTGTTTTCCAATATCTAATAATATAATTTCACAGGAAAGTGAAAGAAGTTAAAAAACCTTGTTGAAACCCTGTCCTCCTTTTTCTGTTCTACTTCTCTGAAGATCACTAAATCTAGAATTTGCTAGTTTGCCATTTTCGCTTAACCCTGAATCCCCTAACTAAATATTCCTTACCTTCCAAGGGCTACTCAAAGATAAAATTTAGAATTGATGAATGTTATTTTATTTAAAATCTTCATGATAACTGAGAAATCGTGAAATTTTGGTTATAAGACTACTCAAAAGCTTAGCTCCCACTGCATGCTGACAAACACCATTCATTAAATCACATTCCTTAATTTCTGTATTTTTCTCGTCAGTTTTTAAAATATCCTTATTAAAGCTTTATTTTTATTACTATCATACATGTAGATAGTTTCATAAGTCAAATAGTTCTACAAGGCTTTTAATGTGAAAAGATCAGTTTTCCTGCCACACTCCTACTCAATTCCCACCCCAAAACTACTCTCAGAACAGTGCAGGCTTATACAGCCTGTAAGGCACTGGGCTGTGGACTGCTGCAATGTCTGTGCCTCATCTCTTATTACTCTCCCCCATGTTCCTGCCTTGTGGCCTTTCTGGCAGTTTCCTCAGCCTGGAACACTCTTTCCCAAATATAATCACATCGTTAACTCACTTCCCTGCAGATCTTTGCTCCAAGGCTTTGTGTTTTACTCTGAATGAGGTGGAAAGCCTTTGGAGGGTTTTGAGCAGAGGAGTGATGTGATCTGACTTATGTTTGAGCTATTTATTCTGGCTGCTGTGTTGAGAATAAGCTAAGGCAAGAGTGACGGCAGAGAGACAATTTGGAAGCTATTGCAGAAATGTGGGTGAAAGATGACAGCTGAGATTAGGTGGGGGGCAGTGGATATGGCTGAGGAATGGTCAGTCTCTGGATATGTTTTGAAGGACCTGCTGACAAGATTTGCTAATTAATCAGATGAAGGATGTGGGAGAGGCATCGGCATCAAGAATGACTCCAGAGTTTTGGGCCTGAGCAATTGAAAGATTCAACTGAAAATAATTCTCAAAAAATTATCTGATAAGTGTAAGGCAATCTCAGTGAAAATATCAACTGGATTTTTTTTTCTTTTTTTTTTTTTTTAGGAGGTACCAGGATTGAACCCAGGACCTTGTACATATGAAACAGACACTCAACCACTGAGCTACACCTGCTCCCCCAACCAGATTTTTTAAAGAAATAAACTAATTCTGAAGTTCTTAAGGAAAACTAGGCATACTAGAATAGAATGAAAAAATATAGAAAAAGAAGGATAATGATGAAAGATATAGTTCTACCAGTTAATAAAATATATTTCAAGCAATAGGAATTAATATGGCCCTGGCACATTCTCAGATCAATGAAATAGAGTCCAGAAATATACCTAAAAAATACAGGAATTTAATACATATCTCTGGAAATATAATTTTTTCAATAAATCATATTAGGACAATTGGATAGCCATCTGGGGGAAAAAAGAAAAGTAGATCTTAGAAATTGTGAAGAAAAAGGCCAACACCGTAATAGAAAAAATGAGCAAAGAATATGACCATTCTTTGGTGTACAAATGAAAAGACATTCACCCTCATAATATGAGAAATTAAAACTGCAATGAGATCCCATTTTTCTCCTAAGAGTTGCTTTGAGTGTGAATTGATACAACCTCTATCACGGGCAATTCAGCAGCATCTATCACAATCACAAAGGCACATACCCTCTGGTCCAGTAATTCCCCCTCTAGGCATTGTTCCCACTAATATTCTTGACTCTGTATGAAATGACCCATATATCGGGATACGTTTTGTATCATTACTGTCAGCCAGTATCTTTAGGAATATCCTGGATGAGAGGCACCAGAGTAGATTTGGGATCAATCAGAGGCAGTGTGGTAAAGTGAAAAGAGTATTTGCATTAGAACAAAACAGATGTATTAGAAGATATATCCTGTCACATCACTTGGGTGAATTTAAGAAAGTGACAATGTCTCTGCCTCAGGTACCCCAACTATAAAAGGGAACTGTTAGGAGAGGCAGTCCACCATGAGCCCTGAGGACCCTACATGTTCATGCTGAGTAGGCCAAACCGGAAGGCCTGACCGTCCTCTGACCCTGGACCATTTCTGTAGTTAGTCACACAGACAACCAGAGCATGACTACCTGTCCCCTTGCAGGGAGGGAGACTGGTTTGTTCACGGCTTGCTGTAAAAGGAACTGAGCCCGAGGTCCTGGGTTCCTCAGCTACAGCATAACCCATTACATGCATAGCTGTCATCTGGCCCATCAAGTGGGACTTGGGGGTCAGGGGGACTGGCTCTAGCACACTGAGTTGCTGCTGTTTGCTGTTCTTGGAGTAAAAAACGATCATGCTCAGATTCACCGAGTCTCACTGTCTACTCCCAGCAAGTATGAAGCTATGGCAAGCGCACCTGTTTGCTTAGCCATCACCTTCGGAGTCTTGTTACTCCTTGCCATCCGCTATGATGTTGGGAATTCTTCCAGACAGGAATAATAGCACCTTAATTACAAGGTGGTTATGAAGATTAGAGAAAATGTTTGTAAAGAGCCTAACACTAATGGGTACCATGGAGGTAATGAGTGGCGGTTATCATTTTTGGTTTTTAATTGTGGTAACATATCTATAACTCAAAAACCACCATTTTAACAGTTTTAAGTGTACCATTCAATGGCATTAATAACATATACAATGCTGTGCTATCATCACCATCCATACCAAAACTTTTCCATCACCCTAAACGGTAACTCTGTACACACTAAGCCCTAACTCCCCATCAACCCTACTGCCACAGCCCCGGGTAAACTCTAATCTACTTTCTGTCTCTATGAATTGGCTTATTTCAGATATTCCCTGTACGTGGAAACCATACCACATTTAACCTTTTGTGTCTGGTTCATTTCACTCAGCATAATGTTTTCAAGGTTCATCCATGTTGTCGCATATATCAGCACTTCATTCCTTTTAACAGATGAGTAATATTCCATTGTATGTGTGTACTCTATTTTGTTTATACATTCATCTGTTGATGGACAATTGAATTATTTCCACCTTTGGGTTGTTGTGATTAATGAACACTGGTGTACAAGTATCTGGGTCCCTGCTTTCACTTTTGGGGAGTAATTTATGGTAATTCTATGTTTAACTTTTTGAGGAACTGGCAAACGTTTTCCATTAAGTCTGCACCATTTTACATTCCCATCAGCAATGCACAAGGGTTCCAATTTCTCGCCAACACTTATTTTCCATTTTTTCCAATAACCATCCTAGTAGGTATGAGTGTTTTTTAAATAAATACTTTCATATTTATTTAAGTGGGTTTTCAGCTGCAGTTTTTAAATGAACAGAAAATATCAGAATGCAATGCACGTTCTAGAGTAGATACTGTTTTGTGAAAAAAATTCAGTTTGTTTCAGAACAATTGTGTGTTCATTTATACAAGCACAGGTTATAATATAAAAATGTACTGTGAGTTCTGTTTTAAAAAAAGAAAAGAAAACCACTTTTCTAAATCCTAAATTGCTGCTTGATTTGAACATTTGTGAGGGTTTCAATAGAATGTCTGATCAAATGACCTTGTATTTAACCAAAACAGTGCTTAGATTGGACCAAAGCTGGCAGAAAGTCAGCATGAGTGAATCCTAACAAATCAGCCAGCCAGAGAGGGTTCAGAGTGCTTTATCCCTGGCACCAATCCATCTAATAGAGTAAGAATCCTAGAGACTAATTCAATTTGGGAGAGAGATTGCAAGAAAAAATTTTACCAATTTTCATTGTCAGCAAATGGATTCTTGCTTTAAAATTTATTTTCAATTTAGAGTAGAATCATGCATTTTATGTAAACCTACTGTTTCTTTAGTAAGCTCCAGAATTAATTTGTTGTATGCTGTTTCCCACTTGAGCTGTACCTCTGAGTCATTCTAATCACATCATGCTTTATAGCAGGACACCTACTTTACTACTAGGTTGAGTCAGTGATTAAAAACAAAAATATACTCAGTTTCTGCACCCACACTGTCATTCTTTAATTTAAGCAAAAGGAGAATGGCATTGTGACGCAATTAATTATCAAAGTAAAATTTCCTTTCCCATCTTTTAAATTTTCACCCTTAAATAATTATCCTTTTCCACATTCAGTGATTTTATTTGTTACTGAAAGAAATACTGAGTGACAGTGATTCAGTAGAAAAGACCCATCAGACATCTCCACTTAAACAGTGGACCTGAGTCTCATTGGCAAAGTAAACACTTGAATCTATATCAGTATATGACTTCATGAATTAGCCCCAAATTTTCAGTACTTCTATAGACACCCTAAGGAAAACTACAAAGAGAACTGTATTTCCCACCTCTCTTCTAGTAACGCCCTTCCTCTTCTCTTACTTTGTCCACCACTCCACTTGGGTCTAAGTCCCATTGCCTCTGATGTTCCAAAGGACTTCTCTTGCAGTTCTCTCCTTTCTCTCTTGCATCATCAGTTTCTATCTACTGGGTCATTCCCTACAGCAAACAAGCACGCTCTTGTATCTCCTTAAAAAAGGAAAGTGAAAACCTTTCTTTGATCTCCCTCCCATCCCCAGCTACTGCCCCATTTCTGCTTATTTGCACAGCAAAGCTCCTCCTTTATTTATTTATTTATTTATTTATTTATTTATTTATTTATTTATTTTAAAGATTTTATTTATTTATTCATTTATCCCCCCCTTGCTGATTGTGGTCACTGGGTCAGCTAACCACGCCGTGCGTGGCGGGTCTGCCCCCACCAGAAGGCCCCGGGAACCGAACCCGGGGCCTCCCACATGGCAAACGGGAGCCCTACCGATTGAGCCACAGCCGCCCCCCAGAGCTCCTCCTTTAAAACTGACCTTTATTGAGTGCTCAGGTAAGCACCAGGATGGTCCAAAACCCACCCATACTACCTCATCTAATCCTCTCATTAATCCCACGAGGTAGAAACTATCATTGTTCCCATTTTACAGTGGTTCAATCCATTCCAGATAGACTCTGACTTGCCTAGGCCAGCGAGTCTTTCCAGCATTACAACTTGATGGCCATACCTTCCATTTCACTTCGCTGGGTGCTCACTGTAAGGTGCACGGTGCTAACAAGCATATTCCCTGATTCAGAAGAGATGCATTGGCTTACACAGTGAGCACTAGCTAGCTGTACTATACTGAGAATGCTCGAACACTGTGAGGGGGGGGTAGGGGGCTCTGACCTCCCTGCTTCAGATGTCCCTAAAGTCTCAGTCATCAAAAACTCCTCAGGTGGAGCAGATGTGGCTCAAGCAGTTGGGCGTCTGCCTCCCATATCGAAGGTCCCGGGTTCAATTCCCAGTGCCTCCTAGACAAGACGAGCAGTCGGACGAGGGAGCCATGGGGGGTGGGGGTGGGGGTGGGGGTGGGGGTGGGGGTGGAGGATTTAAGAAATAAATAAATCTTTAAAAAATAAAACCCTCCATGATCAAAGTTAGATATGCCTTGTATGGAATAAGTTCTTTTTGTTTGGTTTGGTTTGCACTCCTTGGGAGAGCCCTACAATTTGGCATCAGCAGTTACGGCTGATGACCTCTATTTCAGCAAGTGTTTCTGGATGACAGCTTACAGAAGACAGGCTTCACAAATAACATCAGCCTATGTAGCACAGTGGCAAAGTCACAGCCAGGTCTTAAGGAGTGCCCAGGCAGCTGGTTCTTCCTCGCCATGTGCACAGTTTGTTCTTCTTCCCACCCTTTCAATCTGAAATACTCATCCAGTTCCTGTCTTCCTTTGCCTTCCTCAATAGATGCTTAAAAACAATGCCACCACACACACCCTAGCCTGAAGCCTTACTCTCCCTAGTTTTCTCTGATCACTTCCTACTTCCTCACTGCACTAAACAGACTCTACTGTCTTAGCTTAGGTGGAGGAAAGACCTGACCAGGAACCCTGTTTGAGATATGGATAAGGAGAACAGCAGAGTGGTCTGGACAGCAGGAGCCCAAAGAGGAGATTCGGCAGGCCCTGCTGGTCCTGCAATGAGAGGCTTCCCTTTCTCCAGGCCCAGCCTTGGGTGCAATAGCCAAAATTAAAAAACAAGCTGATTAACTCACCCCAATATTCTTTGGGGGGGGTATTTTTAACAGAGGAGGCCAAGATTGGAAATTTAATTTTGGAATCATCTGTATGGTAGCAAAAGAAGAAAAATAAAGCACAGCTCGGGAGGCTAGTTGTGAAAAAAAGAATTCCAGAAATTAATCAAGCTGATATTAACTCCCATCTGGCCCCGCTATGCCTTGTCCTGTGAAGGGTGATGGGGAAGGGCAGCTTCCTATTTCTCTAGTCTTGAAACTGGGCCTCTGAACCTCAAACCCTGTGCCCTAGGACCTTGCTGAAGCTGAGGAACGAACCCTCATGGCTTATCTCTTTACCTGATGCCACCTAAGAAATTCTGGGCGCGCAACTGTACGAAGTGGCCCTGCGTCCCAAGTGTTAGCGAGCCGGCACCAATCCCCTCAGCCGGAAGAGGTGTAGACTAACTTCCGGTGCCAGACAATGATGGCGGGGAATTGGGGCGGCTTACAGCCGGAAATGAAAGAAAATGCAGGAGTGGCCCCAGCTCCCTGTGGGACGTGACTTTTGTTCCTAGTCACAGCAAACAGAATGATAGAAGTCCTTTGTCTTAACGTTTACCTTTTATACTTTATCCAAATTTTGAGTAGTACAAAATAACTTACATACCTGTGAAATATGAAATATGAATATGACACTTCTACAAGGGGAAAGCAGGGCATGCCCCACTCGGAGGCACCTTCCAGGCTGTCTAGCAGCCAAGTCCATAGAAGAGAACGTTTCTCCAGAATTGTCCAGCTGCTTCTCTTCAAATGTGCAGACTGGAGGAGAAAGCTGTAGGATTTTGTGTGTGTGGCGCTTGTGGATTTTTAAATTTTATTTTTAATTTTTTATATCAATGTAACAAATTGTGCAGTAAAAACAAGATAACTACAATAACAATAAATCCACTTTAGTCAGCAGTTACACACCTTTATTTTTTCTCATTCCTCCATCTTGAGGGATTTGAGACAATGTCCTCTCTGACTCCTTCAGGCTGAGAAGGGACATAGATATTATGGGACAGAGGAATGGAATTGTTTTGCTTTCCATTGAAGATAGTCCTTGTTTTGGGATGGGGCTGGTCCATCATCATCGTTTTCTTAGTTATCCAGGGAAAGTCCAAAGAACTGGAGAGTGGAGTTGACCGCAGATCTTCTGGGTTTCAGGGCTCAATCAGCAAAGGAACAATCCAGAGGCTTTAAGTCTCTGAGAAATGAACTTAATAAGTAAATTGAAAATTATAGGTTCAAATAAAAGAAGTAGAAGAATCATGATTAGGGGGTTTATAAATGGGTACAACTATGCTATATTTGGGAAATAGCTTTTCATGTATTCCCATAGAGAGCCTGCCAAGAGGATGCTGAGCTCATGTAGCCCTGTGGCTTGCCTATGGTTTCTGGATGTCCCTAGAACCCTCAGGAGCACTTTTCTTTGGGGCTTTGTTTGTGAAGTCTGGCTGAGATGTGCATAAGCATAACCTCTGGCAATGACCTTCTGACACTTTTTGAAATCTCTTAGCCATAAAAACTCTAATTTATTTAATATTTCCCCTTTTTGATCAAGGTCTTTGTCCAAATGCATTGCTGATTAACACCCGGTAATATGTTTGTGGATTTTTGATGAGTCCTCCCCAAGTACAAGATTCCAAGAACAGGAACATTCAGAAGCTTGACATGACTGGTTATATTCATTTCCTAAGGCTGCTATAACAAATTACCACAAACTGGGTGGCTTAAAACAACACACATTTTTTCTCTTATAGTTCTTGAGGCCAGAAATCTGAAAGCAGTATCCCCGGGCCAAAATCAGGGTGTGGGCAGGGCTACACTCTGTTAGGAGGTGCTAGATAAGAATCCATTCCATGCCTCCTCCAGCTTCTGGTGACTGCTGCCATTCCTTGGTTTGTGGCTGCATTGCTTCAATCATTATGGTCAGCCCCTTCAAACCTCTCTCTGCTTTGTTGTCACATCACTTCCTCTTGTGTGTGATATCTCCCTCTTATAAGGATACATGTGATTGCATTTAGAGTCCACTCAGATAATCCAGGATAATATTCTCCTCTCAAAATCCTTAATTTAATCACGTCGGCAAAGACTCATTTTACAAATATGGTAACATTCATAGGTTCTGGAAATTAGGATACAGACATATCTTTGGAGCCATTATCAGCCCACCACATTGGTCTTAACTCAAAAAGGTCCTGGAAGCTTAGTGTATGTGAGATCTACATACTTTAGTCTGCTCCTATATTTATCACCATTGGCTTATTTTGTCATACATTGAAAGAAGCTCTTGAAAAAGGGTTTAATGTGGCTTCACAAACTGATACCCTGGCAAGTATTTATGTGAAACTTTGAAATAAGAAACAATCTCATTATTTTTGGTGATGGATGTATTGAAAGTACATGCTGTCATGATGTGAATTGAGTCCACAAAAGAATTTTGTACAGGAAATTTGCCACCAAATTGTCACTTTTAAATGAAAATCTTCCCAAGCATAATTTATGACATATATTATTGATTAATAATTGTGGCAAGTAAACATTTTGACTGGCTCAAACTATTGGAGCAAAGTCTCCTGAGCCAAAGGTTTTGTTGTAATGGTGTTGAGTTTTTGTAATAAAGGGATAATTTTGCTTATATAAACAATTTAGAATTCTAGGTAGGATTTTTTACATATAAGAAGGTTTGTGGGAGGCGGCTGTGGCTCAATCAGTGGGGCTCCCGTTTGCCATATGGGGGGCCCCGGGTTCGGTTCCCGGGGCCTCCTGGTGGGGGTGGGCCCGCCCGCACGGCGTGGTTGGCTGGCCCGGTGAGCACAAGCAGCAAGGGGGGGATAGATGAATAAATAAATAAAATCTTAAAAAAAAAAAAAAAAAAAGAAGGTTTGTTGTGTTGATATATCTAAAAAGACATTAATTTAATTCACCAAACTTTTGGGAATAATATCTGCATGCTTTAGTCAAAAAAGCAAACTGGACTTCTGGGATGATGTCAGAGTAGGTAGGCAGGGCTCAACTCTCTCACAAAAACAACAGATAAAGGGAAAAATCTGTCTGAGGGACTTGCTTTGGAGGTCAGCAGACCATGACAGTGCTGTGCAACCCAGGATAGCAAGGGACAAAGAGATGAAGAGCCCAAAATGACAACTGTGAGTTACTAAACCCCTGTGGCAGCTAGGAACAGCACCCAGCCAGCACCCTCAAGGCATGCAGCCTGGATAAAACTTGTGGCTTACTGCAGCCAACTGAGAGAGGAACAGGTATCTTTGTCCCCGGGAAGAGGGAGGGTGAGGCGGAGGGTGGAGAGTGATTTCTTGTCCATGAATTTGGCCTGCAGAACCCTCTTTGAATCTCAGCTCTGACCAGACAAGAAGCATGGGTAAGCAGAGCTTGAAAGAGACACCTCCATGGAAAGTTTCACCAACAAGCACCATCTGCTGGCCAGCCAGGAAACACAAGGAGAAAAATTGCTTTTAGGTCTTTCTTAACACTAACCCCTGGGAGAAAATTTGCACCCAATTGTTGAGTCCCTGGAATAATTCTGATTACTTAAGCTGAGCAATTGTAAAGACTCAGAGAAAGCTGAACCAAAAATCAAAGAAGAGCCATGAAACAAAACCACTAGGAAAGAAAGAGAAATTGACCATCAGAGTAAATTCACCAGCAAATTCAGATGCCTAGACATGAGCAAAAATTACAAGTTATTCTAAGAAACAGGAAAAGAGGGCCTTGCCAAAGTAACAAACAAAATATCTTGGCAAGATACAGGGTTTAAGAAAACTAATCAATGATAACTACACAAGTTGCCTCAATCAATTCAGAGTTGAAGGAAAATGTGACTAAAGAGATAAAGGATATAAAGAAGACATTGGGTGAACACAAAGAACAAATTGAAAGCTGTAAAGAGAAGAAATAGAACTTATGGGAATGAAAGACAATGGATGAGATTAAAAATACATTAGAGGCATATACCAGCAAATTTAATCGATGGAAGGCAGAATTAGTGATATCGAGGACAGAACATCTGAACTTGAAAATACAGGAGAACAGAAAGAAAAAAGAATGGGCAAAAAATGGAATACGGTCTTTGGGAACTGAATGACAATGTGAAGTAGACAAACGTACACCTTGTTGGTGTCCCAGAAGGAGAAGAGATCAGAAAAGGGGCAGAAAGTATATTTGAGGAAATAATGACTGAAAACTCCCAAACCTTATGAAAGACATAAATATCAATATCTAAGAAGGACAATACACCCCAAACAGAATAAACCTGAATATATCTACTCCAAGACACCTACTATTCAGAATCACAAATATCAGAGATGAAGAGAGGATTCTGAAAGCATCAAGAGAAAAGTAAAGCCTCACATACAAAGGAACCTCGATAAGATTAAGTGCCAACCTCTCATCAGAAACTATGCAGGTGAGAATAAAGTGGTATGGTGTGTTTAAGTGTTGAAAGAGAAAAACTGCCAGCCAAGAACTCTGTATCCAACAAAGCTGCCCTTCAAAAATGAGGGTGAGTTTAAAGTATTCACAAACAAACAAACACTGATAGAGTATGTTACCAAAAGACCAGAATTACAAGAGATACGAAGGGGTTAGCTGTAGACTGAGAAGAAAAATCAAGGGTGAGAGACATGGAGAAGAATGTAGAAGTGAAGATTATTAGAAGGATAAATTAAAGGAAACAAAGACAGACAATATTAAGAATGACAATGGAAAGCCAAAGGGCAAAATGGGCAAAGTAAGTAATGCCTTTACAGTAACAGTAATAGCATTGAATGTTAATGGTAGAACTCCCCAATCAAAAGACATAGACTGATAGAATGGATAAAAAATATGAGCCATCTTTATGCTGTCTACAAGAGAATTACCTCAGAAGTAAGGACACAACCAGGTTGAAAGTGGAAAAATATATTCCATGCAAATCATAACCAAAAAAGATCTGGAGCAGTTATACTAATATCAGACAAAATAGATTTTAAATGCAAAACTGTTATAAGAGATGAAGAAAGTCATTATATATTAATAAAAGGGGCAATTCACCAAGAAGAAATAACAAGATACATGGGGCACACACTGGCAAAACTGAAGGGAGAAATAGATGTCTCCACATTAATTCTTGGAGACTTCAATACACTCTTAGCATTGGATAGAACATCTGGACAGATGGTAAATAAAGAAACAGGAAACTTGAATAAAATGATAAAGGAACAAGAAATAACAGACATTTATTTATAGAGCATTGCACCCTAAAACAGCAAGATATACATTATTTTCAAGTGCTCATGGATATTTCTCCAGGATATTTTGGGTCACAGGTCTCAATAAATTAAAAAAGATTGAAATTATACAAAATACTTTCTTTGGTCATAATGGAATGAAGCTGGAAATCAATAATGAATCAAAAAACAGGAAAATTCATAAATAAATGGAGATTAAACAACACACTCAAATAATCAGTGGGTCAAAAAAGAAATTACAAGAGAATTCAGTAAATATCTTGAGACAAATGAAAACAAGAACACAACATTTCAAAATCTATGGGACACTGCAAAGGCAATGCTGAGAGAGAAATTTATAGCCCTCAGTGCTTACATTAAAAAAGAAGAAAGAGTTAAAATAAAAAACCTAACTGCACACCTGAAGGAACTAGAAAAAGAACATCAAACTAATCCCAAACCAAGCCAAAGGAAAGAAATAATAAAGAAAAGAGCAGAAATAAAAGAAATTAAGAACAAAAAAGACAATAGAGAGAATCAACAAAACCAAGAGTTGGTTCTTTGAGAAGATCAACAAAATTGACAAACCCTTAGCTATATGGACAAAGAAAAAAGAGAGAAGATGAAAATAAACAAAATCAGAAATGAGAGGGGTGATATTACCACTGACCCCTCAGAAATAAGAGAAATTATAAGAGGATACTGTGAACAACTGTATGCCAAAAAACTAGACAACATAGATGAAATGGATGAATTCCTAGAAACACACAAACAACCTATATTGACTCTAGAAGAAATAGAAGACCTCAATAAACCAATCACAGGTAAAGAGATTGAAACAGTTATCAAAAACCTCCCAAAGATGAAAAGCCCAGGACAAGATGGCTTCACAGGTGAATTCTACCAATCAAGATATTACAAAAAAAAAAAAAAAAAAAAGAGAAAATTGCAGACCAATATCTCTAATGAATATAGATGCAAAAATTCTCAACAAAATACTTGCAAACGGAATCCAAAAGCACATTGAAGGAATTATACACCACGATCAAGTGAGTTTTATCCCAGGTATGCAAAGGTGGTTCAACTCAAGAAAATCATTTAGTGTAATAAACCACATTAATAAATTGAAGGAAAAAAATCACATGATTCTTTCAAGTGACGAGAAAAGACATTTGTCAAAATACAGCATACTTTCTTGATAAAAACACTCCAAAAGTTGGAATAGAAGGAAGATTTCTCAACATGGTAAGTACATATATGGAAAACTTACAGCTAACATTGTACTTAACAGTGAAAGACTGAAAGCTTTCCTGCTGAGATCAGGATCAATACAAGGATGCCCTCTGTCACCACCGTTATTTAATATTGTGCTAGAAGTTCTAGCTAGAGCAATTAGTCTAGATAAAGAAATAAAAGCACCCAAACAGGAAAGGAAGAATTAAAACTTTCGCTATTCATTGATGATATGATCCTCTACCTAGAAAATCCCTAAAAATCCACAACAAAGCTACTAGAACTAAAAGACAAGCTCAGCAAAGTGGTGGGATACAAGATGAACATGCAAAATCCAGTAGTGTTTCTATACACTACTGATGTGCAATCTGAGGAGGAAATCAGATAAAACATCCATTTATAATAGTGACAGAAAGAATCAAATATTTAAGAATAAACTTAACCAAGAATATAAAGGATTTGTATTCAGAAAACCACAAATCTTGCTAAAACAAATGGAAGAAGACTTAAATAAATGGAAGGATATTCCATGTTCATGGACTGGATATTGTTAAGGTGTCAATTTTACCCAAACTGATTTACAGATTTAACGCAATCCTAATAAAAATCCCAACAGCCTTTTCTGCAGAAGTGGAAAAGTCAATTATCAAATTTATTTGGAAGGGTAAGGCCTTGAAAAGACAAAAATTCTTTAAAAAGAAAAACAAACTTGGGGGACTCTCACTTCCTGACTTTAAAGCATATTACTTAGCTACAGTGGAAAAACAGCATTGTAGTGGCATAAAGATAGACAGACTGACTAATGGAATTGAATTAAGAACTCAGAAATAGACCCTCACATCTACAGTCAAGTGATTTTTGAGTCTGTCAAGCCCACCCAGCTGGGCCAGAACAGTCTATTCAACAAATGATACTGGGAGAAATTGTATCCATATCCAAAAGAAAGTAAGAAGACCCCCATCTCACACTTTATACAAAAATTAACTCAAAATAAATCAAGGACCTACATATAAAAGCTACAACCATAAAACTCCTAGAAGAATATGTATAAAAACATCTTCAAGATCTTATGGTAGGTGGTTGTTTTCTTAAACCTTATACTTAAAGCATGAGCAACAACAAGAAAAAATTGATAAATGGGACCTCCTCAAAATTAAACACTTTTGCTCTTCAAAAGTGTTTGTCAAGAAAGTAACAAGGCAGCCTATTCGATGGAAAAAAAAATATTTGGAAACCACATATCTGATAAGGGTTTGATATCCATGTTATATAAAGAGATCATACAACAAGACAATAAAAAGCAACCCGATTTAAAAAAGGAAAAAGGACAAAAGACTTGAATAGACATTTCTCTAAAGAGGAAATACAAATGACCGAAAAGCACTTGAAAAAATGTTTAATATCACTAGCTATTAGGGAAATGCAGATCAAAACTACAATGAGATACCATTTCATACCTTATAGAATAGCCATTATTTAAAACAGAAAACTACAAGTGCTGGAAAGGATGTGGAGAAACTCCTTCCCTATTGGTGGGAATGTAAAATGGTGCAGTCTCTGTGGAAGACAGTTTGGCAATACCTCAAGAACCTGAAACTAGAACTGCCATATGATCCAGCAATCCCGTTACTAGGAATATATTCAGAAGAACTGAAAGCAAGAACATGAACTGACATTTGCACATCGATGCTTATAGCAGCATTATTCACAATTGCTAAAATATGGAACCAGCCCAGTTGTCCATCACATCAACCAATGAATTGATTTAAAAAATGTGGTATACACACACAATAGGATACTATTCAGTTGTAAGAAGAAATGAAATTGGGATGCATATGACACTGTGGATGAACGTACAGGATATTATGTTGAATGAAATAAGTCACACACAAAAGGACAAATATTGTATGGTTCCACTAATATGAACTAAATATGATGTGTGAACTCATGGAGGTAAACTCTAGAGTATAGTTTACTAGGAAAGAGAATGTGGGTTGAGAATGGGAGCTGATGCTTAATGTATGTAGCATTATTAACAAGGCTAATTGTAAAAGTGTGGAAATGAATAGAGTTAGAGTAGCACCTTAAAGAGAGTATAACTAACACTGCTGATTTATAAATGTGATTGTGGCTGAAAGGGTAGTCTGTGGACAAAAATGCCAATTGAAAGGAAACTAGAGAATAATCTAGGAAATGTATAACATAGTGATTTTGGTGGTGGATTAAGACTGTGGTTAATAGTATAAATATAAGAATGCTCTTCTTTTACAAAGTACTAAGAATATGGTGAGACATAGGAAAATTACAACCAATGTAACTTATGGATGATAGTTAACAGTAATATTGTAATATTTTGCAGTAATGGCAAGAGGATATTAATTCAATACTATGGGACAACAATAGGGGGTATCCGGGGATATGGGATTTTTCCTTTTGGAATAATGAAAATGTTCTAAAATTGAGTGAGGTGATTACAACACAACTCTGTGATGAAAATGAAAACCACTGAGTGTATACTTTGAATGGATTGAAAAAAACATGGGACTGTATAACACAGGGAATCCAGTGGTTAACAGGACAACTGTTGGAATGTTCTTTCATGAACTATAACAAAAATATAATACTAAGACAGACTTTTAATAATCAGGTTGGTTGGCAGAAAAATGAAGCAAATCTAAGATATAAGCTATAGTTAGTAGAAATAGTTTGATGATACTCTTTCATTGTAACAAATGATTCATAACAATGCCAAGTGTTGATGGTGGGGTGATGTATGAGAGACCTGTATGGTGATATGCATGTTTGATTTATAAGTTCACAACTTTTACTATACATTTACTGTTTATGTATGTTCATGTTTGAATAATATACTTCAATAAAATTTTATTTAAAAAAAAAGACAACATGGGGAGCAGATGTGGCCCAAGTAGTTGAGCACCTGCTTCTCATGTATGAGATCCCGGGTATGATCCTCAGTACCTCCTAAATTAAAAAAAAAAAAATAAAATAAAATAAAAAAATTGGACTGGGGAAGGCTGCCCATTTCTTAAGAGAAAACAGACTTCATTTTAAAATAAATCTAATTTCTCACTAACTTTATATGGAAACGCCGAATCACTAACAAACATTTAGATCGCCAACTTTGTTTTGGCCTGATTACAATTCTTGAGAGGTTCTCTTGATTTATGATACTTGTTCTAATACTGCCCGTATAAACCTAACTTTAATAAACCCAGAGGTCACAGGCAACAAAGCACATTCTACATGCACATTTAGAAATGCAACCAAAAGCAAACAACCAGCAACTCAAAATATTACTGAAAAAATCTGTAGCTGTAGATGAAAGGGTTTTAAAAAATGCAAACATTCACATGATAACAAGGTTTTACCATTTAAAAGTCTACTAGACAGTACACCTGAATTCTGGAAAGGGTATAGGTATATACCAAGTAAAATATTTTAAACTAGTTGATTGTGCACCATTTAGTTTAAAATTGCCAAAATCCAATACACAGTTGTTCTAATAAATTAGTGCAATATGAAATATTTTAGAAGATTAACTTGTCCATATTAGGTCAAATTGAAGATTTCAAAATGTCTTCCAAGAAACTTTTTTTTTGCTTCTTCTTAAGCTTTCTTGGTGATCTGTTTTAGGAGGCATGCTCAGATTTAGACAAACTTATCCCAATTATCAAACTGTGTGGATAAGATGTAGATTTTCTTCCTTTTATTCCTCTGTAATTCTCTAATAGTCTGAGACAGGCAAATTAATTTTCAACATTCTCATCCATGTGGAGTTTCACGTAAGCTCTGGTGAACTGAGGAAAGAGGCACTCACTTTGTTTCACTCTTAATTATCCTCAAGAATAGCCACACTGATAATTCTAGTTCTTAAAGTACATTTATTTACCAAGTTCAAACTGAGAGCCAAATGGAATACTCTTGCTTCTGTTTCCACAAAGAAAGAGGACAGGGGCTACTTCTCCCATAAGGCCGATTTCCTACAAATATGTAGTTTTTGAATGTTTTTCCTTTTTGAAATCACCGCTGTTCTTTGTTAGTCACCAGGGAGGAAAAATACAGTTTCCAGAACCCAAGCTGTAATCCCATATGTCTCACCTCACATTCCCACTCATGGGTCCATGGGAAGAGCCTGCTCACAGGACCCCAGGGTTGTAGCAGAGTGCCGACACTCTTCTTTCAATATATGATTTATATTAATGTACTTTTTCAAAATCTGCGGGGTGCTGTAGAATCTTAGGTCTTCCAAAAGAAAGGCTGCCTTATGAAAGTATCTTCAGTCTGCTGAAATGTCTCGTTCATTTCTCCAGCACAATTACAGTTGAGTTTCTCTGCAGTTACATTGCTGATTTCTTCAATATATCTGTTGGGGAAGAAGTGATTCTACTTCTCTGTCAGTTTCTTGCACATGGTGATGAAGAATTTATATGGTTTATTTAGATTTTTGACAGCTACCTGGGCTTTGGTGAGATGCAGAGAAGCTGCGAGCAGCTGTGCTGCTTTCATGTAAAAACCAGCTGTCCCCCCCCCGCCCCGTCGCTGCTCAGCTGGCTGACGTGGTCTACAAGCACCCTCTCTGGACCTGGTACAAGGAGACGGCAGATGTGCACAATTCTGGGTTCCCACCAGCACTGGCCGTGGGGCCCAGCACACACTCAGTGAACATCAGCATCACATTCTGGTGGCAGAGGATGTCTGTGTGTTCTCGCTCCATCAGTGTCTCTGCAGGCAGCTCAGGGGCTTCAAAGATGAGGAACCCCTCTAGGCTGGGGGGTTGAAGTACCATTGAGGCATGTGTCTCAGCCTGGGGGCTGCCTCTGCTCTCGGACAGAAGTCTGTGGCAGAGCAGAGGGAGCCTCTGGAGCTGCTGGAGTCTGCTGAAGTTTTCTGGTTGGAAGGACCGTATGAGTACAAGAGTTAATCCTGGCAGTTCATCAAACAGCTAGGCATAGAGAATGCAGGCAGCTATCCCTCCAGAAATGGTTCCAACATCGAATATTATTTTATTTCTTTTACTCACCTGCTTGAATACGTGAATAATCCATCCTCCACTTTTAATTCTTTTATTTGAATCCTTTTAGATAATATAATGTGAATTCTGACAAATTGCACAGAAATTTGGCATTAATCTTATTTTACTATACTGATGAAAATATCAACAAACAAAAACAAACCTGTTTTTTTCTTTACTTTGGCAAAGTAATGTAATTTTTACCTTATTTATCTGTACGAAATTCCAGCAATTCATTTGAACCTTTATTTAGATGATGTTTGGTTTTTTTGGGTCTTTATTACACCGTTTCTACCTCTCGTTTGGAACTGAATGCATTATTCTTGAAACTAGGTAAGGCTCACTGAATTGTTGTCTAATAGCCTTTTTATTATTGTCTATAGACATGCATATTAAGGTAAAATAAAAGTGGCAAAGTGTTTCTGGGGTAGAGTTGAATCCATATTAAGTGGCTTGTCCAGCCAGATAATTCCTTGGTGCCCTTGGACCCCCGGTTCTGAATACCCTTTGTCCTGCCCCAGGAGTTCAGGCTCGTGGTGACTGCCCAGCAGGGTGAGTGTGGATTGGCCGGGCTCATAAGTACTGCTACGAATGACACTGAATTTTGTATGGTTTTCAGAGTTGACAGTGCAATTTCATTTATCTCAGTTACCAGCCTTATCTCAGTTGTGTTTCTTCTCTCCCCTCCACCCTCTCCCCCCACCCCCTTCTTTTTTTTAAACACAGGGTGAAATAGGCTCAGAGAGGATACATGATTGGACTAAAGTCAGGCAACCAAGGAGGTAGTCAGGCCCTCATTTTGTGACTTCCGGGTTCATTCTTCTCTCTCTTGCACAGTATGCTTGTGGTGAATGGTATGTGTGAAACAGTTAAACCCGAAACAGCAGAGAAGTGGACAATCTGTAAATTCATGGCTAATGGTTCTGATCATACTTCCATTATCAAGGCTGGTTGTTTTAAGAGGTTTTGCCTAGATTATAGCAATAATAAACAAATGCTTTGTGTTTCAAAAACAAAGAGTGGTACAATGTAGTGGTTAAGGACTCTGGCTGTGGAGACAGGCTGCCTGGCTTCAACTCTCCCACTTTCTAAACTGGTAAGCTTGTGTGATCCTTAAAAACCTCTGTGCTTCAGTGTCTCCATCTGTAAAATGGGAGAGCAGCATGAATAGCCACCAGGTGGGGGTCATGTAGATTAAATAAAATAGTGAAAAATACACAGAGCAGGACCTAAAATGTAGAGATGCCATATGTAGAGAGAGTGTTACTTATGCAATGGCCTACAGAGGATTTGTGGATTTTTGGCAGATGAAGGATAAACAAAAAATAAAGCACCAAGATTAGGTATATTGAGAAACAATGGGGAGAAACAGAACACAGAGAATTTTCCATAGGGTACTATGTAGTTGCTACAGTTGCCCAGAAACTTAACTCTTGAGTTTTTTGGAGATCAAGAAAAAGAGAGAAACAGTTACATACGTTTAATAGGCAAAATAAGAAACTGGATAGTTCTTTGTGGGGGCTCAAAGCTTTAAAAGGTTTTAACTATAAGAATGTTGCCATAGGAAGTTTCACAAAGGGGACCCAGAGAGGTTTAAACCTCCCACGACAAATATAATGATTTTCAAAAGGTTATTTCTTTTATTTGTTTTTAGTTTGAAGTGATTTCAGACTTTTAGAAAAGTGGCAAAATAGTACAAAGAAGTTCCATAAACTCTTTTTTTTTTTTTTAAGGATTTATTTATTTACTTTATCCATTTTAACCGCACCCCTTTCCCCATTTGCTGTTTTGTGTCCATTCTCTGGGCAGTTCTCTGTGTTTGTTTCCTGCCATCTCTTCTCATCCTCCTCCTCCAGTCCTCACCAGGATTCGATCCTGGAGACCTCCGATACAGGAGAGACGTGTCCTGCCGCCTGCGCCACCTCAGTTCCTGGTTTCTGGAGCTTTCAGAGTATCTTGCCTTGTCTCTCTCCTGCATCCCCCTCCTGCTACATCATCATCTTGCTGCATGGCTCCCAGGGCCTGGCGGCTCACCAGCACACAGAGCCTGGCAGCCCATGTGCCCTCTCTCTCTCTATATATATATTTTTTATTTTACTAGGAGGTCCCAGGGATTGAACCCAGGTCTCTCCACATGGCAGATGGATGCCCAACCATTTGAGCCACATCCGCCCCCCTCCATATACTCTTCAGCCAGATTCCCCAATGTTTCAGTCATTATATTTTACTATGATTGCTTTATCATTGTCTCTCTTTTAATAAATACATGCATATTTCTGAACCACATGAGAGATTGTACGAGATATCACCATTTGATAGATAGTTGGAGACATTATGCCTCTTTGCTCCTGGATACTTCCGTGTGTATGACCTAAAATCAAGGAAATTCTCTCACACAACCCCAGTAAAACAATTAAAATCAGGAATTAACATTGATATAATGCTTTATCTGATATGCATTACTTTTCAGATTTTTACCATTTTTCTCACTAAGGTCCTTTTTGGAAAAATAAAATAAAAGAAAAAGAAAAAAAAATTCTGCTCTAGAATCCAATCCAGGATCCAACTTGCATTTAGCTCTCCTATCTCTTTGGTCTCTAATCAGGAACAGTTCCTTAGTGTTTTCTTGTCTTGTTTTGTTGTTTGCCTTTCAAGATCTTGACATCTCTAAACAGTACAGGCCATGTATCTTCTGGAATGTCCCTCAATTTTGGTTTGTCTAATGTTTCCCCATGATTAGATTCCAGTCATGCATTTTTGGCAGGAATATATCTGAAGCAGTCTTGGGTTCTCAGTAAATCATGAAGGAGGCGCCTGATATCTAACCTTCCCATGACTGGTGATGCTAACTTTGAACACTTGGTTAAGATAGTATCTGCCAGGTTTCTTCACTGTTAAGTTACTATTATAATTAATAGGCATTACGTGAAGCGATATTTTGATATTATGTAAATATCCTGTTTCATGTTCAAGTTTTACCCATGAGCTTTAGCATCTATTAATGATTCTTGCTTGAAACAATTATGACTGTGGTGGTGGTAAAGTGGTGATATTTTAATTCCAGCATCCCTTCTGCATTTATTAATTGGCCTTCTACCATAAGGAATAACTTTCCCTTCCCCTCCACATATTTGCTTACATCAGTATGAACTCATGTCTATAGTGGATTTATTTTATAATCTATCATTTATTTTGCTGCTCGATTTCTCTCAGTCTGCCTGATTCCTGTATCCTTTTAATGGGTCCCCATAATTCTTGAGTAATTCTTTACTTTCTAGCATAGCAATATTCTCAAGGTTATTTCTTAATGAGTTCTTGGACAAATCACAAAATGTGACTCCATGAAGGCAGTTTTGTAGCGAGCCAAGATTCCGTGATCCAAAAACGCTGCTGATGGACCTGTTTGATTCAAGGCTAAAACTCAAACCATAGCAATGGGCACCCTGCCACTAAGCCTCCATAAATATCGCTTCTTCTAAACAAAATTGTTGGATTTGGTAAGACTTGGACATCCGACAATTCAACATTTTGTTTCCTGGCAAAGGTCAGCAGTGCTGTCCAATATAACTTTCTGCACTGATGGAAATGTTCTATATCTGGGTTATCCAATAAGATAGTCACAGGCCACAAATGCACATGTGGCTATTGAACATGTGCCTGAGAAACTTAATTTTAATCCAATATAATTGATTTTAATTTATATAACCACATGTGACTAGTGTCTACCGTATTAGATAGCACAGGGATAGAAAGAAGGTTTTCTATGGCCTCGAAAGAGGCGAGATTGAAATATATTAGAGGGGAAATTAGGGAAAGTAGCCCTAAATGATGAAACAACTAAAGAATTTTGTGGAGTTGACTCAAACCAAATGAATTATTTATATTTATGTATTATTTAAACAGTAGATTGTAAAATCACCATGCTACATTGAGGCTACTCCTAATTTCTGGCATAGGTAACTTAACATCCCCTAACTATTACTGCCCTTTCCTTAAATTCAACTGCAAGCTAGATTCAGCTAGTCACTAGACATGGCACAGGAGACGATTGCCTGAGAATCAGTAGATCTTAAAGTCAGTAAAACTGTAACTATCTGACCGTTCCCTCCTTGCACAAACAATACAAACATCTGCTTCTTTGATCGTAATCAAAGCATTCTGTAGAAGTTATGCACAGCTCTGCATGTTTTGATAAACATCCTTTTTTTTAGGTACCAAAGGCCAGGGATTGAACCCAGGACCTCATATATGGAAGCCGGTATGCAACCACTGAGTCACATCTGCTTCCCTGAGTTGGTTTCTTGTCTGTTTTGCTTGCTGTTTGTTTTTGTTCTTTCAGGAGGCACCGGGAACCAAAGCCGGGACCTCCTATATGGGAGGCAGGCGCTCAACTGCTTGAGCCACATCAGCTCCAGATAAATATATTTAAGTAGATGTACCTTTAATCTTGATCAAAGTGCTGCATTCTTTTACAGTTATGCTTGTGCCACACTTGCATGTAGCAACCATGATAAAAAAGACCCACCAATTTCTCAGTCGGTACAGACAAGCAAGCTCAGAAAACGCTGTCTCTCCTCCTGCTCCTGAGTATGTAAGCCCCTAATAAATGCTCAATTACTCACCAAGCTGAACTTGTCTGAGTCGTTCTTTGGTCTGATGTATCCCTCTCAGTTCAGCAGGAAGCTGTCATTTCACACAGCTCCTCGTAAACTCGGGACATCTTCACAGCATCAACTTATGGGATATTTTTCCCTATGCTCTTTCTTGCAGGAATTGTGCACCCAGATCATCTAAAAGTTGCTTCAAATCAGGAATATCTGGGAGCAACGAAGGAAGGGAGAGAGGAAAAAACAAAACAAAGCAAGTCCCATCTTATGTAACCTCAACAACCAAAAGTTTACTTAAAATATACTTTACTTATAAATTATCTACATACTTTGTGGAAAGACAAACAGGATTGTCTGATTGAAAGACCCTGAAGACCTAGATGCCTGGCAGCGATCTGAATGAAACAAGAGCCTCCCCATTCCCCCCCAGTAGGAGGAGCTGTGCCCAAATGCAACTTCCCACAAGGGCAACAGGTGCTGGCAAGAGGCGTTCCAGACAACAAACTCCCTCAACAGCTGTCATCTAACATCAGATGCCTGATGCCCAAGCAGACTTTTTGTCCCAGCTGGCAGGCCACTCTCATGCTTGCTCTATAAAAAGGGAAAGCAACTGGGGGGCGGGGGGAGACTTGAATTCTCCTCTTGAAGTCCAGATCCACGTTAATCCAACTTGCCTTGATCCAAGTGTCTTTCCACAGACTGCTTAGAGATCAGATGCCTGTATATCTACTAACCCCTGCTTAGGAGTCCCAGTGTATACCAAAAGACTCTCCTTGTTGTTTGCCTAAGCCTTTTCCATGACACATTTTTAATAAAAAATAATCTCTATTTCTCCAAAGAGCTGGCATCCAGGAAAATCATCAATGCAAATCCAATATGCAATCATAGAGAAAAAAATGCAAAAATTAAGACTGATACAAAGAACATAACAGAAAATAATGCAGTAAATATGTTTTCCAACACGTGGAAGTCAGTTTTCCAGTAAGATTTGCATCTTATTAGATCAACTCAGCAGCTAAGAGGTAATTAGATGTTAGTTAACTGGAGCTAAGGAAAAATTAAGTCAAATTTTTGGAGATGATTACCAAAGAAAATCAATGTTCATATGAAAATAGAGATAGTTATATTCTAAGGTTAAGTACTTTTTATTTTATTTCTTTCTTTCTCCCCCTACCTTGTGTTTTGCACTTGCTGTGGCTCTCTGTGTGTTCTGTGTCTGCTTGTCTTCTATTTACGTAGCACCAAGAACCAATCCTGGAACCTTCCAGAGTAGAGAGAGGTGCTCAATCTCTTGTGCCTCCTCGGCTCCTTGGTCTAAGGTTAAGGATCTTATAGAAAATTATTTGAGCTAAAAAAGTTTAACTGCTCCATTTGACTATATCTGGTCTTTCAAGGACATGAGGCAAAGAAATTTCTTAACTGAATTTGGTCATTTGTTTCCATGTCAAAATATTAAATGTAATTTTGTCTGAAAGTCTAATCTAATTTATTTACTTATCATTTAAACACACTCTTTTATTTTCTGATTAATATGAAGATTAAAGTCTCAATCTCTTTGTGGGCTGTAAAATAAAGGAATTAGGCCATATTTAGTCATTTCTTTTCTAGACAATAGTAACTCTCAATCTAATTAGAGGTGATATTAAATTTGAATGTTTTATAGTCTATAAGCAATCCTATTTAAGATAAAATAAAGCTTGGTAGCAATCATTCTTTATATTTTTTAATACAAAAACAATTGATGCTCCTTATAAATAAAAGCCTAAACAATATAGAAGTCTTCCGTCCTTCCTTCCACATCACTTCCCTCCTTCCTTACCTCCTTTCTTCCTCCTTCCCTCCCTCTCTTCCTTTATAATTCAGTCCAAAAGCCATTAGATGGGGTACATAAAGTAGGCATCTGAGTGGGTGGGGCCAGTGGTGTATATGTAAATATTTAAAAATAAGCTGGGGGGGGGGGTTGTTAATTTGTAATGTTTTTCCACTTCTGTGGAATGCATGCTTCCACCATGGCTGATTTCAAGGTACCAGCGTGATGTCACTGAATGCAAAGTTGGGAAGAAATGTACACAACTGACTCACTCTAGAGAGTCAGCACCAGCCAGCTCCAGCACACCGCTGCGTGGGTCTGTACAATGTGAGTTGTTGGGGCCCAAGTGAGGGGAGGAAGGAGACTGTGGGGATGGAAAGAACAGGGACCCAATTCTAGGTGTCATAGACTAAGGGGTCGAGGAGGATGTCTAAGCGGGACGAGAGGTGGTCGTGATGACCCAATGTGGCCCAGAGCTGAGTGGGATGAAGTGGAAGGCTGTTGGTGGGGGTAGGGAGCAGTGGCAGCCTCCCAGTGTGTGATGTCAGACCCAAACCGGGGTGAGGAGGGCATCCACATGAGGGGATGGCAGGGGAGGACTGGAACAGGCTGTCAGAAACCAAGCAGGATGATGATGGTGTCCCTGTGGCCTTGCCCGGGACATTGGAACCCAGGTGGGGTGAGCAGGGACCAGGGCATCTGCATGAGGGCTCTCCAGCAATGATGGGCAACTGAGTACATACAAGAAAGACTGGTCCAAAAGATATATCTGTTGAAAGTGGTGGCAATCAGGTTTCTCACTGTTGGAAAAGAAAGTTACAAATGTGGAAAGTGAGAAACCTAATCTGAGTCTTATGATATGGTAGGAAATTAGAGTTATTGGTGTGAACTCATGGTTTTAAATATACAGATTTAGCTATAAATACAGATGTAAATGTGTATATATATTCACATATACATTCTCTATTTCTATCCACTGAGAGATTCTGGGAGCAGCAAAACCCTAGAAGCAATGAGCATGCCTAGTGTCCAAATCTTGGTTTCTAAATACCATTTGCCATGAAAAGGAATCTTGGAAAAAATGACTGCTTGCAGAGGTGGGGCAAGGAAATTGTAGGATGTGTGTGGAGCATATCCTGTCAGAAAATAAGGAAGAGCTCAAAGAATGATAGAAACATGTTAAAAGGCTATAAGGCAGTTGGAAGGAAGGGTTTCTGAATGGCCAGGAACAGATTATAATCTATTGGATGAAATGGGAGCCCATGAGTCAATAATGATATAATTAAATGGATGGATGGATAGATAGATATAGATGGATAGATACAGATATGTGAATAGAGATGTAGTGAGGTGGAGCAAGATGGATTGAGATAGATATATAGATAGATGATAGATAGATAGATGATAAAGTGATTGATGATAGAGTTAATTTTTTTCTTTCAGTAGAATGCTGTGATAGGCTGAATAATGACCTCCCAAAGATGTCCTGTCCTAATCCCTAGAATATATGAATATGTTACTTTACATGGTAAAAGGGACTTTGCAGATGTGATTAAGTTAAAGATCTTGAGAGGGGGAGATTATCCTAGATTACCTACCTGGGTCCACTGTAATCACAAAAAGAGGGAGGCAGGAGGATGAGGGTCAAAGAAAGAAGATGTAAGGATGGAAGCAGAGGTGAGAGAGGAGAGAAGATGGTACATTGCTGACTTTGAAGATAGAGGAAGGGGCCACAAGACAAGGTTGCAGAAACCTCTAGAAGCTGGAAACAACAAGGAAATAGATTCTCCTCTAGAGCCTCCAGAAAGATCACAAGCCTACCAACACCTTGATTTTCATCCACTGAAACTGATTTTGAACTTCTGATCTCCAGAGCTGTAAGATCATAAACTTGTGGTGTTTTAAGCCACTAGGTTTGTGGTAGTTTGCGATAGGAAACTCTTACAAATGCCAACAAATAAATGTAGAAAGAATGATGCAATTAGAAAATCACTATTTGATCAACATAGTAATAATTAATTCAACCAAGAAACATCAATGGATATGTATTAGTCAGGGTTCTCCAAGGAAACAGAAATGGTAAGATACATATAATTACATATATAATATTATGAAATTTATTATAGAAATTAGCTCACTGTGAGGATGGACAGGTCCGAATTCCAAAGGGCAGGCCTCAAGCTGGAAGCTCTGATGAAAGTTTTCGATGAATTCCCCCAGGAGAAGCTGGTTGACTGAAGTGGAGATGGAAAGTCTTCCTTCTGATTGCTGATATCATCAGTTCTCTCTTTCGGACCTTCAACTAATTGCATGAGATTTCTCTCATTGCTGAAAACAGTCTTCTTAGTTGATTATAGACGTAATTGACCATAGATGCAATCAGTTGATCAAACAACTGGACACTATAACATAGCCAAGTTGACACACATCTTAGACTTCACAGTCCACCCCTTGTCAACTTGGCAGTCATACACATATCCTTAAACCATACTTAATCTCCAAATGAAAACATTAACAGTCATATTTCCACCTAACAATACTCAACTGTCTTGAGTATAACCAGAAATGTACTCTTTCCCCAAAAATGGTATAAGACTGGATAATATTTACTCTTAAACTTGATATCGTCTAGCTTAATTACTATGACATAAAGTTAATACAAATTATGTTATATGATAAGGGGATAAGATAGGGAAGAAAGCAAAGATAACTGCTTTATGTACATATGCATATATACAAACATATTCATAACAAAACGAATATGTATTCATAACCATTACAGTCCTTGTTTCTGTAGCTGGTCACATGGCCATATCTCTTATTCATAACCACCTTCTTCCACTACCTATTCCATATTCCCTTTACCTTTAGCAAGCACCTTAGTTGCTCATAGTTCTTTGCCTGGTGAGGTGACCTAAATCTCCATTCCTGAAGTTTCTATGTCACTGCTAGCCCTGCCTTGATTGGGTTGTTGCAGTTTTCTAAGAACTTTAATTACAGGACATGGTAGTAGTAAGACATGCCCTAAGGGATCTCCTGTATTCCAGGCAAACTCTTCTTTACCTCCATTGTGTAGTTGCATTCCTATTTCCCTTTGGTAATCAGGGCCAATCACCCTAGGCAGTACAATAATCCCCTTCTTTGCCTGTTGATTCAGAGGCATGAGGAGCCCAGAGTGGTTGGGTGGCAGTCTTCCAGTTCAATGAAATAATTGTTGTGTCTCCTGGTGGAAGCACTCCTTCTTTTGGACCTAAGCAGAGCAGCAGAGCAGGTTGCAGGGATAGAAGGCAGAATTTCTCCTAGTGGGTCACTCAGGGTAATAGTGAGTGGTGCCACTCCCATTCCCTCCCTTTGATTCCTGGACCCATGAATCCTGACTATAGGGGAATACAGAACCATAGAGGTGATGATTATTTAGAGCATATTTAGTTTCCTGGAGACCATTGCCTCAGCCCTGAAAGGCTATTTTACCATTCTTTCAATCCAGTTGCTTCAGGATGATGGGGAACATGGTAAGACAAGTGAATTCCATAAGCATGTGCCCTTTCCCACACTTCATTTGCCATGAAGTGGATTCTTTGATTAGAAACAATGATGTGTAGAATACCATGACAATGAATAAGGAATTTTGGAAGTCCACAGATGGTAGTTTGGCCAAAGCATTGCATGCAGGGAAGGAAAACCCATACCCAGAGTGTGTGTCTATTCCAGTTAGAACAAAACACTGCCCCTTCCATGGTGGAAGTGGTCAAATGTAATCAATCTGCCACCAGATATCAGGCTAATCACCTTGGGAAACAGTATCATATTGGAAACTGAGTGTGGGTCTCTGCTGCTGGCAGATCGGGCACTTAGCACTGGCTCTAGCTAAGTCAGCCTTGATGAGTGGAAGTCACTGTTGCTGAGCCCATGCATAACCTCCATCCTTATCTCCATGGCCACTTTGTTCATGAGCCCACTGGGCAATGACGGGAGTGTCTAGGAAAAGAGCTCTGCTGGTCACCCTCTGGTGAGCATTCACATGGGACACAAATATCTTCATGTGTTTACCCAGTCAGAATGGTCTATCCACATACTTCTTCCCCAGAACTATTTGTCATGAATCTCCCAATCATGTTCCTTTAGAGTCCCTGACCATCCAGCCAAACCATGAATTAGTATACAAGTGCGCTTTTGGCCATTTCTCCTTACAAGCAAAATGAACAACCAGGTAGGTGCACTGCTCTAAGTTCTGCCCACTGGGAGAATTTCCCTT
This sequence comes from Tolypeutes matacus, assembly GCA_026826555.1. NCBI lineage: Eukaryota > Metazoa > Chordata > Mammalia > Cingulata > Chlamyphoridae > Tolypeutes > Tolypeutes matacus. The sequence goes on along the minus strand of JAKSZT010054341.1, from coordinate 16,002,259 downwards.
CACCACTGTCCTTTGGGGATGTCCCAGAAAGGGGCTGCAGGTATCCACTTTTAGGTGGTACCTGAATATCTTGCAGAACCATCTGTAAACCAGGCTCAATATTTTCTCTTCCTCTGTCATCTGGTCATAAGAAACTCCCCAAGAGACCATAGCAATGGGCTAGGGAAAAGATGGTAATTGTGGCAGAAATGAGGTCCATTGGCATTTGGGCCACTTCCTCATGTAACTTACTTGTGCCTTCAGGGTCTGCTTGAGCCAATCTCATATATACCACTTCAATTTGATGATGGAGTGCTTCTGTACATCGCTTAGTGGGTCAAACAAAACACAGTTTATGATGTGTCTTATGGTAACTGGGTGTCCATGGTTAAGCATTCGTTCTCTACCAAGGCCCAGCATCAGGCAAAAAGCTGTTTCTCAAAAAAAAAAGAGTGGTTATCTATAGAGGATGGTAAGGCTTTGCCCCCAAATCCTAAGGGTCTGTGTTGTGATTCCCCTATAGGGGCCTGCCAAAGGCTCCAGATAACATCCCCTATTTGCCACTGAAACTTCCAGCACCATTGGATCTGCTGGATCATATGGCCCAAGTGATAGAGCAGCTTGCACAGTGGCCTGGACCTGTTGCAGAGCCCTTTCTTGTTCCAGTCTCCACTCAAAACTAGACCTTTTCAGGTCACTCAATAAATGGACCAGAGTAGCACAACCAAATAAGGAATATATTGTTTCCAAAATCCAAAGAAGTCAAGTGTTATGCTTCTTTTGGTCATAGGAGGGGCCCAGATGCAATAGCTTATCCTTCACCTTAGAAGGGACATCTTGACATGCCCCACATCACTAGACATCTAGAAATTTCACTGAGGTGGAAGTTCCTGAGTTTTTGTTGGATTTATCTCCCACCATCTTACATGCAAATGCTTTACCAATAAGTTTATAGTAGTTGCTACTTCTTGCTCACTAGGTCCAAGTAGCATAATGTCATCAATATAATAGACCGTGTGATATCTTGTGGAAGGGAAAGGTGATCAAGGTCACTGTAGACTAGAATATAACATAGGACTAGAGAGTTGATATACCCCTGAGATAGGACAGTGAAGGTGTATTGATTTGAGTGGTCTTTATTAACAGATATCAAGAAAAAAACATTTGCCAGATCAATAACTATATAACAGGTATTGGGGATGTGTTGATTTGCTCAAGCAATGATCCCACATCTGGAATAGCAGCTGCAATTGGAGTCACCACCTGGTTAAGTTTATAATAATCCAGTAATCCACTGTCATCCTCCCAGATCCTCTGTTTTCTGCACAGACCTGATAGGAGAATTGAATGGGGGGTGTGGTAGGAATCACCACTCCTATATCCTTCAATTCCTTGATGGTGGCACTAATCTCTGCCATCAGAGAATGTGGTATTGCTTTTGATTTACTAAATTTCCTAGGTAGGGACTTTTCCTAACATAATAGCTCTTACTCCACAAATCAGGGAACCAATGTGGGGATAGTGCCAGTTGCTGAGTATGTCTATTCCAATCATACATTCTGGAACCGGGGGAATAACCACAGAATCAGTCCAGTGACCCACTGGACCCACTGTGAGACAGACCTGAGCTAAAACTCCAGTCATCATCTGACCACCATAAGCCCCTACTTGGATCAGTGGACCTTGGTAACATTTTGGGTCTTTTGGAATTAATGCCACTTCTGATCCAGTATCTAATAATCCCCCATATGTCTGATTATTTCATTTTCCCCAGTGCACAGTCACCCTGGTAAAAGGCCATAGGTCCCTTTGGGGAAGACTGGGAGGAAGATTAACAAGATACAATTTTGGCAGTGCAGCAGGGTTGTTCCCCAAGGTACCTGGCTTTCTTTCCATTTCCTTCATTCTAGGTCTGTAAACTGTCTGAGGTCTGGGAATTGATTAAAGGGCAGTGACTCTTGTTTTTGTGATTCAAGTTAGACTTTTGTGCACTTGATCTAGAACCCTTCTGCTAATACAGATCAAATAAGAATTTAGTAGACTGCCCATCTATTTTACTTCTAGGTGATCTACTAGACACACATTAGGTCTCTGTGAGTCAGACTTTTTTGATTGCTCCTTTAATTCTGCTGTCCATTATGGCAGCCACACTCATCTTGTCTTTAGTGATTAAGTGTTGTTACTTGGCTTCTTTCAACCCAGGATCTTTTAACCTTGACTCCCCTTAACTAGTAAACACATTCAAAGATCCTATTTACAAATGGGTTCGCTCCCACAGGACAGGGGGTTAGGACTTGAACATGTCTTTTCATGGGGGACATGATTTAATCCCCAACAGCACAAAAGGCAGATTTCAGTTATTTGCGCCTGAAGCCTTCCTAGCCAGGATACCTTCTCTGTGCATTTGCATACACACACACACACACACACACACACGCCTGCACATCTGTATATGTATGTATGTATGGCTAGTGGATTTTTTTTTAAAGGAGTTACTGGAGATTAAACCCAGGACCTTGTACATGTGAAGCAGGAGCTCAACCACAGAGCTAGTGGATTTTAAAAACATAAATGTATCATGCTTTTCATATTGTTCTGCACACAAATTTTTAATTTAGCAATATATCTTGAGGCTTTTCCATGTCAGTTCTTTTCAACAAAATATTTAATAGTATTACATAGTATGAATCAACAATAGTTTATTTATCCATTTCCTTACTGATTGACATTTAGATTGTTTCTAATTATTAGCCATTGCAAACAATGCTGCATGGTATGCTCTTGTACATAAATCTTTCTACATGTGTCAACATTTGTAGAAATCCTAAATGAGGAATTGCTATATCAAAGACCATGAACATTTGACTTTTTGTTAGATGCTGATAAATTGCTTAAGACTCTCAAAAGACTTTACCTTTAATCTCTTGCCAACAGTCAGAGCTCATTCATCCATAGCTTTACTTAAACAGAGTAGCATCAGTCTTTTAAATGAGTTATGACTACTAGTGAATTGGAGCATCTATTCATGTGCTTAAAGGCCATTTGTATTTCTTTGGACTATTAATATCCTTGCTCATATTTCTCCTTGACTGTTTATCCTTTTCTTATTGATATGCAGGAGGCTTTTATATGCAAAGCAGCAGGGAGGCATGACAATCCCAGCTATTCTGCAAACAGTCTTTCCGCTAACGTCTGTGTTAGTCACTGTTGATCCTAAATTTGGAGTTTCTCTGGGACTCCCTGGCTTTGCTCCTAACAGTCTTCTCACATGCCCTGTTGAGTGACATTTCTAGAATTCTGCCTGATTTCCTTCATAAATCTGATGCCATTCTCCTTCAATATTCCAGGAAGTAAAAAAAAAAAAAAAGAAATCTGCTCCATTGATAACACCCGATTTTCTTTCCCAGCTCTGTTATGGATTTATTCTTTGAAACATGAATTGTGTATCATTTAGATTGAAATTTGTGATGTAGGGAAGAGAGATAAAGACAAATATTGACTTGTTACCTTTAAAGAGAAATCTCACTCTGCATTTTCCACTGGTCTTTCAGGTCATTTTCATGGGCAACTTTTCTAATAGTATGTAATAGATAAATGGAATATTACCCTTAAAAGGAAAGTAGTTCAAACTCCAAGAGTCACTAATGGAAATTTGTGGGTTTCACAGAAAACAGAGAAAAGTCTTTTATTCCTAAAGGTTAGAACTGCTTTATGCTTAAAAGGTTAACACTCGATTAATAAAAGTATTAAAGAGATGTCTTCCCCAGTTGTTTTTAATTAAATGTGAGCACTTAGAGGATGCTGATAGGAGATCTGATGTTTAAGTTTCCAAATGATGGAAACTTTAACATCAGGGTTAGAACACCAAAAATTAAAACTAAGGCACATAACTGAAAGTCTGTTTTTTCAACCATTTTAATGTAGAAGTGGTCAAGAAATAACTTGATCATTTGGAGGATTCAATCTATAGAATCTTTAAATCTGTGACTCAGAAAAATAAGCCATTTGTATAAATTTACTATTATTTTTTCAGTGAAGAGGCCTGCATGATAACTCTAAAAGTAATTAGATGTAACAGTTTCCCCTAGAAATGTATTTCAGAGCCTTGGAAGAGGAGATAGCAAAACTGAAAGGAACTATGATGCTAAATAAAGTCTTCGAGTGAAAGTTAGCACGGTTTGATGGTCTTTACACAAGGGACATTGGCCAAGGGACAGAGCATATCAGAGCAGGGGTGAGAGAAACATGGGAGAATGAGCAGAAGAATGACACAGGAATGAAGAAGATACTGATACTGAGCAAGAGCCGATTCATTCCTCCTGATGCACGTTCAAGACCAATTCCTGGGACACTGGCGTTTCAAAGGGAGAAAGAGTTTATTTGTTTGCTCAAGCAAAGGAGAAACAGTGGCCTAAGGGCCCCAAAACTGCCTCCTGGAGCTGTAGTAATCCTGATAAGTTAAAATACCCAGGCTTAGCAGTTTATGCTAATGATAATTGGGGTGGGGCTGGCTCAGGTGCTTTCATGAATAAACTTTAAGAGGCTGAACAGGATGGGGATGGGTACAAAACAAGGGGTGAGTCACAAGGTTATTGCAGTCACAAAGCAACCATTATCAGAAATCTGGACATCTGGGGGTGTGGTACAGAAGTAGAGTCAGCCACAAGGTTCTTATGGATTTCAAACAGAGCAGGGTGGAGTGGTTACCATTTCAACAGAAATGTTCATCTTCAAAGGTAAGATCTGTCTGGAATAATCATAATAGCAGATAGAGATGTCCATATACAAAGATGGGATCCATCTGGAATAATCATCACAATGGCAGGTAGAAATGACCATATACAAAGGTGAGAGAGCTATCTCACCTTTGTGTGAATAATCATCTCAATGGCAAGTTTTTCGTTGGAAATGACCATATACCAGGGGTTCTTAAACCTTTTTGTTTCAATGACCCCTTTGCCAGTCAGGTGAAAACCACGGACCCCTTACTAAGTCCACACTACACTGTGTATTATTTATTTATTTATTTTTTTATTTAAATTTATTTTTATTTTTAAAGATTTTTAGATTACATACATGTTACATCAAAAATATAGGGCCGTGTATTATTTAATCAATATATCACACCCGCACCAACACGTCCCCACAAGAATAATGCTTTTTCGAATTTCAATTCAAGCTCACGGACCCCTGGTTAAGAACCCCTGCCCTATAAAAGGGTGAACTCAGTCCAGCCAGTTTCAGCAATTTCAGATATCAGCCTCTGGTTATTTTATAACATACTGGAAGTAAAAAAGGCATCCGTGGAATGATCTAGTAATCATAATTATTTGTTAATTCTTAACTCTCGGTTACAATACAACGGACAGACTCTTTGCATCTGGGGCAGCAGGCAAACGACCCAGCCTTGAGAACAGACCAGGAGGAGACGCAGGGGTCATGTCGCAGCCTGAAGAGTGTGTGCAAACGAGTGCTGTAGGAAACGGAGGCCACCCAGTCCCCAGCCCTGTCTCCTACAGTGGGAAGCACTGAAGTGATGAGGACAGCTGGATTTCCTGCAATTCCGTAGGCAGTGGCTATATGCCACTTGGTTTCTCTTGCTATTGCCTGGGACTGAGGCAAGCATGCATTAAGATAAATATTGGGCACCAATCATGTTGTGGAAAAATAGCTATTACCTCATATTGTTGTCAGAACATGCTGAGTCTTCTAGGTTCTTGGCTATGTCGCATAAAATGATTTAAGAACGTGCCGGTTTAATTAGGCCAGTAAAAATAATTCATTAAGAAAAGAGAGAAGTGCACACCCGAGACACTGATGGGGGCATCCTGCAGGCAGAAACGTGTGCCTGGGGTCTGGGGGGCTGCCTTTATTAAAGCCATTCTTTTCCCACCTCCCCTTTCCTAATTTCGGGGAGGGTCCCCAGCTGTTTGCTATTCTGATTGGTTGCCTTTTTTTTTTTTATTTTTACAAAAACCACATATTATTCTCCACCCTCCTCCCCTCACAAAATTGGGTGGCTGTATTACAGGAATGAAACCGGATCATAGGTATGAAAACAAAACATCGCCGTTTGATCTGAAACATAACAATGTTAAGAATTCAGGTATTCTGTAAGATTATTACCAGCATAGTAAAAATATTTCCACCTGGATCTTTTTAAATTTGAAAGTGATCACATTAAAAACCTGAGGTTACAAGGGACCACAGTCTGAACCAGAATTCCATTTGCCTTCTAAGACCCCAGGGGAAAGGTATTTGGAAAGAGTTTCCTTTGGGAGAAATTGATGGGAAGTAGGAAAAACCCTGGCCATTCTCAAAAGGCACTGGGGTCTCTCTGGAGGCAACTGCATTGGAACTACACTCCAGTAGGGACAAGATCATGTCCAGCCCAAGAGTCCAGCAGGCATGCACAAAGCAACAAGGTCTGCTTGGTTCTCAGTACTCTGATGGTGCCACCAGAGCCACCTGGTTAGAGGTAACGCCTGAGGGTTTGAAACACAAATCTCAATTGTGGTTTTATGTGTGTGTGTGTTTCTTTCTTCTTCTTTCTTTCTGATATTAAGGAAAAAAGTTCTAAGGTGTTTCAGAAACACCTCCCTACACCCTCTCATAAGTAAAGCTTTATAGAATATGTGTTTTTTAAAAATCCAGAAGATGTTGTTCTACCTTGCATTCTAAATAATGAAATTGCCACTTGAGAATGTGACATGATAGGCCAGATGCTCTGGAAACAAAGCTCTACAAAAAATACCCTCTCCCCACCCACGGAAAGAGAGAGGGCGGAAAGGACAAGAAGAGAAAACCAAGAACTCTCAAGTCACTCATCAGCAGGGCTAGAAATGGGCTCAAATTAAGGCATTTTTGTGGCTATTCTTCTGGAATGACATTTCACTCTTCCTGCCCTAGCACTCAAACATCAAAGCATGACGCCCTGAATGCCAGGTAAGTTCCTTGGTACCCTCAGCATCTCTTTGACAACCCTTGGGACCGATGGCATGTGAGTTTTCAGAAAGGGAAGGGAGAAGGTACTAGAGGCCATTGGTCCTGCTCTACTTCTCCAGTCCCACGACTGGTTGTCTTTTGATCCTCACCTGTTAGCTCCCAAGGGGACCAGTGGGGAAGCCTTTCTGTTTGGAGGTGTCCAGGACCATGGGGAGGCCTGTTTGAACTTATCTGGGGCTTCCTCTTAACCCCAAGTGAGTTCCAAATGGAACCTCATGGCCAGGGTCTGGGCGGGGTCTTTGTAGCTTTCTTCGTAGTAGCAGCCTTCGCTCAGGGAGTTTCCAGGTGGGGTCTCACGGCCATGTTCTCTGCTGGGTCCCCTCTGTGACGGGATGTCTTCCCTTGTACCCTATACTAAGCTGCCTCAATCTCAACAACATGAATATGCCCCATAAGTCAGTCCACACACTGAGGTTGTCCTCGCTCCTGACAAATCCCCCTGTCACCATTGACGTCCATCACCCTCAAGCCTTATTTCTCAAAGTTCCAAAGGAGAAAGGAGCCATACTTTGTTTTTTCCTCTCGTTACAAGAGGAAAGGAAAATTTCAAAGCACCCTATTTTTCCTTTTTTCTCGGAAAGAATGAAGATTGATTTCTCCACGAATTACTGAGCTTTACATTTCTTCTGGATAAAAATATGTGCTTACAGGGAAGAAAATTTGTATTTGTAAGAAAAAAGTACATAATAGAGTATTCCAACAGAAAAGTAATTATGTGTAATGGAGAGGCTGGTTGAGAGGAAAGTGCGATTTTAGGTAGAGTATTCTCCTGGCTTCCAAGAAGATACTAGAATTGGGCCATTGTAATAAGTACAGAAACAGTTGGATCAGGAATTGAGTGGCTCTGTATTCTTATGCAGGCTCTGACACTAAATGACCATGTGATCTCAGGCAAATTACTTAAATGCTCTGTCCTTCAGTTTTCCAAATCCTTAAAATGGGGATAATACCTGCCTACCTCCCAAGGTTATTGTGTTTATTAATTTTAACAATAGATATGAATGTGCAAAGTGCTATGTAAATGTGAATAACTATCATATCTTTGGATAGAGTCAGTTGTTTTTATGGATAAAATAATATTGAGACTGGGAGACTAAGGTTTAGAGCCTTTATTTGATACTTTGTGTCACTTATTAATAGGAAGTAGGAGCCTCATGACTAAGTCTCTGGAAGGACCAATTTTTTAATTTTTTAATCTGGAAGGACCAATTAAGGGCCAATTTTTCTATGAATTTCATGATCTATGGGAGTGTTGACTGAAATTTTTATTTTACCTTCAAATTTGGAACCAGAATGAGTTATAATAATATTGAGGGCCTGAAATTATATCGCAGGTATATGATCTACCCAACATTCCTTCCCTTCAGAAACTATCCCTCTGTTCCATGGGGTTCTGGTGAGGCTGTCAATCATGTGGAGCTCTACCCCCAAAGCAGGTGAGTTTGTGACCCAGGCTGGCCAATCTGAAGGCTCACCTACCTTGAAACAGTGGTGGGTCCAGGGGTGGTCATATGGCCCAAGCCAACTCCTTCTGAGTTCTTTATGGGGACTAATTTAAACACTGAGGAAAAAAGGTCCTCTCTCTTCTTTGGGATTCTGTATGTGTTTTCTTAGGCTGGTGACTTAAGTAAATGAATGAATTTCTCCCTCAGAGCCTCCAGAAAGAACCAACCTTGCTGACAACTTGGTTTTAGACTTCTGGCCTCCTGGACTGTGAGAAAATACACTTCTGTTGTTTTAAACCATTGTTAGTGGTAATTTATTAGAGCAGACCTAAGAAACTAATGCAGAAACTTTCATAGAATTCAAAGAAAAGTTGAGCACAATGGGCCTTGGGACCAGGAAACCCCAGGGCCTTAGCAGTGGATTTGTGGACCTTAAATGTGATGCTCCTCCGTATGTGATGCAGTTCCCAACTCTTTTGATCTCAGTAGCTCTCAGTTCAAATAAAATGAGAAGAAAAATTATCTGGCCCAGCTTATGTCCAAAGCCTTCTTTTGTTCAATCACTCTGGCCTAGGAGGAAGTCATGTAGTAAAACTCTGGTTTTCAGGACCCACCCCTTGTGGATAAGGTAATGGTTCTCAGAGTAGAGGGTCTTGGGCAGGGTGAACATTTCCAAAACTCACCTACTGCACTTCTGATAATACCAGATAATTGAGATAGACCAGTGACTTTTAAAGCTGTCTGATAATCCTCATCCCTAGGAAACTTTTGAAATTGTACATGACTGGGCTCCACCCCTGACATGCCTAATGGGAATCTCTAGAAGTATGGCCTGGAAATCCGGTGGGTTTTTTGTGTTTGTTTTTCCAAAAATTCATTAGGTGATTGTCTGCGTTTCCTCAGTCTGCCATTACAGAGTACCACAAATAGGGCGCTTTAAAACAACAGAAATGCATTGTCTCACAGTTCTGGAGGCTAGAAGTCTGAAATTAAAGTGTTGGCAGGGCCATGCTCCCCTGAAGTCTGTAGGGTCCTGGTAGTGGCTTGCCGGCAATCCCACGGCGTTCTTTGGCTTGTGGCATAACTCAGCCTCTGTCTCCATCACATCACTATCTTCTCTGTCTGTCTGTGTCCATATTTCCTCTCCTTATAAGAATACCAGTCATGTTGGATTAGTTTGGCCTCATCTTAACTAATAGCATCTTCAAAGATCCTGTTTCCAAATAAGATCACATTCTTGAGACCAGAGGGTTAGGACTTGGGCATATCTTTTTAGGGAAGACACAGTTCGGTCAATAATAGTGATTGTGATGATGAACCAGTGGGAATAGCATGGGCCAGGGCTAACTAAAGTTTTGGAGAAAATTCATGACAGAACTGGGTCTTTGAGAAAGTATAGGACTTTGCTGGCATGAAGGAACAAATTCCAAACAGATCCTTTACAAGATTCCAGGAGTCTTCAAAAATTAAACTGCAGTATGCACTCAAAATAGCTGCAGAGGTAAAACAAGTGGGTGTGTAAGGATGATTAGTTTTTGCAACCTGACTTTCCTGTATGGGTTTGTCTTCGAATTTATTGTATGCTGCCATGTCATAATCAGTTTAATGAATCAGCTGATTTTATCCCTGTTTCCATGCAAATTGTGTAATACCGTGTGAGGAATCAGGGCATATGAACCCTTGAACTCACGGGCCTTAGTGGAACACAATGAACTCTAACTCGTGGCATCTGGATTTGATTCACGTTTATAATGGAAATACTGACATCCTGCCAGCAACTGAGAACATAGCTTGTTTAAATATTTTGGGCAAAAATAGCTTGGTTTCTGATTTGGAAAGTTTTTTTTTTCTTCATTCTTATCAACAGCAAAGGGTTGGAATTTATCTATACATGTTACTATACTGGTAGGTGTACCTGGAAACCTGGATGTACTCTTTCTGCATGTCTGTATTCCTGGGGGTGGAGTTCTCTAAACCTCCCTCCTATGAGCTTACAAACACACACTCACACATGTAAATGCACACACACACAACACGATCCCCAAGGGCCCCAATGAGAATCAAAGGATACACTCTAACCCATCTCACGTCTATCTAACACTTCTTAAACTATTTGGGGAAGCGGATGTGGCTCAAGTGATTGGGCTCCCATCTACCATATAGGAGGTCCCGGGTTCGATTCCCAGGGCCTCCCGGTGAAGGCAAGCTGGCCCACATGATGAGCCGGCCCGAGCAGAGAGCTGGCACACGCGGAGTGCTGGGCCCACATGGAGTGCTGGAGCAGCAAGATGACGCAACAAAAAGAGACACAGGAGAGACAATAAGAGAAGCAGCAAACAAGGGAGCTGAGGTGACACAAGAGATTGAGCATCTCTCTCCTACTCCAGAAGGTCCCAGGATCGGTTCCCCAGTGCCGCCTAAAGAGAAGACAAGCAGACACAGAACACACAGCAAATGGACACAGAGAGCAGGTAGAGGTAGAAATCAATAAATCAATAAATCTCTAAAGGAAAAAACAAAACTGTTTGCTGTGAATAATACAGAATAAGGGTTTTGGCAAATGGAGAGCCTTCAATGCCTTTTGGAATTTAATCTACAGATAATGGGTAGTTGGGATATTTTCTTACAATAGGATTGAGCTTGGGAATGAATAGCAATCAAACACTTCCAAATCACTTTCTGTGTACCTGGTACTGTTCTCAGTGCTTTTGTTAACTCGTTTAATACTTCCAACAAACAAATAGGTTCTATTATTATCCCCATTTAACAGATGGGAAGACTAGGGTAACTTGAGATTACTTTATGCACCCAAATCATATAGTTCACAAGTCATAGTACCTGGATTTAAACCCAGGCAGTGGGGCCCTGGAGCACATGCTCTTAGTTGCCAAATGCCATTCCCACTCTCCCAGTGGTGATGGTTGACCTTGTGAAAATGGATGCTATCCCCCAAGGAAGTGGATAGAGACAAAAGAAGAGAAGACTGTTGAATACAGAACTTTGAAAACCCTTGTTCTTGGGACAAAAGAAAAGACAAAGGGTCAACGAAATGGGTGCCCCCCCCGCCCCCCGCCAACCCCTCTACCCAATGTCAGAGAAGCCCCAAGAACAATACATGCCAGGGGTCAATTGCCTTCAAGACATCAAGAAGGAGAAGGTCCATGGAAGCGTGTGACTAGGCTTTGGGGTATTTAGTGACTTTCAGGAGTACAGGTCCTAGAGGGTACCAGAGTCAGGATCCACAATGCAAAGGCTGTAGGTGTGAACCAGCAGTGAGGGAGTTGTGGCAGTTTGGGATTATTTAAGAATTCCAAAAAGAGAGATTATATTTGTAACCTGGTCTATTCCTCTGGGCATGATAACCCTTTAATTGTATTAGATTCAGCTGAGACGTCTGATTAAATTATGTTAAGATTAGAGCTTTGATTCAACCACATCAGAGTGCAACTCAGCATTGAGTCCCAGCCCCTTGGTGGGCTGATAAAGCAGACTCTCACATGGAAGTAGACACACAGAGAAGAACACAGAGGGATAGAGACAGCTCCATTAGACACAGCAGAGGTCTTGGGAAGAAAGATGAGCCTGATAGTCTACAGTTGATCTTGTGAAGAGACCAGAGCAGCTAAGCCCAGAAAGAAACAAGCCCCAGGGAGAGAGATGAGCCTTATGCCAGCCTACAGCTGGGACCACAGAGCCTTAAGAGGAAGACGGCAGGCTGAACCTTCACAGGCTTCATCTTCCATCTTGCTTCAACACGTGGCAAGTGACTTTGGGTGAGAAAGTACCTCTTATGTACTTTGAGTTGGACTCTTTAGGGCCTTGTGACTGTAAGCTTCTACCACAAATAAATACCCTTTGTAAAAACCAGCAGATTTCTGGTACTTTGCATCAGCACTCCTTTGGCTGACTAATATAGGGGACAGAGATAGCAATTAAGGAAAGACTTGTCTTTCAGAAAATCTTCTGTTCAAAGGAATGAGAAATGAGCATGGAAAAAATAAACTACTAAGTGTAAAATCTTTGTAAAGCATGTTTATAAGGATAGGAAAGATAGTAGGTGCTATATAAATTCACAAATAAGGGGCGTGGATGTGGCTCAAATGTTTGGGCGTCCATCTGCCATATGGAGGGACCTGGGTTCGATCCCTGGGACCTCCCAGTAAAATAAAACAAAAAAAAAAAAAAATATATATATATATATATATATATATATAAGGCACATGGGCTGCCAGGCTCTGTGTGCCGGTGAGCCTCCAGGCCCCGGGAGCCATGCAGCAAGATGATGACATAACAGGGGAGAGACAAGACAAGACGCTCCGAAAGCTCTGAACACCAGGAACCAAGGTGGCACAGGTGGCAGAACACCTCTCTCCTACATCGGAGGTCTCTAGGATCGAATCCTGGTGAAGACTGGAGGAGGAGGATGAGAAGAAATGGCAGGAAACAGACACAGAGAATTGCCCAGCGAATGGAGACAAAAACAGCAAATGGGGAAGGGGGGCGGTTAAAATGGATAAAGTAAATAAATAAATGTTCCAAAAAAAAAAAAAATCACAAATAAATGAAAAGAATAGCTGTTTTATTTCCCTGGGTTAGGTCAGGTTAAACAATGGGAATTTATTCACTGGCAGTTTTGAGGCTAGGAAAATGTCCAAATCAAGGCATCACCAAGGTGATGGTTTTTCCCTGAAGACTGTGGCATTTTGGGGCTAGCTGCTAGCAATCCTTGGTCCTTCACTTGTCACATGGCAAGGCACATGACGTCGTCTCCTGGTCTCTCCCGTCTCTTCAGGTTCCCCTAATGTCAGCTTCTGGCTGCTGCTTCGGCTTTCTTTCTTTCTTTCTTCCCATGGCTTTGTCTCTATCCCTCTGAATTTCATTCTGCTTATCAAGGACTCTAGTATTAGGATTAAGACCCACCCTGATTGAGGTGGGCCTCACCTTAACCGAAGAAACCTCATCAAAAAGTCCTTTTTACAACGGGTGCACACCCACGGGAATGGATTAGGTTTAAGAACCTGTTTTTCTGGGGTATATACAGTTTCAAACCACCACACTAGCACACATTAATATTGTGTTTTCTGTGTGTCAGGCATTATTCTAAGCATTTTACATGTATTAACTCACTATTCCCAACAATCCCATATGAAGTAGTTATTATTATCCCAGTTATACATATGAGGAAACAGAGGCACAGAAAGTTTGTCATTTGCCCATTTGTGTTCTTATTGAAGAACAAATGAGTAATTCCAAGCTATAAATTCTTGTGATTGGATTAGTAATATTTATTGTTGCTAATATAGCTTTTAATTATATAAAAAGAATGAACAAAGTAGCTATTTTAGAAAAGCACATTCCATAAATTGTTTCATTTTTTATAGGAAGATTGTTTATTTTTATAAAGACTAAATCCAAGAAATAGTCCTTACCATCCCAAAATCAGCTTCTGCCCTTTTCCTCTTCCTAAAAATTCTTAGTTTTTGTTTTGTTCTGTTTTACTTTTTAAAAAATTTCTTGTGTTGCTGAAACAACAGAGGAAAGCTAAAATTAATGACCTGTAGTCACTGCTACAGTCATCTATGCTTCCAAGGCACAAAATATTTGAAAACCAGCCACATCAAATTTCTGCTCCACTAGAATCATGATTTGAACAGGGAGTGGGAGTGTACTGGAGAAGGTAAGAGAATCATAATAGTTAAAATAGGGTGATAGAGCTGAAGTGTTGCTTTCCCATGTTGAGAAAGCTAAATTCATCCGAGAACACATTGCTGGAGAAGACCTGAGAGAGCAGAAACTCTGACATGTAGGCCAGCAAGTCCACATACTAAGTTTTACTTCTAGGGGAGAAGAGCAGGCTCAGAGGCCTCTGGGGAGTGACTTCCAACACATACCGGGTTTCCTTGGAAGTGGTCAAGTTGGAAAGAGAGTTCTTGACCACAGAAAATGTCTTTTAAGTGCAATATATAGTCCATTTATGTGTAATGTGATTACTAATATATTTGGATTTAAATATATTACCATTCTATTTGTCCTATCTGCTTTAGATATTTTTTCTCTCTTTTTAGTGTTTAACTTTTTCCCTTTCTTTTTTCACTCTATTTGTTTGGAGGTTTTACAGCTTGCTTCTGATTTGTTGTTGTTGTTGTTGTTGGGTTTTTTTTTTTTTTTTTTTTTTTTTAGTGATTATCTAAGAAATTACAATATGCATACTTCAATTATCAAGGTTTAAAGTTCTATCAAATTCTTGTCCTCCTCCCAGACAATACGTTGTAATACTTTACTTCTATTTATCTCCTGTCTACTTACATTATTTTTGTTGTGTGTTTTAATTCTATTCTTTCATTTTTTTTTTAACTTCTCAAGTCATTATTATTGTTCCAAATCAGCAAAGTTTATTTAGATTTTCCCACAGTGGTAGTTCTGACTCTCCTCCTTCCCAGAACAGGGTAGAATTGCTCTTCTCCACACCTTTGAAGTTAGCCATAGCCTTGTTGCTTGCTTTGAAATGAGAACACTGGTAATCTGTGCCACTTCTGAATGGAAGCCATTAAGGGCCACTGGGCCTTGTTTCCTTTTCCCTCTGCCATGGCAACCAACACCATTCCAAAAAAGGTGGAGGCAGAATTCCAGGTGGAGGAGGCTCCTTCGGTCCACATCCCTGAAAGGAGACAAAGTGGAGTACAGCCTCCAGCCAATACACCGTGATATGTGACACAAGTGAGAAGTGGACCTGTGTTGTTTCAAGCTGCCGAGTTATGCTATATTATGTTACATCACAGCCTATCCTAACTGATAAACCTACATTTTTGCCATTTTCTCTGCTTTTCATTCCTCTTGCATCTCAGACCTTCCATCTGCCTTTACTTTGGCATTTGGGGGTCTCTGTCTTCTCCCACCCCACCCCCCCAGCACTTGTTAACGTGGCCTGCAAAGCCTCGCATGCGCTGCTTACTTCTGGCTTCCACTTTCCTGAGGATGAGGCCCTTTGGGATCCTATTAAGTTCACTGCTTGGCAGGGAAGGGGTTGGCTGAGCCTCGATTTCTGTCCCCCTCAATTTGTGTGGCTCAAAACCCATGTAGCTTTCAGAACATAAGCACTTTCCATGTTATGCTAACCCCTCTGGATTTCCCCCTTTCCTTCAGTTTTGTCCAGAAAATTCCTAGCTATCTTGTCTGCTCTTTGGTGCTTTTAAATACTATTTTTCTAGCATTTTAAGTAATTTTCAAAAGGAAGTTTGGTATGAAAAATCTAGTTCATCATTACCAGAACACAGTAGATCTCTGAACTCAATTCCAATTCTGCTTTGGGAGCCTCCCCAAAACCTTTTTCTCTATTAATAGGTTATAAAATATAGCACCAGTTCTGTTTGGATTAATCCTAAAGCCGTTGCACTATGCTTCATGCACTCTAGCATACTATAGTTGAGGAAGGCAGAGTGACCTGAAACTGCTGGACGTCTGTCTGTGGACGTTTCTTCCTGGATGTTTTTTGTCCCCTGGGCTAGGATGCTAGATCTATTTGAGAAACAACGTAGATGTGGGAGGAACGGCCCTGAGGTTTGAACAGGTTTGACTGTTTCCTTTGTGAGTTCTAGGATCAATTCAACTTAGCAAAACGAAAAGTACATTCATAGGCTCCTTTAACTGGAAAGTCTGGGGGTGCAGTATTTTGGGGTAAGGCTGACTTCAGGTGCAGCTGGATCCAGGGGTATAAATCAGAATGGTTTCTCTTTTTTAATCTCAGATAGGCTCTCTGCATGTGGCTGACAAGTTGACTGGATGCTCCAGACTCTAGCAATCCCAAACAGAAAGAGAGTGGAATATGATAGCTCCAGCATTCGTGGCTGAGGGGAATAAGATGATGAAATCTGCAGGGCTTGGGTCATCTGACCATTTAAAAACTATTCAGTGTGATGGGGGAGTTGGTTTGGTGTGGGTCAAATATCTCCCTAAGTCACAAGGAATGAGCTCCCTGCCGGAAAGAGGATGTCTATTGCCATAAGATAAAGAAGAGATCCTGAGCACGTACAAACACTACAGAAGGAAAGAATCCTGGCACAAAAGAGTGCATGCTGTGTGGGTTTATTAGATGAGGTTCAAGAACAGGGAAACCTGAACTATGATGTTAAAAGAGTGGTTAGCCTGGATGGGGGGAGGGGAGTGAGGAGTGAAGTATTGATTAGGAAGGGGACTGAAAGAGTATTGAGCACTGGAAATGCTTTATATCTTTTTTTTTTTCATTATTATTTTTAAGGAAGCTTTAGATTACATAACTGTTACATAAAAAATATAGGGCATTTCCATATGCCCCCTCCTTCCCCCTCCCACTCTTTCCCATATTAACAACATCCTTCATTGGTGTGGTACATTTATTACAACTGATGAACACATATTGAAGCATTGCTATTAACCATGGGCTATAGCTTATATTATAGTTTACACTCTGCCCCACACAATTTGATAGGTTATGATAAAGTATATAATGGCCTGTATCTGTCATTGCAATGTCATGCAGAACAATTCCAAAGTCCTGAAAATGCCCTCATGTTACAGCTATTCTTCCCTCCCCTTCCCCTCAGAACCTCTGGTGGCCACTGCCTCTATATCAATAATATATCTTCTTCCATTGCTAGAATAACAATAATTCTATAATAGGATAATAATAAGTCTACTTTAGTCCATTGTTCATTTCCCAGTCTTGAGGATTTGGGGATGGTGATGCCCATTCTGTTTCTAATTGAGAGGGGCTTAGATCCTGTGGGGCAGATGGACGGAACTATCTTGCTTGCAGTTGAAGACACTCTCTGTTCCTTGGGATGGGCATTGTCCATCATCATCGCCTTGTTAGTTGTCCTGGCTGAGTCCAATGACCTGGAGCGTAGGTGCTGCAATTCTGCTGAGATTCAGGGCCCAACCGGCACGTGAACAGACCAAAGATTTAAGTCTCTGGGACATATATTTAAAAAGTATACTGCTAATTATAGGTTCAAATAAAAGGGGCAGAAGAGCCATGTGTAGGGAAGCTATAAATGAGTCTAACTCTGTTACACTGGCGAGCATAAATTCCAAAGTAAGGCCCACTGACAGGGTGCTGAATTCCTGAGCTGACTGCCCTGCTTATAATGTCTAGATGTCTCTAGAGCCCTCAGGAGCCCTGCTGTTTGAGGCACTGTTTATGTGGCAGTCAATGAGATCCTACTGAGACATGCATAAGCGTAACCTCTGGAATGACCTCCCGACTCACTTTGAAATCTCTTAGCCATAAAAACATTTGTATTTACCATTTTCACCTTTTGGTCAAGGTCTTTTTCTAGATGCATTGCTAGTTGGTGCTTGGTAATAATCCTCTGTGCCAGGGAGTCTTAGCCCCAGGAGTCACGTCCCACACTGAGGGTGTGCTTTATATCTTATCTTGATCTAGGTTTCATTAGTGTATGCATACGTAAAATTTCATCTAGCTGTACACCTAAGATTTGGACACTTAAATGTATATAAATTTTCAACTTAAAAAGCAAACAACAAAACAAACCAAAACAGTATAGAGTACTTCTTAAATTGTTCTACGGATTAAACATGATGCCTATCAAAATTCCAACTGCCTTTTTTTAAAAAATAGACAAGCTGATCCTAAAATTTATGTGGAATGATAAGAGATCCAGAATAGCCAAAACAATTTTGACAAAGAAGAACAAAGTTGGAGAAATTACACTTTCTGATTTCAAAACTTATTACATAACTGTAATAACCAAGGCAGCATGGTGCTGTGTAATGACAGAACAATGGAAAAGAATTAAGAATCCAGAAATAAACCCATATATCTAAAGCCAATTGATTCCCAACAAGGGTGCCCAAACCATTCATGAGGGAAGGAACAGTCTTTTCAACAAATGGTGCTGAGAAAAATGGTTATCCACATGCAAAAGAATAAATCTGGATACTAATTCCACCATATTTTTAAAAGCTTAAAATGGATGAAAGAACTAAACATAAATGCTAAATCTATAAAACTTTTAAAAGAAAACATAGGTATAAATCATTGTGACCTTAGATTAGGTAATAGATTCTTAGATATGACGCCAAAAGAACAAGCAACAAAGGATAAATAGATATGTTGGATTTTATCCAAATTTAAAACTTTTGTGCAACAAAAGACATCAAGAAAGTGAAAAGAGATCCCACAGAATAGGAGGAAATATCTGCAAATCCTTTATCTGATAAAGATCTAGTATACAGAATATATAAAGATCTGTTACAGCTCAACAGCAAAAAGACAAACAACCCAAGTAAAAAATGGGCAAAGGATTTGAACAGACATTTCTCCAAAGAAGACATAAAAATGGTCAGTATGCACATGAAAAGAAAGTCAACATCATTAGCCATTAGGGCAATGAAATCAAAACCACAATGAAATACTACTTCACACTCACTAGGATGGTTATAATTTGGAAAAATGGAAAATAACAAGTGTTGTCATGTTAGGGGAGGAATTGAAACCCTCATACACTGTTGTTGGGAATATAAAATGTTGTGGAAAGCAGTTTGCCAGTTCCTCAAATGTTAAAGATAGAGTTACCATGGGAGCCAGCAATTTTACTCCTATGTATGTACCAAAGAGAATTGAAAACACAATACCCAAACTTGTTTACAAATGGTCATAGCAGTGTTATTCATAATAGACAAAAAAATGGAAGCAATCCAAGTTCCCAGCAACTTATGGATAAACAAATGCAGTATCTCCATATAATGGAATATTATTCAACAATAAAAGGAAAGTACTGATACACGCTACAGCATGAATGAACCTTTAAAATATTATGGTAAGTAAAAGAAGTTAGACATGAAAGACCACATGCTATATATATTATTTATATGAAATTTCCAGAACAGAGAAACCAATAAAGATAGAAAGTACATTAGCGGTTGCCAGAGGATGGGGGAAAAGGAGAATTGGGAGTGACTGCTAATAATGGGTATGGGGTTTCTTCTGGGAAGTAATGAAAATGTTCTAGAATTAAATAGTGGTGATGGTTGTGAATGACCTAGAAACATTGAATTGTACACTTTAAGTGGTGAATTTTGTGGTATTTGAATTATATTTCAATATAAAAAAGAAAACACTACAGAAGGAAATATTTAAATCTAACTTGCTGTTAATTAGAACATTAGTGAAAAGTATTTGACAGCTCTTTCCTAGAAAACAAATAACTCTTCCCTCCCTCTTCATTTCTAAATGCTATTGCAAAACCCCTGTCTTTCCTGGAAGGTCTAGTATAATGCCATATTATTTCAGACTAATTTTCATATGCTGCTCTTTCTGCACTTAATCATAGCGGTGTTCTACTTCATTGTGAAAACAATCCTAAGAGGTTAATGTTATTATTATTATTTCCACTTTGTGAATGAGGAACCTGAGACACATAGAGGGTAAGTGGCTTGCTCAATGTCATGCTACCAGGCTTCAAAACAGGGTGGTCTGGCTTCAGGGCCACGCTCTTTGGCCCCCATGCAGTGTCACACAGAAAAATAACCTACTCGGCTTTCCTGCTTATGGTACTGTGATATAAAGACAGGGTTGAAATTATGTTCTATGTCATTCACTTTGAGAAAGCAGTTTTCTAAGTGATACATTTAAGGGGGTTCCTTCAAAAATGTTAAAATAACACTTTAGGGCTTGAGGAAAAAAATTTTAGATATTTGGCAAATTATGTGCACTTCTTCATTCCCTAATTATGATGCTGCCTAAATGAGATGTTACTGGTTATTAGTCTTACTAGCCTACTTATTAGTTCATGCCCCTATCTTGTCCCCACCCAAAGTCTCACAGTGAATCTCTAGCAGAATGGATGATAGAATCTCAGGTGTTTTTTTTTAACTTCAGACACCACCCACCGAAGTACACAAACCTTTTTTCCTGCTAAACCTGAAACAGTTTTTCAGAGACAGTTCTCGATAGGCATTCTTTATCAGTTCCATAGCTGCTAATACAGAAGGTGCCAGTGCATTCACTCTTTGTAAGATGCCGAAAATATTTGCTTCCTTACATCTGTCATTTTGCATAACTATGAACACAAACCATAGACACCATCTGGGATGTCAGAACAAAGAGTTGTGTTACTGTTTGAAATTCCCTTCCAATTTAATTTCACAGTTTTTAAAAGCCTTGTTTTCCTTCCAGGAGAGTCATAGGGAAAATAATTAATGATTATCCTCTGAGTGCTCAAATTACTATAAATTAAGAAACTGTTATGAATATAATTTACAAATAATTACGATAGGAGCATGAGAAGTACAGTACAAATGAAACAAATTAGACATAATTTTGTTTTGTATTGTATGGTAGTTTTGGACTGTTCAGAACAGACTGTCCCAAGAGACCCTAAGCTCTCACTTCTGGCTTACCTTGAAGCTTTGCACAAGGAGGAAGTGGAGTCTACATCAGAATTATCAACTACCAGACTGAATGTTGAAGGTGTTGCCTAACACACATACTCACAGAGCCCCTGGCAAAGACTGAAGGCTTATTGCTTCCAGGTGTAAAGGAAATTGTCCAATTACTAGCTGACCACTAAGTTAACCAAACAATTACTTCAGTGTCCTCAAACAAAGAATACAGAGCTAACAGAATTAGTTCAGGAAGTCTCTAAACAACAAAACAAACAACAACATATAGTAACAACAATGGATTCTGGGAAGGTTGGGAAAAGGAGAATCTGATTTTCAGAGTTGCCACATTTCACTATTCAAAATGTCCAATTTTCAACAAAAATTACAAGTCATGCAGATAAATAAAAAAATATGACCTATACACAGGTAAAGGGGAATGAACAGAAACTGTCCCTGAGTAAGCCTAGACTTTGGGCTTATTAGATAAAGATTTTAAGTCGGTTATGTTCAAAGAACTAAAGGAAACCATATCCAAAGACTAAATAAAAGTATGAGAATGATGTCTCACTACTTAGAGAATATGAATAAAGAGATGGAAATTATTAACAAAGAGCCAAATGGCAATTCTGGAGGTGAAAAGCACAATAATTGAAAATTTACTAGAGTGGCTCCACAGCAAATTTGAGCAGGTGGAAGCAATAATCAACAAACTTGAATATAGGTCAATTGAGATTATCTAGTTGGAGAAGCAGAAAGAAAAGAGAATGAAGATAAATGAACAAGAGCCTCAGAGACCTGTGGGATACTGTCAAGTATGCCAACATATGAAAAATGGGAGCCCCAGAAGGAGAGACAATAGATAAAAGGGCAGAAAGAATATTTTAGGAACAATGGCCAAAAACTTCCCAAATTTGATGAAATACATTAATCTACAGACCCCAAAAGCTCAACAAACCCCAAGCAGGATAAACTTAAGAGATCCACAGCCAGAGACTTCATGATCAAATGGCTGAAAGACAAAGAGAGATCTTGAAAGCAGCAAGAGAGAAGCAACTCATTACCAAGAGACCGTCAATGTGATTAACAACTGATTTCCTATTAGAAACCACTGGGATGTTATATTCAACGTGCTGAAAGAAAAAGATTGTTAACCAAGAATTCTATATCCAGCAAAACCATCCTTCAAAAATGAAGGATAAATAAAGGCATTCCCAGATACACAAAATCTCAAAGAATTTTTTTCTAGCAAGCTTTCCCTCCAAGAAATGCTAAAAGGAGGCCTCCAAGCTGAAATGAAAGGACACTAGATAGTAACTTAAATCCAGATGAAAATAAATAAATAAATAAAAGCACCAGTAAAAGTAACTATATAGGTAAATATAAAAGACACTATAAGTACATTTTCTTCATAACTCCTTTTTTCCTCCTATATGATATAAAAGATAACTGCATAAAACAATAATTCTGAATCTGTCTTAATGGTCATACAATGTATAAAGGTGCAATTTGTATGAAAATAACACAAGTAATAAGAAAGGCAATGGAGCTGTTAAAGAACAAAATTTTTGTATAGCAGAAAAACCACTAAGAATATATCTATAATAATAGTAAAAGAAATGTGATTGTAATTAAAACAGTACACTAGAAATTATCTATTTAACACAAAAGAGGGCAGTAATAGAGGACTAGAGGAACAAAATGACAAAAAACATATAGAAAACAAAAATAGCAAAATGGCAGGTATAAATTCTACTCTATCAGTTTTGTACACTAAACGTAAATAGATTAAGCACTACAACTGGTAGAATCAATAAACCAGTGTTTCCCAGCACTGAGTTGTAATATCCTCTAATTCAGTGGTTCTCAACATGGCAACACAGCAGCATCACCTTGAAGTCTTAAAAGAAACCCAAAATTCCCATGACCAGTTAAATCAGAATCTCTTGTGCCTGTATTTTTTTTTAAGATTAATTAATTAATTAATTAATTAATTAATTAATTAATTTATTTATTTATGTCTGTCCCACCCCCACATTGTTTTGCACTCGCTTTCTGCTCTCTGTGTCCATTCGCTGTGTGTTCTCCTTTAGGCAGAACCGGGAACTGATCCTGGGATCTTCCAGAGTGGGAGAGAAGCGCCACCTCAGCTCCCTGGTCTGTTGCATCTCTTATTGTCTCACCTCTGTGTCTCTTTTTGTTGTGTCATCTTGCTGTGCCAGCTCTCCACGCAGGCCAGCTCTCCTGTACAGGCCAGCACTCTGCTTGGGCCAGCTCACTGCATGGGCCAGCTTGCCTTCACCATGAGGCCCCTGAAATCGAACCCTGGACCTCCCATATGGTAGACAGGAGCCCAATCACTTGAGCCACATCTGCTTCCATGCCTGTATTTTTTAATGTAATTCTCCCCAGGTAATTCCATTGTGCACTCAAGGTTGAAAACCACAGATATAACATGTGCTTCCCTGAACTGCATCAGCTTAAAAGACACAGTGGGGTCACAGTGTCAGAATCAGAATAGCACTCTTGACTTGCCATATGTATGAAGGAACCCCAGGCACTTTCCCTGGGTTCAGGAAAATGGTAGAGTACATTTCCATATGAGTATTTCACACAAGCAGTCTTTTTCCTCTGCTATGATCACTTCTGGAACTATTTTCTTTTCTGCAACTTGCCACAATTTCTTCATAAATCAACTCTTAGCATCATGTTTGGTTTCCCTGTCTGCTGCCTCAGTTTTCCTATTGTGTCTCACAATGCCAACACTTCCCCATCCTCCACCCCTAGTGTTTTACTCCAATGAGGTCCCAAAGCTGCTTGCCTAGAGATATGACTTTTTATGCAGTTAACTCCTTAGTGGACTTGTTAGAGGAGTGATTTTGGGGTCAGAGTGCTTGCATTTGAATTCCTTTTCTACAATTTATTGATTGGGTGTCCTTCCTTCAAAAGCGTATTTAATATCTCTGTGATTCCATTTCCACAACTGTAAACAATAAATAAGAAAATTTAACTGCCTTATATGATTGTTATGAGATGAAGTGATATAATACATGTAGAAGACTTAGTACCATGTCTGACACATATTAAACACACATTAGAAATAAAGGTGGTAATATTAGTAGAGGTATGGTATTGATTACAGCCTCACTTTCCTAAGACTGCAAGACTGATTCAAAGGGAGCTGGACAGAAACTAACCTACACATCACGGAACCCCATTACATTCATCTTTGATCTTGCATCTTTGATCTTTGCCTAAACTTTTATACAAACCACTTCCTCCTCAAGATTGGCTCTGTTTCTATCTGGGGCAGCTCCCATTACAAGGATGATCCTTATCACTAAGGAGCTTAGTACTATACCCCTCAAAGTCCTTGGTCACTTGACTGTCCCAGGAAGCATTCACTTTCTCATGAAAATAGGTCAGAAGTTTGACCTGCTCTGCCATCAATTGGTCATGCTCATTCTGATGTAAATTCACTCCAAGACTTTCATTTTTGAAAGGTATTTTTGCTAGCCATAGAATTCCAGAAGTTTTTTTCTTTCTTTCTCATGTTAATGAAGTTATTTCCTTGCCTTTTGGCTTGCATGGTTTTTGTTTTGTTTTGCTTTTTTGTTTTTGTTTTTTGCATGGTTTTTAATTAGAAACATTTTCTGTAATTCTTATCTTTGTTCTTCTGTAATTAATTTTTCCTTTTGTTCTGGCCACCTTCATAATTTTATCTTTATCCTTGGTTTTTAACAATTTAATCATGATGTCTTTGCGTGGCTTTTTTCTCTTGCATGGAGTTCTCTGAGTTTGTTGAATCTGTGATTTGTCTTTCATTAATTTTAGAAAATTCTCCATTATCTCTTCAAATATTTCTTCTAACCCATTCTTTCTCTGGATACCAATTACACATATATTGGACTGTTTAATATTATTCTGCCACTCTTGAATACTCTAGTTTTCTTAAAAAAAAAAAAAAAAAAAAAAAAAAAAACCACACACTAATTTTTCTTTTCATGTTTTAATTTGGATAATTTCTATTAACCCATTTTCAGATACATTGATCTTTTCCTCAGCTTTATGCAGTCTGTTAAGAAGCTCATTGTAGGAATTCTTCATCTTGATATGATTTTTTTATTTCTAGCATTTCCATTTTACTATTTTTAATAGTTTCTATCTCTGCTAAAATTCCCAATCTATTCATCCATGTTGTTCATCTTTTCCAGTAGTTCCTTTAACATATTAATGGTAATCATTTTAAAGATCCTGTTCTAGAGTTCCAACATCTGGGCCATACCTGGATCTGGCTCTGTTTATTACTTTATCTCTTAAAGACAAGATGTTTTTTCCTTGATTTTTTTCTATCATAATTTTTCAGTAAAAGCTGAACATTATGTGTAGAAGAACTATAGTGACCGATATAATTAGTATTTTCACACAAAAATGGGCATGCTTCTTCTTCTGTCAGGCCATTACTGTGTATTTGAATAGTCAGGAGTATGATTTTTTATATAATTATTTCAGAGTACACCCGACTTCAAATTCCTCTAGTGCTGAGCTACTGTCACCTTGTGCATAATGTGGGGCACAGGTTTTTTCAGTGTCCCAGCTCCATCCTAACCTTTCAAGAGTCCTTGCACACCTACCTCACAAGGATGGTCACTTTCCATGGTGTTGCTGCTTCTCCTCAGTAGATTGCTGTTGCTTGTTACTTTGTGCTTAGCTTGTGGTGGGGACTGAAGGGTTCTCAGTTCTTCTCTTTCAGCCTCAGTCTTGGGAAGACCTTGTGCTCCTGGGTCTTAGAAGTGGAGATTTCTCGATTTTCTTGTCCCTTCCCACCGTGACAGCCAAACTCTGCTTTTTAACTCTGGAATTTCCTTTTCCTTTCCCAGTGAGAGCAAACCTTTACTTTGTGTCTGTGCAAGATTTGGGGCTCAAAAGGGTTTCCTGCCTCCTCTTCATTGTGCTGTTGAAACTAATGGCGTGCCTGTGACTGTCACCATTGCTTTTGAAACCACAGCTGCTCTTTAGGAAGCCGGAAGTCCATACTACTCCGTCTATGCTAGAAGAGCCTGGAAGCCAGAAGTTGCATGCAACTGTCACTGCCACTTCCAGAGCAGAAACATAAGCACTGAACTGTTAATGCTATTGGAGTGCCCACTGTTGCTGCTATTGGAACCAGGTTGCATGGGCAGAAATTCAGGAACCAGGAATTGCTCACTGCTACTTCTGCTGATAGAAGTGCTGCAAAAATCAAGGAGGGAAAATCCTTCCTATATTTCAAGTTCCCACAAGAGCTTCCCATTGACAGCCTATAAAGAAGTCATCAGGTAAAAAAGTTGGGGAAATGTAGTTCACAGTTATCTAGATCCCTGATATTAGAGGACAGCATGGAAGGATGACAATAAAGCCCAGAACCAATAGACAAATAGCTAGCACACATTGGAAAACTTGGTAGTGGAGAAATCTCAGACTGCCTGTTTAAAGCTTGGTGTGTTAAGTATTGGTCTCTAGCTCAAAGAGTGTTATTTAATGACCATCCCAGTTTGGGAAATTCTAACTCTCTATCTGAAGCTTAGGGAAAACTATTCTGTATATTTTTCCTTTTGTCATACCTGTTACACTTGAAATTATGTGTTCAATGTTATTCCCCATCGCCAAGTAATTAAAGCCCTTAGACATGGGCAAACAGGGTCTCTGGGCCCAGCCCCAGGCCTCAGGTGTCACCCATGCTTTAGAGTACATGTCTCGAAATTTGCTAAGTTCCCAGTACCTGAGACCAGCCAAAGCTGGCTGTGCCATCTAGTTGGGGTGCCCAGAGTCCAGACCAGGACCCTGATGGGCTCTGGTCCTCATTTCTCATTTTGGGGACTCTCTCTGATCCTCTCCCTCAGCAGGATCAACCAGATACTATGAGAACTACCCTGACTCACTACGTAAGAGGTTGTTCCAGGGCCCTGTAGGTGGGTTCCACTTCCAGAAGAGCACCTTCATGCACTGATGCTCCCAGCATGGAATTTTTTCCTGGGATCACATGAGATTTGGCCTCTCATGTGATCCCAGTAAAAATGATGCTGACATGCTGATTTTGAGTGACTCTTACTCATGTTGACAGAGAATCTGAGCAACCCACAGTCTACTGTTGGCTTTGAGGCTTGAGCTTCATGTGTAGGCTCATATGTTAGCTCTCACTACACATAATTTGCAGGGCTCAGTGCAAAATGAAAATATGGGCCTTTTGCTCAAAGAGCTGGGAAAAAGGGTTGTTAAAGGTTCTAAAATATAAAGCTTTTTCTTTAATAATATTTCATGGCATAAAACCTAGTAGGAGAGGGAGTAGGTATAGCTCAGTGGTTGATCTCCTGCTTCCCAGGTATGAGGTCCTGAGTTCCATTCCTGGTACCTCTTTTTTTAAAAAAACAAACAAATGAAGGGGTAAGTTACAACATAAACTTACAAATTGCAAAAAATAATTTTTGTTGTAATAATTTTATATAATAAATAATAATATTTTATTAATGTGGTCTCACATTGAACCTAAGATTTTTCTGGCTTGTTTTTCTATAAATCCATTTAATAGGTCATCAAAATTTATGAAGTTTCAGCTACATCATTTTCAACTGATATACATAAAAGCAACATAAGTCACTCTTGGAAAATGCAAGATCACAAATAATTTTTTATAATCTTTAACTCTGAGGAGGATGAAACTGTTTCTGGAGCTATTAAGTATATTTATAGGCTATTAGAACATTGAGATAAACTTCTGATAAATTATTTTGAAATAAAAATTTTAAAATATCTAGAGCTGATGATTCTCATGGAACATTTTTAATAAAAATGTTTAACTCTTCATGCAAATCACTTTTGTGAAAATCTGAATTTAATTTTAAATGTAAATTTATTCAGTGGCATTTTAAGGTTTTCTCCAGCATTTCCTGTAACTTGTGGAGGTTGTACAAAATTGGCTTCATGATTTTTCTATAATTCAAAACACTTGTTTAGATGTTCTATAATTGTCTCTTCAATTGCAGGGAAAATTTAATTTTAAAATTGTCTTCCTCATTAATAATTCGTTCATCTAAAGCTTCATATGAAAATAACATTCTTTTCCATTCAATGCAATGATCTTTAAATTAGTTCTATTTCTAAGCCTATGAACATCTGCTCTGCAGTTTTAAAACCTGGAGGCTCTAAATTGTTTGAGAATTTTATTATCTCCCTGATATGATTTATTGCAAAGTCCATGTGTAGGCTTTTATTTTGTAGTAATTTACCAACAGCGTTTACTGCCTGAGTGCCAGCAGTCCTGTCCCAGCCCTCAGGCCAGAGGGTTAATATTTGTGCAGACAGGGTAGAGATGGGCTCTGGAGACAGCGTAGCAAGCCTGCTGCCCACTCAGGGTCCTGGAGCTGCCCCCTATGTGGAGCCCTTCCCTTTTCCCCAGGCTGCAGCCACTGCCACCGCCACCGCCACTGCTGCTTTGCAGCCGTGGTCATCACCATCCATCAGGGCCCAGGTCCTGGCCTGGCCACAATGGGACTCTGCGGTGCCCAGACTGCCCCTAGGCACGCATGAGTGCAGCTGGTCAGGCCGATTGTTCAGTGCCTGGGCCCCTGGTGAACCTCTGCTGCTGACACACATGCTCCACTGTCCCATCAGACTTCACTTACAAAGCACAAGGTCAAAGATAAGAATTATTGAGAATCCCCAGTTGGTGACAGCAGCACATTAAACCAAACATTACGTCAAGTGAAAGAAGCCAGTCACAAAAGACCACATATTGTATGATTCTATTTCTATGAAACCAGATCTTCAGCCCATGAAACCGGCCCTGGCTTTAGCTGGTCCATCTTCCAGCTGTGGTGCCACCTCCTGTAACTAGCACCTGAGAGCAGTGGGCTTGCGGCAGACCTCCTCCTCCCTGTGCACCCTCCACTGCTCTCACCAGGCAGTCAGCCTTCTCCCCTATGGGCTCCTTCAGGTGGCAGGCAATTCCCAGCAGATGTAGCCATGCCCAGCTCCTCCAAGGGTTTTCCAGACCATTGTTCTGCAGTACCAATGGGCCCTGACTATCCGATGGATCCTTCTGATCAATGTCCTCTCCTGCTTCACATCAATGTCCTACCTGTTTTGCCAGATGAGGGAGTGACATTCTTCTCTCTCACCTATCATCCCTGCTGGTGGCGGGATGGGGACAAGACTCAAGAGATCCCATTCTAGGAATTTACAGTCTAAGGGGTACAAGGGAAGATATATTTGAACGATGTGTTGTTCTATTTTTAAGGTATAACTTTCCTAACACAAAAGTTAACCTGGCCAGCACACGGCTCTTCAACACTCAGCAATGAGGACTGAACAGAGTCCAGTGGATTTGACCTCCAGGTGCTGAGGTCACTGGTGACCTTGACCAAGGTAGGGGATAGAAGTCAGACTGCAATGGGCTAAAGGAGTAGGAAAGGAAGAAGCGAAGACAGCAAGCAGAGACTATTTTTATGAGTAGCTTAGTTGTGAAGGGAAAGTAATTCTCACCTTCTTCATTTGAGGACTAGAGATTGCAATGCCAGAAAGAGTGCAAATGGGAGCACCAAGCTGTGTAGGTCTCAAGCATTGACATCCCTTTTCCCCAGCAGTTCCTGGGCTGCACTTCTTTAGGTACCACAAGTGGCCCTGCTTGAATTGTCCCTGCCTCTCTGGAAACTTCTAAGCCTTACTTGTTTGACATTGGCTCCCACCTTAGACCTTCCCAGAATATAGTGAGAGGGACTAGGAACTGGGATTCAGGGATGAGACATACCCTGCTGGTACCCTGGTTCTACCACTCATGGGCTATGTGGCCTTGGATGATGTACTCAACTTCTCTGTGTCTAAGTTTTCCCAAGTGTAAAATAGAGGTAACATTATCACCTAGAGAGGGGTGTTATGAGTTAATACTTGTTAAGCACTCAGAACAGTGCTTGGCACATGGTAAATGCTCAATAAATACTTTTTTTTTTTTTTTAAGTTAACCTAAAGGAAGTGGATATGGCTCAAGCAATTGGGCTCCCTCCTACCACATGGGAGGTCCGTTATTTGGTTCCTGGTACTTCCTAAAGAAGACAGCAAGCTGGCGTGATGGATAGGCATGGCAAGCTGACTCATCAAGATGACATAAAAAGAGACACAAGAAGAAAAGCATAATGAGAGACACAACAGAGCAGGGAACAGAGGTGGCTCAGGCAATTAGGTGCCTCCCTCCCACATAGGAGGTCCCGGATGCAGTTCCCAGTGCCTCCTGAACTGAACCCAGGACCTCATACACGGGAAGCAGTCACACAACCACTGAGCTCTACCTGCTTCCCTAACTAAAACAGTTTTTAACCAGACTCTGTTTCTCTTCAAATGTTGAGGGACCTTCTAGTCATTTCAGTTTCAAGAGTGTCTGGCATAGCATCTTACATGTAGTCACTATATAGTAAATCTTTATTAACTGAATGGAAGGATTAATGATAAATATTTGTATGTGCAAATCTGGGCATTAAATTATATGTTTAATAATAATAATAATAATAAAAAGAAACAAAGAAGACGGATGGACACTGCAAGTGCAAACAACGAGGGGGTAGGAAGAAATAAATAAAAGTAAATCTTAAAAAAAAAAAATGTTGACCTGACCAGAAAACAAATCATTGCTCACGTTTTCCTGCTCACGTTGAGTCTGACTTGGGTTTGTAGTCATCATGACTGAAGCACAGTAACAACCTCTGAGAGCGTCATTAAAAGCAAGATTCCCAGGCAGCCCCGATTGGGGATGCTGTAGCATCAAGTGAAATGATGTAACCAGCATTAAATAAATGGCATTACAGAACTTCAGACACAAAAATATCTATATTGTTTCGGAAGGGCTGTGACTCTGTGAGCCATGACAGTGCCACTGCCATTTTTCCTTTCACTGGCTGATATGAAATTCGTCAGTCACAGGACATTGGATGATAAAGAACACAAAGAGGTGATTCCTGTACCTGAACAAAAAGAGGTGATACCTGGTCACTGTGAACAATTTTCACATGCACTGATTGGACAATAAACAAATACATCAGCCCCTATTCTCTATCATTACTCTTAATTTTCATCAATAAATCACTATAGCTCACGTGGGCCCATGAATTCTGGAACATAGTTCTTTTTTTTTTTTTAAAGATTTTATTTATTTATTCATTTATCCCCCCCCCCCCCTGCTGCTTGTGCTCGCTGGGTCAGCTAACCACGCCGCGCGGGCGGGCCTGCCTTTACCAGGAGGCCCCAGGAACCGAACCCGGGGCCTCCCATATGGTAAACGGGAGCCCCACTGATTGAGCTGCAGCCGCTTCCCGTGGAACATAGTTCTTAATCAAGTTATTTACATAAACAGGATACGCTCAAAAAATATTTGCCCGGAGTTCCTTACACGTCCTAGGGGTAGTCCTGAGCTCCCACCCCAAGAAGACTGTACGCTTCTTGAGAATGGATTGTGTCTGTTTTGTTTACCATGTATCTCTACTATCACATTGAATTGAATTTTTCTACATGTGTTTAATTCTAGTGAAATCCATGGGTATCTATAAGTTATTGTGTTGTACAGAAATTGTTTTGTTGGAAACAGTTGCAAAAAGCAGGACTTGGAAATTAAAAATTTTGTAAAACAGAGACTGCTATATTGGAATTTGAGGAGAGCCAAATTGGAATCATTTAGCTCTTCTCAGATTCCATTGAATAGTTTATAGAATGCTGGCCACATTCCAGGCATTTTACATACATTATTTCAGTTCATCATTCTGACAATCATCACACTGTCTACATTTACAGTGGAGTAAATAGTCATGACAACCTGAAGGCATCCTGCCATTAGCAGAGGAAGCTTGAAAACACAGTTTGAAGTTCTAGAACCCTTTGAAACCTATGTCTGAACTCTTCAGGTTTGCCTCTATAGCCTATACTACAATATTTTATTGATAAACCCTTCAAATCAGTCCAACGAGCCTCTAGCTCCTTGGAGTGTACCATTTCTTTCACAAAACAGCTACATGCCATTCACCTGGGAATCATAATGGCAGTTACTCAGTTGCTCCTGTAGCTGCTACATAATGTCAAAAGTACTAATCTTCAGGCAACGAAATACCATCAAATGATTATTGCCAGGTAAGTTACACGTCTCTGGGAAAAGAAAAAAAAAAGTTGAGGGAATCCTTGCAAATGAGCCCCAGTGTCCTTTATCAACAGTGAGTCACCACTTCAGATCCTCTGTGGCCCGAGGCTTCGTGCAAATATCCCTTCACCGTAGCTAGAGTGGAGCACCTGTTTGAAAGACTTGGGTCCAGAGAATGGACTTCGTTTTGGATGATCTGGAAGCTCCCTGTTATGTTGGACATCCCTAGTTGAAGCATCGCCAAGTAAATATTGCAGAGACGTAGCTGAAGCATCACTGACAGGCTTGTCAAAACCACGTCCCTGCTCTTTAGAACATGCTGATGCAACTGTGTAAGTAGGACCAGAACCTTGTTGGAAGCATGGGGCTCAAATGTCAGAGGAAATGCTCTATGAATTCAGAAAAGTCTGAATAAAGCACTGCACATTTTAAAATTCATTTTCTGGATCATAATTCACACCCAGACTTCCAGATAAATTACACTTGAACTTGGATTCTAAAATTATTGCAGGTTATACCTAACAGAAAACCAAGGTGAATGCCATGAATAGATATCAGCAACTGTTTTTCCTTACATAAAATAATTTTGTATTTGGTGTCCATCAACTAATGGATGAATAAATAAAGTGTGGTACCTCCATACAATGGAATATTATATGGCAATTAAAAAAAATCAAGTACTGATACATGCTACAACATGGATGAAAACATCATGCTGGGAAACGGATGTGGCTCAAGTGATTGGGCTCCTGCCTACCATATAGGAGGTCCCGGGTTTGATTCCCGGGGCCTCCTGGTAAAAGGCAAGCTGGCCTGCGCAGGAGTGCTGGCCCACATGGAGAGCTGGCACAGCCAGATGACACAACAAAAAGAGACACAGAGGAAGGACAATAAGAGATGCAGCAGACCAGGGAGCTGAGGTGGTGCAAGAGATTGAGCAGCCTCTCTCCACTCTGGAAGGTCCCCAGATCGGTTCCCGGTGTCTCCTAAACAGAAGACAAGCAGACACAGAAGAACACACAGAAAGCAGACAGAGAGTACAAAAACAATGGGGGGATAAATAAATAAATAAATCTTTAAAAACAAAAACAAAAACAAGACATCATACTAAGTGATAGAAGCCAAACACAAAAGGCACACACTAGATGATTCCATTTATATGAAATGTCCAGAATAGGTAATCTATAGAGACAGAAAATAGATAGTGGTTGCCTAGGACTGGAGAGGGGAGAGATGGCAATGGGAAGAAACTGCTAACAGGTACAAGGTTTCTTTTAGGTGGGACAAAAATGTTTTAAAATTCGATTGTGGTGATGATTGCACAACCTGAAGAATATACTAAAAAACAGTAAACTGTTCACTTTAAATGGATGAATTGTATAGTATGTGAATTATATCTCAATAAAGCTGTAAAAATTGTGTTTGGGTTTTAAAACATTAATGACTTGCTGCAAATTATAATTGGTAATTAAAAATTTAAAAGTCTCACTTCAGAACTGGGTCTTTTTGATCAATAACTTTAGGTAAAGTCACATACATAGTACTCTGAACATCAAATTTAAAAGGGCAAAGTTATATATAGTCTGGTTTTCATTTGCCTCCTGCTCTGTAATGTTGCTACTGTTCTTCTCTGACATCTTTTCAAGTTCTGAAGTGAGGATCTAATGAAAGCTGTTACCACACTGGGGGAAGGTGAGATTTGTGTAGCGTGGACTGCTCCTAGAAACTGAAGCTTATAAATCAGGCTGAAAGGAGATGAATCTGCAAGATTTATGACTCATGTAAAAACATGCTAACACAACTGTAAATTGATACAACACTAAAGCGAGCTCCGTCTTACACAACCCTGTTTAAATTCTCAGGCACAGGCTTTTGGGAGAATAAATTGCAGCGTGTTAAATTTAAATGGCGTCTCGTGGGACTTAAGTACAAATCTGTCTGCAAATGGCTGGAGTAGAGATGGAAGAGATTCTCCCGCCCAGGCCTGCAGCAAAACAGTAGACGAGATCTGCAAAAAATAATTCATAGAGTCCATAAAAAAGTAGTGAGAAATCTTTGGCTTCAGATTTAACTTCATTTAACCCTTTAAGGCAAGTACAAAGGAATCACATTCCTTTTCTTATAAAAGGGCAATCTGGCTTAAAATCTTTTGAGCAGGATGTTAAAAGGCCACAACTTAAAAATATTGCCTCTAGAATGTCTTTCTCTATCATTCCCCCTGCCCCCTTTTTTGTGTATTTCTATTGAAAATGGCAGCCGTTGAAAATTGCTTCTTGAAATACCCGGAAATCCAACGACCTTTCAGGAAACTCCATTTTCTGGGCATAATTTTCCTTCCCCTAATGTCACAAGGTCAGTGGGTCATGAGCACTCTATGTATAGGCCATTCAGGATTGTTTGAGAGCCAACATCTTCCGGTCTTCTTTTCGTTTCTGGGTCACTTTGGAAGGACTGCTGCTCTCTCCACCTCCTTCCCGCATGACAGTCACTTGTTCACCAGCTCTGTTTAATTCAGAAAGGACCTCCTATTCATTTTTCCTTCTGAATTTTCTGGTATTTTGAATAATGACCTAAGGTCTTTTTTTTTTTTAATGCAATCCCTCTACATTTTGAATTCCATGACAAAGGTCTTAGCATCCAATATCCTACATTTCAAATGATCTCTTTCCGTAGTTGAAAAGCGTATGGTCTTATGCTATCAATCAATACATTAAGGACAGTAAGGAGACACAAAGACCAAGGAGATAAAAAGTAAATTCCAATTTTGAAATTCTCTAATTCCTGAGATTCTTTGTAATAGAGAACTGGAACATTTCATTTTTTTAAAACAATACTTATTCAAAAAGTTTTGGTTGTAATTTATTTTTATAACAATTTTATTGAGATATGACTCACCATACCATTTAAAGTATACAATTCAATGGTTTTTAGTATATTCACAAAGTTGTGCAAACATCACCAAATGAATATTAGAACATTTTGTCACATCAAAAGAAATCCCATACATATTAGCAGTCACTTCCTATCCTACCTAACACATGCCCAGTCCTAGACATCAACCAATCTACTTTGTGCCCCTGTGGATTTGTCTATTGTGGACATTTCATGTAAATGAAATGGTACACATGTTGTCCTTTGTGACTAGCTTCTTTCACTTAGCATAATATTTTCAAGATATATGCATATTGTAGCATGTTTAAGTACTTCATTTCTTTTTATTGCCAAATATTATTCTATCGTGTGGATATAACATAATTTATCTGTTTGTTAGTTGATAGACATTTATTTGCATTGTTAATATTTTTTTATTATTATGAGTAATGCTTTTATGAACATCTGTGTCCAAATTTTTTTAAAATAGTAAACTGTATTTCAACTTCAAAAAAATAAAATAACAGACAAAAGGCAGCTTAACAAATTATGGAAGCATGATTTTAAAAAATTCTGTCCCGGAGAGCAGATGTAGCTCAGTGGTTGAGTGCCTGCTTTCCATATAAAGAAGGTCCTGGGTTCAATCCTGATACATGCTAAAAAAAAAAAAAAAAAAAAAAAAAAAAAAAAAATCCTGCCCAGGCACATTTATATAATTTATCTTAAAAACAAGCTCAATTATTTCTCTAGTGTTCAAAAAGATAGATAAATGAGCACAGATTGGTTGAATGACATGACCAAGATCTCCTTGTTAATAAGGGAAATGAAGGAAAATGCTTAATCATGTTCTTTCCTCATAAAACTAAACCCCATATTCTTTTTTTTGACCTGTAGCATTGATATAGTAACTTCTTTACGTTTGCTACAAAATATTAAAATATTACTGTTACTTATAGTCTGTAAGTTACATTAGTTGTATTTTTCCCTTATATCACCATATTCTTAACTCCCTGTAGTAAAAGAATATTCTTGTATTTGTATTAAGCACAAACCTCATTTACCACTAAAATCACTGTTATAAGAGTCCCTAGAATATTCTCTGTCTTCAATTAACATTGAACTACCCCTTTCGGCCACAATCGCATTTCCAAATCAGCAGTGTTTTTTATACTCATTATAATGTGCTATCAAAACCTTTATCCATTACCACATATTTACAATCAGTTATTAAACATGCTGCATACATTCAGTATCAGCTCTCCCTTCTTGACCCACATTCTCTTTCCTAGTAACCTATACTCTACAGTTTAAATCCACTTTACTCATCATATTTAGTTCATATCAGTGAGATCACACAATATTTTCCTTTTGTGTTTGGCTTATTTCACTCAACATAGTATCCTCAAGGTTCATCCATGATGTCATGTGCTTCCCCAGGTTGTTTCTTTTTACAGCTGAATAATATCCCATCATATGTATATACCACATTTTGTTTAGCCATTCATCGGTTGGCAGACACTTAAGTTGTTTCCATCTTTTAGCAAATGTGAATAATGCCACTATTGAACATTGGTGTGCACATATCTGTTTGTGTCCTTGCCTTCAGTTCTTCTAAATATTTTCCTAGCAGTGGGATTGCCGGATCATATGGCAGTTCTATATTTAGCTTCCTGAGGGACAGCCAAACTGTCTTTAGAGGCGGCACCATTTTACATCCCCACCAACAGCGAAGGAGTGTTCCTATTTCTCCACATCCTCTTCAGCACTAACTTTTCTGTTTTTTTTTTTTTAATACTGAGCATTCTTTAAAGCGTGAAATGCTATCTCATTGTGGGTTTTTAAATTTTTTAAAAAAAATTTTAGTAGGTACTGGAGATTGAACCCAGGATCTCATACATGGGAAGTAGGCACTCAACTACTGAGCTACATCCACTCCCCCTCATTGTAGTTTTGAGCTGCATTTCCCTAATAGCTAGTGATGGTGAGCATCTTATTATGTACTTTGTGACCTTTTGTATTTCTTCTTTGGAAAAATGACTTTTCAATTTAATAAGAGAGAAGGAGAAGCCCACTTGTGACACTGGGGGATGAGAATCCTCCCTTTTGTGTGTGTGTGTGTATGTGTGTTTAAAGATTTGTTTTATTTATTTATCCCCCCACCCCCAACTGTTTTTGTACTCGTTGGCTGCTCTCTGTGTTCCTCTGTGTCTGTTTGTCTTTTCTTTAGGCAGCACTAGGAACCGATACTGCCACCTTTCGGAGTGGGAGAGAGGCGCTCAATCTCTTTCACCACTCAGCTCCCTGGTCTGCTGCGCCTCTTATTGTCTCTCTTCTCTGTCTCTTTTTGTTGCATCATCTTGCTGCGCCAGCTCTCCACGCGGGCCAGCACTCCGCGTGGGCCAGTTCTCTGCTTGGGCCAGCTTGCCTTTCACCAAGAGGCACCGGGAATTGAATCCTGGACCTCCTATATGGTAGACGGGAGCCCAATCGCTTGAGCCACATCTGTTTCCCCTTCTCTGTTTTTCTTAGGCACACTACATCTTTCTGTTGCTTGGGTGCTGGGATACTCCCAAGTGAAGGTTTGAGTCTTCATCACAGGTAACTCTGGAAATTGTGGCCATGCCTTGAGTCTCATGTTTCCTTTCTCCATTGTCAAAATTGCCTGCTTTGGGATTGGCCAAAGTCAGCTGCCATGTGGTGAAGCAATATGGCCACCAGTCTCTGCTGAGGTCTCTGCCTTTCCCTCCAGAATCCACTATCATCCCCAGAGCTCAGCTGTGGGCAACTAGGCATAGGGCTTGTCTCTTACTAGGCTTCCTTTCTCAAGTTTGGCTGCTCTACTTTCTCCTGAATAATGCTGCATTTGGCTCATCCCTCCCTGGGCCTCAGCTCTTTGAGCATCTCCTTTTTCTCATATGGCAGGATCAAAAATAGCAGAGCCCCCCAATTTTTTGTGTGAACATATGTTTTCAATTCTCTTAGGTATGTATCTAGGAATGAATTGTTGCATCACATGGCAACTCTATGTTTAACCTTTTTGAGGAACTGCCAGGTTGTTTTCCAAAGTGGCTATACCATTTTATATTCCCACCAGCAGCGTAGGAAGGTTCTAATCTCTTCACTTCATCACTAGCACTTGTTATTATCTCTTTTATTACTGCCATTCTAGTATGAAGTGAAATCTCATTGTGGCTATTTATTTTTAAAGGGGCAAATAAAGTTACTGAGCCATTCCAGGTTAAAGGAAAAGAAGACTTCCCCAACCTTTGTCATTTGATAGAATTTGGGTTTCTTGTGTTGATTCCATTAATTTTTTAAAACTTTTTGTTTTGAAATAATTTCAAATGTACTGGAAAGTTTCAAAAATAATACAGGGGAGCAGATGTAGCTTAAGTGGTTGAGCACTGCTTCCTATGTGTGAGTTACTCGGTTCGATCACCTGGTGTCTCCTAAAAAAAAAAAAAAGAAAAGAAAAGAAAAAACAACAACAATACAGAGAACGCCAACATACCTCTTACCCAGATACCCAAATTTACCAACTTTTAACATTTGGCCACATTTGTTTATCATTCTCTCTTTCCCTCTTTCTCTCTCTATTTTCTAAATGTTTGAGAGTAGCTTGCAGTCACCATGCTCCATAAACACATGTAACAGTTCCATGTATATTTTCTGAGAACAGGAATATTCACGTAGGTAACCAATTTACGTACAGTTATCAAGTTCAAGAACTTTAACATTGATAAAAGCATATAGTCCATTTTCCAATTTTTAAAATTGTCCTAATTATGTCAGTGTGGGCATTTTCCTACTCCATTATTAGATGCAGTCCAAGATTACATATTGCATTAATTTTCATTGTCTCTTTTAGTCTCTCTCTTTTCTTTTTTAATTATGGTAGCATATATACAAACATAAATTTCCCCATCGCAATCACTCCCAAGCCTATAATTCAGTGGTATTATCACATTCACAGTCTTGTGCTACCCTCACCACCATCCATTACCAAAGTTTTTTCCATCACACGAAATGGAAATCCTGTGCCCGTTATGCATTCACTTCCCATTCCCTCTCCTCCCGGCCACTGGTAACCTGTACTCTACCTTCTGTCTCTATGAATTTGCATATTCTAGTTATCCCATAACTAGAATATGCAAATAACTAGGAATCATAGTATCTGTCCTGTTGGGTGTGGCTTATTTCACTCAACATGATATCTTCAAGGTTCGTCCATGTTGTAGCACGTATCAGAACTTCATTTCTTTTTGTGGCTGACAAATATTTTATGTATATTCCAAATTTTGTTTATCCACTCATCGGTTTATGGACACAGGTTTTTTCCATCTTTAGGCTATTAAGAATAATGCTGAAATGAAAATTGCTGTACAAATAACTGTTGGAGTCCCTACTTTCAATTCTTGTAAGTATATACTTACAAGTGGAATTGTCAGATCATACAGTAGTTCTATAGTTTACGTTTGGAGGAACTGCCAAACTATTTCCACAGCAGGTATACCATTTTATGTTCCCACCAACAGGGCTCAAGGATCCTTAATACTCTGCCTCCTTGTCAACACTTGTTATTTTCTGGTTTAATAGCCATTTTAGTGGCTGTGAGGTGATATCCTGTAGTTTTGATTTGTATTTCCCTAATGACTAATCATGTTGAATATCTTTTCATGTGCTTTTTGGCCATTTGTATATCTTTTTTGAAGAAATGTCTATTCATGTCTTTTGCCTATTTTTAAATTGGGTTGTCATTTTATTGTTGAGTTGTAGGAGTTCTTTATATATTATGGAAATTAAACATTTATGAGATATATGGTATCCAAATATTTTCTCCCAATCTGTAGGATGTCTTTTCAATGCACAAAAGTTTTTAATTTTGATGAGGTTCAATTTATCCAATTTTCTTTAGCAAAAGAAAATTTGGTTCAAAATCTAAGAAACCTAATAAAAGCCAATATCCTGAAGATATTTCCCTATATTTTCATTTAAGAGTAATAAGTTTTAGCTCTTAAAGTTTTTGATCCATTTTTTCTCATATAATAAGCTTTATTTTTACAGAAGTTTTAGCATACAGAAGTTACATTGAAAATATAAGGGATTCCCATTTACTCCACCCCCTCCCCTTCTCACATTTCCCCCTATTAATAACATCTTGGACTTCTGGGTAGATGGCAGACTAGTAAGACACGGGAATCTCTTCTCCAGAAAAATATCTAGAAGACAGGCTGAAACAGCCCCCCAAAAGATCTTCTAGCTTTTAGGACAGCAGGTGAAGGCTGCACACCACCCAGAGGAGAGAGGGACAAAAGAGGGAAATCATGACAACAAAACCATGAGTTGGAACTTGCAGGGGCTGCTGCTGCCGGCACCCTCCCCCACACTAAAGACTCTTCAGAATTCTCGGGCCCCTGGGCCTGCGACTACAAAGTGGGCTCCAGGGATCTACCACCCCAGGAATTGGAAGAGAGAGGGACATAGCCTAAGGCTGACTCAGGTTCTGACCCACAAATTTGGACTGCAGTGCCCCATGGACCCTTCTAGGCCAGGTGGGACCACATGGTGCTTTGCCCTGGTAGCGAGCGAAGGACTGGAGAAATCCAACCCTTACAATCTCCCTCACTTCTAGCCTGGACTAATTGTTGAGGACTGCACAGGAGAGGGGAGAGAGAGCTTGGGGCTGACTCAGCTTTTAACTTGCAGATTTGGTCAGCTGTGTCCCAGAGCCCTTCCAGGCCAGGTGGGGCTGTGCCATTGCTTGCCTTGGAGCCAGCAAGGGACTAAAGATATACAAACCTCCCAATCTCCTCCTCTACTAACAGGGACTGATTTTTGAGGACTCAGAGGGGAGTGGAAATATTTCCTAGCTGGGAAAAGGGAGGGGGTTGCCAGAGAAGAATGGAGAACTGTCTCAGAAAATTTGAATTACAAGGTTCTTACCCTCCAGACAGGAAGCTCTATCACATTGACCTGGTCTGTGTTGCAAGAAATACAATTCAACCAGGCATTGAATTGAGAGCTACCAAAGAGCGCCATCTCCTGGCAGACCAAGGAAGTGCGCATAAGAAAATTAAAAATAAGTAGGAGAGGCTTTTCCTGGCCTCTATAGTCTCCCTGCCCAAGGCCCTAGGAAGCGGCTCTACACCCAATTACTGGGTCCAGTGCCCAGTTTTGAGCAACCAGCAGGACAATCCTAACAATCCAGGTCGAGCCCAAAATCAAAGAGCTGTGGTAACTCACAGCCTCCTGCCACTAAATCCTTATAAAAGAGAAAGAGATTGAGCATCTGAGTAAACTAAATCCTAACCACATGCCTAAACACCAGCAAAAAATTACGAGCCATACTAAGAAAATAGAAGACATGGCCCAAGAAAAGGAATACATCAAAGTACCAAAAGAGATGCAGAATTTAAGAGAACTAATCAACAAGATGAGCATAAATTTCCAAAATCAAATTAATGAGTTGAAAGACAATATAGTTTAAGAGATAAATGACATCAAGAAGACATTGAGCAAATGCAAAGAAGAATTTGAAATCCTGAACAGAAAAGTAACAGAACTCATGGGAATGAAAGACACCAACAGGTGAGATCAAAAACACATTTGATGCATACAACAGACTTCTGGGAAGGTGGCGGATTAGTAAGACACGGGAATCTCTTCTCCAGAAAAATAGCTAGAGGACAGGCTGAAACAACACCGAAAAAGATCTTCTAGGGTTTAGGACAGCAGGTGAAGGCTGCACACCACCCAGAAGAGAGAG
Organism: Tolypeutes matacus; assembly: GCA_026826555.1. Classification (NCBI taxonomy): domain Eukaryota; kingdom Metazoa; phylum Chordata; class Mammalia; order Cingulata; family Chlamyphoridae; genus Tolypeutes; species Tolypeutes matacus. Next base: position 15,960,660 of record JAKSZT010054341.1, on the reverse strand, counting down.
GGACAAAAGAGAGAAATCATAACAACAGAACTGTGAGTTGGAAGTAGCAGCTTCTGCTGCTGCCGGAACCCTCCCCCACACTCTTTAGAATTCTCAGGCCTCTGGGCCTGTGACCACAGACAAAGGCGGCTCCAGGGATCTACCACACCTGGAAAGGGGAGAGAGAGGGACACAGCCTTAGGCTGAATCAGGTTCTGACCTGTAAATTTGGGCTGTGGAGCCCCACGGACCCTTCCACACAGCGTTTTGCCCTGGGAAACTAGGAAGGACTGGAGAAATCCGACCCTCGCAACCTCCCTCTCTTCTAGCCTGGACTAATTGTTGAGGACTCCACAGGAGAGGGGAGAGAGAGTCTGGGGCTGACCCTGCTTTTGACTCCCAGGTTTGGTCTGCCCTGTCCCGAGAGCCCTTCCAGCCCGAGTGGGGCTGCGCCATTGTTTGCCTTGGAGCCTGCAAGGGGCTAAAGATATACAAACCTCCCAATCTCCTCCTCTACTAAGAGGGACTGATTGTTGAGGACTCAGAAGGGAGTGGAAATATTTCCTAGCTAGGAAAAGGGAGTCACTACTAGAGAAGTCTGGAGAACTGTCTCAGAAAGTTTGAATCACAGGGCTCTTAGCCCCCAGACAGGAAGATCTATCACATTGATCTGGTCTGTGTCACAACAAATACGCTCCAACCAGGCATTGAATTGAGAGCTGCCAATGAGCGCCATCTCCTGACAGACCAAGGAAGTGCACATAATAAAATTAATAAATAGAAGAGGCTTTTCCTGGCCTCTATAGCCTCCCTGCCCAAGGCCCTAGGATATGACTCTACAACCAATTACTGGGTCCTGTGCCCAGTTTTGAGCAACCAGCAGAACAATCCTAACAATCAAGGTTGAGCCAAAAATCAAAGAGCTGTGGTAACTCACAGCCTCCTGCCACTAAAACCCCATAAAAGAGAAAGAGATAGAGCATCTAAGTAAAATACAGCCTAACCAGATACCTAAGCACCAGCAAAAAATTATGAGCCATACTAAGAAAATAGAAGACATGGCCCAAGAAAAGGAATACAGCAAAGTCCCAGAAGAGATGCAGTATTTGAGAGAACTAATCAGTGAGATGAGCACAAATTTCCAAAATCAAATTAATGAGATGAAAGAGAATATAGTTAAAGAGATAAATGACATCAAGAAGACATTGAGCGAACGCAAAGAAGAATTTGAAATCCTGAACAGAAAAGTAACGGAGTTCATGGGAATGAAAGACACAATAGGTGAAGTCAAAAATACATTTGAGACATACAACAGCAGATTCGAAATGATAGAAGAAAGAATAAGTGATACCAAAGACAGAGCAGCTAAAATTGAAGAGAGAAAAGAACAGAGAGAGAAAAGAATGGAAAAAATTGAGCAGGGGCTCAGAGAGCTGATAACAACACAAAATGTAACAACATATGTGTCATGGGAGTTCCAGTAGGGGAAGAGAAAGGAAAAGGGGCAGAAAGAGTATTTGAGGAAATAATAGCTGAAAATTTCCCAACTCTCACGAAAGAAATGAACTTACATGTCCAAGAAGCACACCGTACCCCAATAAGAATAAATCCAAATAGACCTACGCCAAGACACATACTATTCAGAATGTCAAATGTAAATGGTAAAGAAAAAATTCTCAGAGCAGAAAGAGAGTAGCAAATGATCACATACAAAGGACATCCAGTAAGACTAAGTGCAGATTTCTCTTCAGAAACCATGGAGGCGAGAAGACAGTGGTATGATGCAATTAGGAAACTGAAAGAGAAAAACTGCCAGCCGAGAATTCTTTATCCAGCAAAACTGTCCTTCAAATATGAAGGTGAATATAAAGTATTCACAAACAAACAGAAACTAAGAGAGTTTGCAAAAAAGAATCCACCTTTGCAGGAAATATTAAAGGAAGCCTTAAAACTTGAAAGAAAAAGACAGGAGAGAGAGGCTTGGAGGAGAGTATAGAAGAAAGAAAAGCAGAAAGGATAACCAAAAGAGTAAAAAGAGAGACAAAATTAGGATGACATATGAAAACCAAAGAATAAAATGGAGGAAATAAATAGTGCATTTTCAGTAATATCATTGAATATGAATGGATTAAATTCCCCAATCAAAAGATAGAGGCTGACAGAATGGATTTAAAAATATGAGCCATCCATATGCTGCTTACAAGAAACTCACCTCAGACCCAGGGATACAAACCGGCTGAAAGTAAAAGGTTGGAAAAAGATACTCCACGCGAATAGTAAACAGAAAAGAGCAGGGGTAGCGATACTAATATCAGACAAAACAGACTTCAAATGCAAAAAAGTGATAAGGGATGCGGAAGGCCATTATATATTAATAAAAGGGATGATCCTCCAGGAAGATATCACAGTCATAAATATCAACGCACCTAACCAGGGTGCCCCAAAATATATGAGACAAACTCTGGCAAAACTGAAGGGAGAAATAGACATTTCTACAATAATCGTTGGAGACTTCAACACCCCTCTCACATCATTAGATAAAACAACTAGACAGAAGATCAGCAAGGAAACAGAGAACTTGAACAATATGATAAACAAGTTAGACCTAACAGACATATACAGAACACTGCATCCAAACTCAGTGGGTTATACATTCTTCTCAAGTGCCCATGGATCTTTCTCCAGGATAGACCACATGTTAGGTCACAATACAGCTGTCAATAAATATAAAAAGATTGAAATTATACAAAGCACCTTCTCAGATCATAATGGAATGAAACTAGAAATCAATAACAGACAGGAAAAAAGTAAATTTGCAAATGTGTGGAGATTGAACAACACACTCCTAAATAACTGGTGGGGTCAAAGAAGAAATTACAAGTGAAATCAGTAAATATATTGAGACAAATGAAAATGAGAATACAACGTATCAAAACTTGTGGGACACAGCGAAGGCAGTCTTGAGAGGGAAATTTATAGCCCTAAATGTCTATATTAAAAAAACAAGAAAGAGCTAAACTCAAAGATTTAACTGAACAACTAGAGAAACTAGAAAAAGAACAGCAAACCAATCCCAAAGCAAGCAGAAGAAAAGAAATAATAAATATTAGAGCAGAAATAAATGAAAATGAGAAGAGTGAAAAAATAGAGAAAATCAACAAAACCAAAAGCTGGTTCTTCGAGAAGATCAATAAAATCGACAACCCCCTCGCTAGACTAACAATGAAAAAAAGAGAGAAGATGCAAAATATAATCAGAAATGAAAGGGGGGAAGTTACAAATGACCCCACAGAAATAAAAAGAATCATAAGAGGATATTATGAGAATCTATATGCCAACAAACTAGACAACCTAGATGAAATGGACAAATTTCTAGAAATGCACAACCAACCTACACTGATGCTACAAGAAATACAAGAACTTAACAAACCAATCACATTTAAGGAGATTGAATCCGTCATCAAAAATCTCCCAGCAAAGAAAAGTCCAGGACTAGATGGCATCACAGGTAAATTCTACCAAGCATTTCAAAAAGAATTAACACCAATCCTGTTTAAACTCTTCCAAAAAATTGAAGAGGAGGGAAAATTACCCAACACATTTTATGAAGCCAAAATCACCCTAATACCAAAGCCAGAAAAAGATTTTATAAGAAAAGAAAATTATAGACCAATCTCTGTAATGAACATAGATGCAAAAATTCTCAACAAAATACTTGCAAATCGAATCCAACAGCATATCAAAAGACTTACACATCACGACCAAGTGGGATTTATTCCTGGTATGCAAGGCTTGTTCAACATAAGAAAATCAATCAATGTAATACACCACATTAACAAATAGAAGGGAAAAAACCACGTGATCATCTCAATAGAATGCAGAAAAGGCATTTGACAAAATCCAGCATCCTTTTTTGATATCTTTTCCAAGATAGGAATAGAAGGAAAATTCCTCAATATGAAAAAAGGCATATATGAAAAACCCACAGCCAACATCATTCTCAATGGGGAAAGGCTGAAAGCTTTCCCCCTAAGATCAGGAACAAGACAAGGATGCCCACTGTCACCATTGTTATTCAACATTGTACTAGAAGTTCTAGCTAGGGCATTAGACAAGAAAAAAAATTAAAGGCATCCAAATAGGAAAAGAGGAAGTAAAACTCTCACTGTTTGCAGATGACATGATCCTGTACTTAGAAAATCCTGAACTATCCATGACAAACCTACTTGTACTAATAAATGAGTTCAGCAAAGTGGCAGGATACAATACATTACTATGAACCAAACATATTGTGTAACATATTGTTTGATTAAAAAAAATTTCCATGTAATATTTTGGGTAATCTAAGCACCTCTTAAAATATATGTATATATATATATATGAATAACATTTTTGTAAGCAAATACACATATATGCATATATATTTATATATCATTTTGCAAATGTTTGTATGTATTGTGAGAATTTTGATTTTTACCCATAATAAAAAAAAAATTTATATGTATTCAGTATATTTAATTGAGAAATGTATATATTTATTCATCTGTATTTAGTTTTTAGTTTTTAATTGTTTATATTTTCAATTATTAAATGTACAAAATAAAGTAAAAAAACAAAAAACAAAAAACAAAAAACATCTTACATTAGTGTGGCACATTTGTTACAATTGATGAACCAATACTGAAGCATTGTTACTAACCAATGTCTATAGTTTACATTATGGTTTACACTTTGCACTGTACAATTTTATAGGTTTTGACAAGATGTATAATGACCTGTATCCACCATTGCAATATCATACAGTACAATTCCAATGCCCTAAAAATGCCCTGTGTTCCACCTATTATTCCCAACTCCTCACCTCAGAACGTCTGGTAACCACTATCTCTATATCAGTTACAAGTTCTGTTACTACAATAATAGTAAGTCTACTTTGGTCCATGGTTGCATTCCCCCCTTAGGTTTATTCATTCCTCAATCTTGAGGATTTGGGGATGATGATGCCTGCTCCACTTCAGATTTAGAGGGGGCTTAGATCATATGGGGTAGATGGAAGGAACTGTTTGGCTTGCAGTTGTAGATCCTCTGGTTTTTGGCATGGGGCTTGTCCGTCATCATCATTTTGTTGGTTGTCCTGGGCGAATCCAATGATGTCGCCTGCAACTCGGCTGAGATTCAGGGCTCAACCAGCATATGAACAGACTGTAACAGATTAAGAAAGCATATGAACAGAACGAAGATTGAAGTCTCTGTTTCATATATTTAATGTGTATAGTGCTAATTATAGGTTCAAATAAAGAGTGTAGGGAAATTAAAAATGAGTTTCTATTACATTGGGGAATTAGGCTATCGTATATTCTAAGGTTAGGCCCAATGATGGGGTACTGATTTCACTGTCGATCCTTTTTTTTTTTTGTATTTAAAATATATACATTATAGGAAAATTCAAATGTATACAAGTATGAATAAAATAATATAATGAACTACTCTGAATCCATCTTCATGAATTATAAATGAATCCACAACACTGGCAATATTATCTCATCTATACCTCCACCATCATTCCCTACATTAATTTTTTTATTAATAAAATTGAGATAATTGTAGATTCACATTCTGCTACAAGAAATAATAAAGAGAAATCAGTTTCCCCAGTAGGAACATTTTGCAAAACTATAGTAAGTATCACAAGCAGGATATTGAAATTGTTATAATCCAATGATATTTAGATTGCCCCAATTTTACTTGTACTCCTTCGTGTGTGTGTATGTATAAATACAGACATAAAATCTATATATTTTGAAGCAACTTTTAGACATTATGTAATTTCCTCCAGAATTATTATAGTATGTATCTTTACAAAATACTCATTTTTAAAACAAAATAACACAATACTATTATCATATCTTTAAAAATTAGCAACAGTTCTTCTATATAATAAAATATTATGGTAGTGTTTAAATTTCCAATTTATCACAAGTATATATTTTAATAATTTGTTTGAATAGAGTCCACACCTTGTGATTGGTTGGCATGTATTTTAAGACTCTTCAAATCTTATCTATACTTAGCCCCCTTCACCTTTCTCTCCTTTTTTCCCTTGCAACTATGTCTTTTGTCCTTCATAGTTTCCTATAATCTGGATTTGACTGATTGTATGTACATATATTTTTTAATGTTTCTCTGTCCTCTGTATTTCCTAAAAATTGGCAGTTGAAACTCAAGGCTTAATCAAATTCAGGTTCAAAATTTTGGGGCAAGACTTAAATATATATATATTAAGATACTTAGATTGCATAACTTGTATAAAAAATATAGGGATTCCCATATGCCCCACTCCCCATACCCCCCATAAACAACATCCTTCATTTGTGTGGTACATTCATTGCAATTGATAAATGCATTTTGGGGCATTGTCACTGAGCATGGATTATAGTTTACATTGTAGTTTACACTCTCTCCCATATAATTCTGTAGAATATGGGAAGATATATAATGGCCTATATCTGTTGTTGCAATGTCATTCAGGACAATTCCCAAGTCCTGAAAATGCCCCCATGTCACACTTGTTTTTCCCTCTCCTTGCCTTCAGAGCCTCCAGTGGCCACTGCCTCCACATCAATGATATAAGTTCTTCCATTGCTAGAATCACAATAAGTCTATAGTAGAATACCAGTAAGTCTACTCTAGTCTATAGTTCATTCTCCAATTCTGAGGATTCTGGGATGGTGATGTCCACTCCACCTCTAATTGATCCCATACAGCCGATGGATGGGACTTTCTTGCTTGCAGTTGTAGGCTCTCTCGTTTCCTTGGTATGGTGATTGCCCAACCTCATGTCCTTGTTAGTTGTCCTAGGTGAGTCCAATGAACTGGAGAGTAGGTGTTGCAACTCTGCTGAGGCTCCGGGCCCAGCTGGCACATGGACAGCTCAAAGATTTAAGTCTCTTGAATGTACCCTACCAACTCCAGCACCAACCATAGGTTCAAATAGAAGAGACAGATGAGCCATGTGTAGGGAAGCCATAATTGAGTCCAACTCTGTCACTCTCAGGAGCACAAACTACAAAGGAGGGCCCACTGGCAAGGCACCAAACTCTGGAGCTATATGGCAAGACTTTTTTATAGGTGGTATTGTGTGCTTCGATCAAAGGGCACAAAAATTCTGATGGTCTCTCTTTTTGATGTTGGTGTCCCTTGTCAATCCCTAAATTTGTTAAGTGTTAAAAAATATCCTCATGATTTCTGAGCTCTAATAGCTCCTTTACCCACCTCCAATTTATTTATTTATTTATTTATTTATTTATTTATTTAGAAAACGTATGAGTTTATAAAACAATCATACATAATGTGAAGAATTACCATACATCACTCCTCCACTAACAGCTTACATTGTTGTGGAATATTTATTACAAATTATGAAAGAACATTATCAGACTATTACCACTAACTATGGTCCATAGGATATACTTGGTATATATTTTCCTTACATCTCCTATTATTAACATTATGTATCAGTTTTGTACATTTGTTATAGTTCATGAGAAAGTACTCTCATCAAATTTATATTGTTAACCACAGTCCATCTTCCACCACATGGTTCACTGTGTTATACAGTTCCCTGCCTTGTTCAGTCTATCCAAAGTGTACACTCAGTGGCTCTCACTTTCATCACAGAGATGTGCAGTCCCCAGCAAACCTTTGAATGTTTTCATTAGTATTTGTATTATCAACCACAATCCTCACACACCTTTGGGTTCACTATGTTATTCAGTCCCTAGATCATTCTTTTTTTTTTTTTTAGTGACATGTATCAGAACTTTATTTCTATTTTTTTTCCTTCCCATTTCTTTCTTTAAAAACAGTTTTATTCAAACATCATACAATCCATCCAAAGTGTACAGTCAATGGCTCTCAGCATAATCACAGAGTTGTGCATTCATCACCACAATCAATTTTACAACATTTTCATTGTTCCAAAAAGAAAAGTCTCATACTTCCTGTACCCCCTATTATTGACACTTAGCATTGGTATAGTACCATTGTTACAACTGATGAAAGAATATTACAATATTACTGTTAACTATAGTGCATAGTTTACATTACTTTTATTTTTTCCCATACACCACCCTATTAATAACACCTTGTAGTAGTGACCTAATTTGTTCTAGTTTATGGAAGAACATTCTTATATTTGTACTATTAACTATAGTCATCATGCACAACAGGCTTCACTATGTTATACAGTTTCAAGTTTTATCCTCTAGCTTTCCTTCTGGTGATACACATGACCCTAAACTTCTTTCAACCACAATCACACTCATAAGTTAGTTCTGTTAATTACACTCACAATAATTCACTACCATCACCTCTAGCTCCTCCAAAGATTTACAATCAACATAATTAAAAAATCTGCAGGTATCAACTCCCCATTCTCTACCCTCATTCTATATACAGATAACCAATACTCTAGATTTTAACCCCATGAGTTTACTCATTATTATTATTTTGTTTCAGTGAGAACAGACAATATTTGTCTATTTGTGTCTGGCTTATTTCACTCAATATAATGCCTAGATCATTCTTTAGTGTTCTTTCAATTGACATTTACATCCCTGGACTACCCCTTTCAGCAACATCCCATTTATAAACGAGCCGTGTTAGTTATTCACTAGAATGTGATACCATCAATTCTAGCCATTTCCAAACTTTCACAGTCAAACTAATTGAAAATTCTACATTCATTGGGCATCAGTACACATTCTCAGCCGTCCTTTTATCTCCTAATAACCTAAACTCTAGGATTTAACTCCACGTGTTTATTATTCATATTTAGTTCATATTAGTGAGACCATGCAATATTTGGCCTTTTGTGTCTGGCTTATTTCACTTAATATAATGTCTTCAAAGTTCATCCATGTTATCATATATATCCCAATTTCATTTCTTCTTACAGCAGCATAGTATTCCATCATATGTATATACCACATTTTGTTTATCCATTCATTGGCTAATGAACACTTGGGTTGTTTCCATCTTTTGGCAATTGTGAATAACACCACTATGAACATCAGTGTGCAAATGTCTGTTTGCATCACAGTTTTCAGTTCTTCTGGATATATTTCTAGTAGAGGAATTGCTGGACCACATGGCAGTTCTATATTTAGCTTCCTGAGGAATCACCAAACTGTCTTCCACAGAGGCTGCACCATTCTACACTCCCACCAACAGTGAAGGAGTACTCCTATTTATTTTTCCACATCTTCTCCAGATGTGTGGAAAAACCAGAAACTTATTGTTTTCTGGTTTTTTAATAATGGCCATTCTATACAGTGTGAGATGATACTCACTGTCTTTTTTTTTTTTTTTTAAGATTTATTTTATTTCTCCCCACCCACTCATTGTTTGCACTTGCTATATCTGTTCATCTTCCTTGTTTCCTTAGGAGGAACTGGGAACCGAACTTGGGACCTTCGATGTAGAAGAGAGGTGCTTAATCGTTTGAAGCCACCTCCATTCCCTGCTTTATTTTGTCTCTCATTATGTTTTCCTCATGTCTCTTGTTGAGTCATCTTTTTGAGTCAGCTTGCTATGCCTGCCCATCATGCCAGCTCACTGTCTCCTTTAGGAGGCACTGGGAACTGGACCAGGGACTTCCCATGTGGTAGGCAAGAGCTCAATTGCTTGAGCCACATCTGCTTCCTGCATTGTCATTTTGATTTGCATTTTACTAATAGCTAGTGATATTGGACATTTTTCATATGCCTTTTGGCCATTTTTATTTCCTCTTGGGAGAAATGTCTATTTTAAGCCTTTTGCCCATTTCTAAATTGGCTTGCTTGGTCTTTTATTGTTGAATTGTATGGTCTCTTTATAAAGAATGGAAATCAAACCCTTATCAGATATGTGTTTTCCAAATATTTTCTCCCTTTGAGTGGGCTGCCTTTTCACCTTCTTAGCAAAGTCCTTTGAATCACAAAATTGTTTAAGTTTGAGGAGGTCCCATTTATCCACGTTTTCTTTCATTGTTCATGCTTTCAGTGTAAAGTCTAAGAATCCACCACCTACCACCAGGTCTTGATGATGTTTCCCTACATTTTATGGTTGTAGATTTTATAATTAGGTCTTGGATCCATTTTGAGTTAATTTTTGTATGAGGTTTGAGATAGGGGTCGTCTTTCTTTCTTTGGATATGGATATCCAGTTCTTCCAGCACCAATTTGTTGAATAGACTGTTCTGCCCAAATTGGGTGGGTTTGACAGCCTTGTCAAAAATCACTTGACCGTAGATGTGAAGGTCTGTTCCTGAACCATCAGTTCAGTTCTATTGGTCTATGTGTCTATCTTTATGCCAGTACCATGCTATTTTTTTTTTACCACTGTAGCTAGGTAATATGATTTAAAGTCTGGAAGTGAGAGGTCATCCAACTTCACTTTTACTTTTAAAGATGTTTCTGGCTATTCAGGGCCCCTTACCTTTCCAAATAAATTTGATTATTGTGTTTTCCATTTCTTAAAAATATGCTGGTGAAATTTTTTTCAAGATTGCATTGAATCTGTATATCAATTTGGGTAGAATTGACATCTTAACAATATTTAGTCTTCCAATCCATAAGTACAGAATGTTCTTCCATTTATTTAGGTCTTTAAAAAAAAATTTTTTTTTAACAATGCACTGTAGTTTTCTATATAATAGGGCTTTATATCCTTAAGTTTTTTCCTAAATATTTGATTCTTTTTGTCGCTATTGTAAATGGGAATTTTTCCCTGACTTCCTCAGATTGCTCATTACTAATGTATAGAAACACTACTTATTTTTGCATATATTAATCTTGTATCCTACCACTCTGCTGAATTTGTTTATTAGTTCTTGTAGCTTTCTTGTGGATTTTTCAGGAATTTCTAAGTATAGAATCACATCAACTACGAATAGCACAATTTTACTTCTTCCTTTCCAATTTGCATGACTTTTCTTTCTTTTTCTTGTTTGATTCCTCTAACTAGAACCTCTAGCACTATATTGAACAACAGTGGTGACAGTGGGAATCCTCGTCTTGTTCTCAATCTCAACGGGAAAGTTTTCAGTCTTTCACCATTGAGTTAGCTGTGAGTTTTCATATATATGCCCTTTATCCATGTTGAGAAAGTCTCCTTTGATTCCTATCTTTTGAAGTATTTTTATCAAGAAAGGATGATGGATTTTTTCAAATGCCTTTTCTGTACCAATTGAGGTGATTATGTGGTTTGTCTTCTTTGATGTATTAAGGTGGCATATTATGCTGATTGATTTTCTTGTGTTGAACCACATTTGCATGCCTAGGATAAAACCCACTTTATCATGATGAATAATTCTTTTAATGTGTTGTTGGATTCAATTAGTGAGTATTTTGTTGGAGATTTTTGCATCCATAGTCATTAGGGAAATGGGTCTGTAATTTTCTTTTTTTGTAATATCTCTATTTCGCTTTGGTAGTAGGGTTATATCAGCATCATAGAATGACCTTGGTAGCATTCCTTCCTGTTCCATTTTTGGAAAAGTTTGAGAAAGTTTGGTATTAATTCTTCTTTAAATGCTTGGTAGAATTCATCTGTGAATTCTTGGGCTTTTCATTTGGGGAGTTGTTTGATGACTGTTTCAATTTCTTTGCTTGTGATTGGTTTGTTGAGGTCTTCTCTTTCTTCTAGGGTCAGTGTAGGTTGTTTGTATGTTCCTAGGAATTTTTCCATTTCATCTACATTGTCTAGTTTGTTGTGTGCATTGTTCATTGTATCCTCTAATGATCTCTTTTATTTCTGTGGGGTCAGGAGTAATGTCCTCATTTTCATTTCTGATTTTATTTATTTGCATATTCTATCTTTTTTTTTTTTTTTGTCAGTCTAGCTAAAGGTTTCTCAATTTTGTTCTTCTCAAAAAACCAACTTTCGGTTTTGTTAATCCTCTCTAATTTTTTTTTTTGTCTCAATTTCATTTATTTCTGCCTGATCTTTGTTATTTCATTCTTTCTGTTTGCTTTGCAGAGTTTGCTGTTCATTTTCTAGTTTCTCCAGCTGTGTAGTTAGGTCATTGATTTTTAGCTCTTTCTTCTTTTTTAATGTAAGCATTAAAGATTATAAATTTCCCTCTCACTACTGCTTTTGCTGCATCCATAGGTTCTGATATGTTGTATTCTCATTTTCATTTGTCTCAAGATATTTATTGATTTCTCTTGCAAATTCTTCTTTGGCCCACTGATTATTTAATAGTGTGTTGTTTAATCTCCATTTATTTGTGAATTTTCCCTCTTTCTGCCTGGTGTTGATTTCCAGCCTTATTTCCATTATGATCAGAGAAAGTGATTTGTATAATTTCTAATTTATTGAGATCTGCTTTGTGACCCAACGTATGGTTCTCCCAGCTTCCTCCCTGCCAGAAGTGGGGCTGGTTGGGAAGCAGCTGTGGCTCATTCAGTAGGGCTCCCGTTTACCATATGGGAGACCCCGGGTTCAGTTCCCGGGGCCTCCTGGTGAAGGCAAGCCCGCCCGCACGGCATGGTTAGCTGACCCAGCGAGCACAAGCAGCAAGGGGGGGGATAAATGAATAAATAAATAAAATCTTAAAAAAAAAAAAAAAAGAAGTGGGGCTGGAGCCTAAGCTAGCGCTGCAGTCTGACCTGGGTGGAAATAAGTTGGTCCCTACCTTCACTGTATTTCCAATCAGTCCCACTTCCCCTCATGCTGGGAGCAGAGTCAAAATGGAGGCTACCTGCCTCTTTCTGACTTGGACAGGCTCAAACTTTAGCTGTCCATAGGTTCAGACTTTAGCCAGTTGAATTTGCTAATCAGTAGCTGAAATAGGTGCCCAACCGTCTCTTCCACCCTCCCCCATTTTTGGGAAACAGAGCTTCTAACTCCAGGCAGGGAATAGCTTCTGAGGCAGCTTGCAATGCCAGTAGGCAGTAGGCACCAGTGTCCATGGCATGGAGTGGTCTACTCACGAATCCTTACTGCAATGAGCAGTCTTCTTCTTCCATTCTTCCAAGGATGTTGCAGGATGCTCTTCTGGTCTCTTAGGCCCCCCACACAGGTGATTTAGATAGCTCTGGCTGATTTCTAGCTGCACTTTAGGAGTAGCTGACTTTTGGCGCTCCTTACTCTGCTGCCTCTTGTCCCCTTTCTCCATTGACCCATTTTGAGATAATTTTTAAATATATTGTGAAGTAGGGGTCCACTTTTATTCTTTTGCATATAGTTATTCAGTTTTCCCTGTACCATTTATTGAAGAGATTATTCTTTCCCCATTCAAAGAACTCGGCACCCTTGTTAAAAAGTCAATTGGTGGGGAGGAGTGTAGCTCAGTGGTTGAGCACCTGCTTCCTGTATACAAGGTCCCAGGTTCAATCCCCAATACCTCCTAAAAAAATCAACTCTGAATTCTATCCCATTGGTTTACATGTCCTTGCGCCAGTACCACACAGTTTTGATTCTTGTAGCTTTGCAAGAAGTTTTGACATTGGGAAGTGTGAGACATTATCTTTTAGAGCAGTGTTTCTAAATCTTTTTTTTTTTCCTAACTCATGTCCTCCTTGGATAAATATTAAGAGCTCATGCTACCCTGAGGTTCTCATGCACCTCCTAGATTTAAAATCATCTATCTTGGATTTCACAGATAAGTACAATAAATTTGTCTTTTGTCAATTATCAGCTTCAGTAACTGTAATTTCATCAAAGAAAGGGCATTTAACACTCAAAAAGTAGAAGAAATATCTCAGACTAAAAGATACTTGTGTCAGCCAAGGTTCTTCAGAGAAACAAAACCAATAGGATATTTACACACACACACACACACACACATACATACACATAGAGGGAAAGGATTAAGAGACTGATTAGAATGAATTGGTTCATGCAATTATTGGGGCTGACAAGTCTGAATTCCATTGGGTATGTTGGAGGCTGGAAATTCTAGTAAGAGTAATGCTAAAGTCTTGAGTCTATATTCTTGATCCTGGAAACCCAGGAAGTGGGGGTGGTGGTGTGTGTAGTGTTGAAGCATAATTCCTTTCTTTTTCCAGAACCTTCAGTTCTTTGCATTTAAGGTCTCCAGCTGATCTATTTCACTTGAAGTCAACTGATTGTAGTTGCTAATCCCATCTACAAAATATCTCCACACAACATCTGGATCAAACAACTGTGCACCATAACCTAGCCAAGTTAAGACATAAAGTTAACCAACAAAACAATCTTTCCCAAGACAAAACAGTTAGAAATCTTATGTGCACACTTACACATGTACCACTTTGTTGTCCTTAATCTTCTGTATTAAAAACCTTAATTTCCTACATGGATTCCTACAAAACCTCTGGTTAGGATTGACATTGGAATGAAGTTGTCTAAAAGGCCAGTGGATTTCTTTGATAAGTAAACACCTCCCATGACATGCAAATGGGTGAATGAACAGAACATTAGAAAAAGGGATGTTGCCTTAGCTTTGGTCTAGAATATTCCTATAGCAGAAGCTACACTACTTCAAGCAATTCTGTGCCTTTAAATACTGGCCCTGTTTATCCTCATAATCTGAATATAAAACCATTAGATGAAAGGTTGGTGGGAAACTTCAGAATGGAGGGATTAGGCTGACACACTAGGAATGTACTAGTCAATCTCAACCGTCCTAAAAGTGGGACACTATGCCATTATACATATGCCATTATGTATCACATGATGTGATGCAAAAGAAAATACACAGGCTGCATGTAAAGGATTCTTGCCTGTAAAGTTGAACCTGAGTCTATTGTTTAGACATTTAAGTCCAACTTACAGGAAATATGGGGGTTTGCAGAACAAGTTAAATAATACCATGAATAAATAATCAGCCAAATATCGATTGTGGGAGAAACAAATAACCCAATTTCTCTAATATCCATAGCATGTGGAAAAAAATACTTTATAAATAAGAGAGATTTAAAAGACCTAGGAACCAAATGTAATTTGTGGTATTTGTTTGGACTTTGATTTAAACAAATCATCTGAAATAGGCATTTTTAAAATAAAGTGGGACAATTCAAATATAATCTGGATATTAGATTTTATTTAGAATTGCTAGTAATCCTTTTAAGTGATAAATAGCATAGTGGTTATGGTTTTTAAATTTCTCGTTATCACTTAGACATGCACAATGAAATCTTTATAAAAAAATGACATGTTGTGGGAAACAGATGTGGCTCAAGCAATTGGGTCCCCGTCTACCATATAGGAGGTCCAGGGTTCAATTCCTGGGGCCTCGTGGTGAAAGGCAAGCTGGCCCGTGCAGCAAGCTGGCCTGAGCACAGAGCTGGCCCACACAGGAGTGCTGACCCATGCAGAGAAGTGATGCAGCAAGATGACACAACAAAAAGAGACACAGAGGAGAGACAATAAGAGACACAGCAGACCAGGGAGGTGAGGTAATGCAAGAGATTGAGCGCCTCTCTCCCACTCTGGATGGTCCCAGGGTCGGTTCCCGGTGCTGCCCAAAAAGAAGACAGGCAGACACAGAAGAACACACAGTGATTGGAAACAGAGAGCAGACAGTGAGCACAAAACAATGGGGGAGGGGGAGAGGGGAATAAAAAATAAAATAAATCTTAAAAAAAAACCAACATGCTGTTTGGAATTTGCTTAAACATTGTCAAGAAAAAATATTGCGAGGGGAACTTAGATAGATGGTATAATGTTGGCAAAATTTTGAAAATTGTTTAAATATGGGTGATAGGTATGCAAGAACACATTATATTATTCTGTTACTATTTGACAGGCTCTATAATAAAAAGTTACAAAATAAAATAAACTTTTCTCCTTGGATTCCTCCAGTTGATAGCCTGAAGAGAGTTTCATGGCTATAGCCCAGACAGGGGACCTTCAAACTGAGCCTGGCAATCTTCCTGAGTTAAGGAGACAGTTGACAATTTAAGAAGGTCAAGGTGGCTAGAATTTGCAGGGCAGAGTACCAAGAGAAGAGAGCTGCATAGAGAGGAAAGAATTACATAGAGAGGGAAGGAGATCTTTTAATATCTGCAAAGGTCCCCCTAGAAGCTTCAGTTGAGAGTAAATAGCACATGGGTATGAGGAAACTATCTGAAGCTGGAGGAAGAATCACTGAAAAGGAACAAGCAGAACAATCTTCAAAGCTTACACGGAAGGTGAGGGAAATAGTTCCTCTTCCCCACCCAGAGTGAAGAAAATTTGTGATACATAGAGTGTTGGGTAGGGCCATATTATCCTTATGCTGAGGACTGTTCTGGCCCTATCTAACAAGTGTAACCCAAGCCTTGAAAAGATCTAACACTTTTTAAGGAACTAAACTGCATTTAAAGGTATACAAAAATATATAGCATCGAGCCTGAGACTTCCAGGTAGATGGAGGACTAAAGAGGCAAGGGGCTCACTACTGTCCCAGAAAAAAAGCTAGAGGACAGGAAGAAACTATCTGTAAAACTGTTCTAGGGCTTAGGACATCAGGGGAAGGCTAGACACCACCCAGAAGAGAGAGGGATGAAGGAAAGGAGTCTCGGCTAGCTGGAAAATACCGTGAGTAAAGCTGCAGCAGCAGTTGCTGGTGCCCATCTCCCCACCTTCAGAGCAAACAACACTGGGCCCTACAGCCTCTGGCAGGTGGCTATGGAGAGAGGGTTGTAGGGTTCCTCTTTCCCCCAAGAAAGGAGAGAGGAAAGGACACAGCCTACAACAAATTCAGATTTTGGCCAGCAAACTTGATCTGCTTCATTGGAAGGGTCACATATTTCCAAGCCAGGTGGGGCCCGGAGAGCAGGCAGGGAGCTAAGATAATTTGCCTTCTCAAACACCCTCCCTATTGCCCTGGGCTGGTTGTTGAGGATGCAGAGGGAGGGAGAGTACGGCTGGCCAAGGGAGGAGAGCAGTTTCTGAAAAAGTTTGTTTGCAAGGTTTGGCCAACCCTGAGGACATTACTGAAATTAATAGATATTTTGAGACAAATGAAAATAAGAACACAGCTTATCAAGACTTATGGGATACAGCAAAGGCAGTGCTGAGAGGGAAATTTATAGACCTAAATGCTACATTAAAAACAAAGAGAGAGCTAAAATTCAAGACCTAACTGAACACCTGGAGAAACTAGAAAAAGAACAGCAAAACAATCCCAGAGCAAACAGAAAGAAAGAAATAACAAAAATTAAACAGAAATAAATGAAATTGAGAACAAAAATTTTAGAGAAAATCAACAAAACAAAAAGCTGGTTCTTTGAGAAGATCAA